>OX451736.1:483044028-483574857 GCA_948472305.1 Vicia faba | reverse complement strand
GAAAAGAGATCAAGAGCATAAAACACACTTTCCATCTTCATTCAAATTCTAAAATTTTGATCCAATGGTGAGGTTCTTTCGGTCTTATCTTGGATAGATGATCTTAAGTTGGATTGGATGTGAGATTTTAGGTTAGAATCATGTGTGGGTGATTGGAAATATGTGTTTTAATTATTAGTACACTGCCTTAGCATGCTGATTATGTGTTATACTTGAGTTATGGTGTGTTAATGATGTGAATTATGGATGTTTTACCTGGAAAATACAGGGAAAAAGAAAGAACATAAAAATGTGCTTTGCTACGGCCCGTAGCACTGGTTATGGTCAGAACGTAATAGCCTAAGGTATTTTGTATGGGGAGAATTTTATGCTGGGCTATGGTCTGTAGTGACTACTACAGCTAGACCTAACTAATATTGGACATATGACTCCACGTATAAGAGAGGAGTGAATTGTGAGGGTTTGAAAAAAGATAGTTTAAAACATTATTAGTTTTTTATTTTCAGAGTTTAAAAACATTTTTGATAAAAAACCTTTGAATAACAGCAGCGGAAAAATAGTGGAAAGAAAATATGCGGGAAAGTAAAGAGATAAGGGAAATGAGAAGACATAAAAAATTATAGATGTTCAGTCTAAATTAAGTGACCTAATCATATCCCCAAAGCTTAGATCTTGAGGGTATGTAGTAATGCATATAAGCTTTTAGTAGGTTGAGTTTACGAACTCCCTTATAGAAGGAAAATGAAGTTTCAAATTAATTGCAACGAACAATAGAGAGAACTAGTTAGTTTTCCTTTCAAACACAAACTTGAAAGAGTTAGTCCCCAAGTTAAACCTAGATTTTATACGAACTTATCTAGAACAAAATGTAGAGTTTTTAATTGGCTATCCTCTGAACTGAATCGAGGTTTTACACGGATGAGCAATGAACCAAAATGAGATTTTAACTAGTTTAGTTTTGAACCCAAACAAACACTCTCTTGAAAGAAATTATTCAACCAAGAAAAAAATACCTCTAGGTGAATTTATAATATTACCCTTTTTGTAGAACAAAAACCTTAGTTAAATACAAAGACTTTCTTGAAGCGCTCTGGTTAAATTAAGGTGAGAGAAGAAGTAGAAAAATGTTTTCAGAGAAAGTGTGAGGAGTGAGATAGAGAGCTCATATTTTGGGAGATTAAAATATTAATGGAGATACCTCTATTTATATGCTAGAGATTGAAAAAAAAAAAAGATTCATAAGCCAAATTAATGATTCAATTGATTGGACCAATATAAAGATCATGAAAAATGGTACATCAATTTAATTTTAAAATATACTCTTATTAATATAAGAGGCGTGTGTGGTGTAGATATACATTTTTTATCGAAAAATATAATATTAATAAATATACGAAACTACAAAAATAGAAAATATGATAGAGTTAGTTAGTAGAAAAAGTGCTAAATTGACCATACAAAAAAGTACAACGAGTAAAACAAAAACAAAAGGTTCACCAAAATAACTAAACAATCAGATGGACCTCATAAAAATACACCCAAGTAGGTAGAAGCTCACCTATAGGGTTTGGACTAGATCATCTAAGGCTACCAAAACCATCAACAATAGATCAAAGTCCACAAAGAAAGAATCTAGAAACCACACCACTACCAATCTCATAAGACAATCAAACATGTAGTTCTTTATAGGTTAATGTAGAAGACATGACTTTGAAGCCAATAATAGAAAGTACACTAGTCCACCTATTTTTTACCTAAAAACTATATCCATACACAAAAAAATCCCTTCTCCTCAACTTCTTTCACAATTTTTTGAACATCGTTAAAAATTCCATCGTTACGGACCCTTCAAATAAATCAGACAAAAGTATGTCAAATCATAACAAAATCATCCTTACACTAAGCTCTACCACCTAAAGAGAGGGAAAACTCAAACATAAGTCTATGATCACTAGGAATAAGCATATGCCACTCCAATCACTAGAATATCTTATACCAATCTGGAAAAACTAACTCATAAGTAACGAAAAGTTGGGAAACTGACTCAACCAATATCACACACATGGGACTAGAGACCCCATTTGAATAAAAAATCACTTCCCTTTTGAACAATTTATCCCTAGAAGGCAGTCTATCTTATAAATTTTGGCAAAAAAGTACCATCACCTTTGTTGGGTTCCAACTGGTTCATATTAGGGAAAAGATCGGATTCTTAACTAATTCATAGAATAAAGAGGGGTTAATAAGATCCATTTGAATATGATAAGCAGACATAACAGAGAAAATACAATATTTTATGTATTTTTAGTTCCATTTATATCTATTTTAAGAGAGAGTAAAACTATGAAGCCCATAGAGGGGGTTATCAACCACTGGAAACTCACATGTTAAAAAAAGGGTCTTATCCATCTAAGTTTCCAAACTAGGTACCCATCTTCCATCCAACCAATCTCTCCTACCAACCCATTCGGTTTGATATAATTTGAAATTATACCGTAAAACTTGATACTTAAGAGGAATAACTCCAACCTAAGAATCTTTTAAAATAACCCTAAAGGCATGGCCCTTCTTTCTTAAGAATGCCATCAACAAATCAATCAAAAGTCCAAATTCTGCACATCAAATGGTTGGAGTTTAGAGGCGATAGAAGTTCAGCAAGGATAATGCTTACATTGTAGTTTAAGTATTATTATACTTTTGGATTTGACTTTAGTTGTGTATAACAAGAATTTGTTGGGCTTGGGATCCCTACCTATATGGAGAAAGACCCAAATATGAATATCCAATTTGTCTCAGTTATTTAAGTGGAGAGCATCAATTTAGAATTAAGAGAAATAGATAGAAAATAAGGATTCAAAAGAGAGAAAATAGGAGAGAAACTTATTCCCATTTTTTCTGAACCAATCTCACTAAATCAACGATTCCCGATTCGTTAGGCATTAGGTCAAGCTCAAATTTGGAGGGTAGGTTCTCAAGACCTATATCTAACTTTTAACTGTTGGGATCTTCAAAATGAATTCTAAGCTGAGAGATGATTGCTTCGCTCTGAAACTGCAGATTTGGGTAATTTTTCAGCTTTTTTATTCTTATTTGTAAGCTAGTTTACTTTGTGATTTGTGGTTGTTATCACTAATTTATGAATCAATTTAAGACTCTCTTGTATTCTCAATTGATTATAATGGAGGTATTTCTTTGGTCTAGACAACTCGTGGTTTTTAATCTCATATTGGGGGATTTTCCACGTTAAAAATATCAGTGTTCTTTTGTGTCTTTATTTGTTCGATTTGTTGTCTTATATTTGTTGTTAATCCTCAAGGTTTCTACAAGTGTGAGAAATTTTATATCTGTTGCGTATTATTTTATTATCTTATCTTAATTTCCCAAAAGAGTAACATAAGAGCTCTCGGTTAAGGGCTATTTTACTTGTTTAAATGGTGGAGTCAAATACAAAGATGAAGATGCTATTGTTGAAAGGTTATAATTACTACTTATGGAAGGGAAAGATGAAAGACTTACTATTTATGAAGAAATTGCATTTACTGTTTTTTATTTTTGTAAAGCCGGATTCTGTGTCTGGTGAAAAATGGGAGTTTGAACATCAACGTGTATGTGGTTTTATTCAACAATATGTAGAAGATAATGTTTATAATCATACTTCTAATGATACTCATGCAAAAAAATTGTGGGATAAGATAGAGTCCTTGTATGCCTTTAAATCATGGAATAATGAAATTTTTTTGTTGAATAGCTTCATAAGTTTGAAGTATAAGGAGGGGACTTATATTTCAGATCACTTGAATGATTTTCAAGGACTCCTTGATCAGATGTCAGGAATGGGTATTAAATTTGATGATGAACTTTTGAGACTATTTCTATTGATGTCTTTACTAGAGTCTTGGGAGACGTTTTGGGTTTCTATCATAAATTATGCTCCTAGAGGTGTTGTTTCTTTGGAAACAGATAAGGGTGGTATTCTTAATGAGGAAATCAATAGGAAGGCACAAAGTTATTCATCTCAATCTGAGGTACTTGTCACTGAAAATAGGGGGAGAAGTCAGAAAAGGAAACCGAAAGGTGGTAGAGAAATAGTAAAAGCAAGTACAAGCTACGATACAAGAATCTGGAGTGTCATTCTTGTCACAAAACATGGCACGTACAAAAGTATTGTTATCAATGGAAAGGGGATAACAATGGGCAAGAAAGGTAAGTCTAACAAATAGATCATGATGATCATGGTGATGATCGTGTTACTACTGCTACTTGTAATGCTGTTGTTATTCTACATGATCATGAGTCTGTTAATCTCATATCAGACGAGAGCATGTGGATATTAGATAGTGGTGCTACATTTCATGTTACACCAAGGAAGGATTTCTTCACATCTTATACTTCTGGTGACTTTAGGGTGTTAAAGATAAGTAATGATGATGCATCTAAGGTAATTAGTGTTGGTGGTGCTACATTGTATGGGAATGAAATTGTTGCTTATAGGTGTCAAACATACTCCATATGTTCGCTATAATTGATATATGTGCATATGCTTGATGATTGTGGTTATGACAATAAATTTGGTTATGGAAAGTGGAAACTCAACAAAGGTAACTTGGTTGTAGCTAAAGGGGAAACTTTTTCTAAATTATATTGGATAAAAGCTTTGGTTTCTAGGGATAGAGTGAATGCTATCGACATGGAAACATCTTTGTGGCACTGAAGACTTAGTCATATTAGTGAAAAGGGATGGATGTTTGGCCAAAAAGGATATTATTCCTAGGTTAAAGAATGTATATTTGGAGAAGTGTTCTCATTGCATGGCAGGTAAATAGACTAGAGTATCTTTCAAGAGACATCCTCTCTCAAGAAAATCAAAGCTGATTCAATTGGTACATTTTGATGTTTGTGGGTCACTAAAGATAAAATATTTTAGTGGTTCACTTTATTTTGTTACCTTTATTGATGATTGTTCCAGTAAATTGTGAGTTTATGCCTTAAAGACAATAGACCAAGTGTTGGAGAAGTTCAAAGAATTTTATGCCTTGGTAGAGAGGCTGATAGGCGAGAAGATAAAATATGTTCGTTATGATAATGGTGGTGAGTATTGTGGACCATTTGATGCCTCTTGCAAGCAGCATGGTATTTCACATGAAAAGACTCCTCATAAAACTCAATTGAATGGTTTAGTAGAGAGGATAAATCGAACACTAATTGAGAGAGTAAGGTGTATTATCTATTAATCTAAGTTGCCAAATAGTTATTGAGGTAAGGCACTTTACACAATGGTGCATGTTCTTAATCTCACTCCTACTGTTGCTTTGAATAGTGAAGTTCCAAACAAAATTTGGTTTGGAAATAATGTCAAGTATGATCATTTTAAAGTCTTTAGTTGTAATGATTTTGTGCATATTCCAAATATTGAAATATCCAAGTTGGATGCAAATTCAAAACAATGTATTATCATCGGCTATGAGCAAGAGTAGTTTGGTTACATGTTGTATGATCCAGTAAGGAAGAAGCTTATCTGAAGCCGCATTGTAGTATTCATGGAAGACAAAAGTATTGAAGACATTGATAAAGTATAGAAGACTACGCCCAAGAAAGATATCAGTTTGTCTAATTCCGATCCAGTTTAGTTACGTAGTCATAATCTAGATGCTATTGGTTGTGATGATCAAAATGGTGATTCATATGATTATGTTGATGATCAACAACTTGGAGATGAGGTCAAAATTCAAACTTATGATGATGAGGGGGAGAGAGATATGTCACAAAGTGAAAATATTGGTGAAGCTCCATAATCATATCAAGTTCAACTTAGGAGGTCTATCAGGAAAAGACAACCTTATACAAGGTATAATTTAGATGAGTATGTGGCCTTGACTGATTAGGGTAAACCTGAGTGTTTTTAAAAGGCCATGGAAAGTGATGAAAATCAAAAGTGGTTAGATTTAATGCATGACGAGATGAAATCATTGCATGATAATCACACTTATGATTTAGTGAAGTTGCCTAAAGGTAAAAGGGCTTTGTAAAACTGGTGGATTAGAGTTAAACATGAGAGCAACTCCAAGTATCCAAGATATAAATCTATATTAGTGGTGAAAGGTTTCCGTCCAAGAAAGGGTGTTTATTTTAATGAGATTTTCTCACCTGTTGTAAAGATGTCATCAACTAGAACCGTGTTTAGTTTAGCTGCTACTCTTAATTTATAGGTTGAGCAAATGGATGTGAAAACGACTTTTCTTCATGGTGATTTGGAGGAAGAGATCTTCATGAAAAAACCTGATGGTTTTCAAGTTAAAGGCAAAGAAGATCATGTTTGTAGATTGATAAAACTTCTATATGGGTTTAAGAAAGCTCCAAGGCAATGGTATAAGAAGTTTGAGTATGTTATGTGTGATCAAGGATACTAGAAGACTACTTCAGATTATTACGTCTTTGTTAGAAAATATGTTAATGATGATGTTATTGTCGTGTTGTTATATGTTGATGATATGATTTTTATAGGGAAAAATATTGCTAACATTAACAAATTAAAAAGCAGTTAGGATAGTCGTTTTCCATGAAATACATGGGAGAAGCTAATCAGATTCTTCGGATGTCATGAGAACATTATATCAAAAGAGGGTTACAAAGATTCCAAATGGAAAGTTCTAAGGTGGTAAGAACTCCTATTGCTACTCATTTCAAATTGAGTTCTAATCAAAGTCCTTAAAGTGAAGATGAAGCGTTTGATATGAAACATGTTCCTTATGTGTCTGCTATGGGTAGTTTGATGTATTCAATGGAATCTAAAAGACCAGATATAACACATTATTGTACCCCAAAATTTTCCCTCTCATTTCATTCAAAATTATCCCTTCATACTCCTAGGGTTTTTAATTGCTCAAGGCTACCAAGGCATCTCATGTCTAAAGGCATTTCAACGTGTCTATCATTTCATCTGAAGATTGAAGACTTTAAGTATTGAAGTGTGAAATTAGGGTTTATATGGTTTTGATGGCTCTCATTGTCACTCAAGATTAAATCAGCTAGTTCTTTATTAATTATGGTCTACAGAGCTAAGGTTAGAATTCTTTATCACTGTGATATTCTCCCCATCAAGCTACAAGGTTGTAAATTCAGGCGTTCATCATTTTCCTATGCATGTCATCATCACTTATGGTATTTATTTTCAAAGGCACGAATTCAAGGATGTGGATTCTCTGGTTATTCTTGGATGCATTCTCGTGTGCTTGTCAGTTAGATTAAGGTCCCAAATAAGGTCACCACACGGTTTTCTATATGATCAAAGTTTCTCATCTTTGGTGTGAAATTCTGTTGATATTTATCAATGGAAGTTGGTTGAGTTTATGATCAAAACATTTTGGTTTCCTTCATTCATTTTATGATTGAAGTTCGAATTTGAGATTGATTTGAAAATTGGATTCATTGGTTGTATTTGTTCATTTGATGCAAAAGTTTCAAGTTATTTAATGGTATTAAGATAGCATTAAGGCTACATATGTTATTCACCAAGCATACAAGTATAAAAATATATTTGGGTTTTTTTTAAGATCAAATAACCATGGCATATCATTCAATTATTTACCATCCAATATTCAAGTTATTCAAAGTTTTCTTGGATTTATCAAAGGGGGGTTTTAAAAGAAGTGTTACAAAGGGACTTGTTGTATTCATTCAAGGGCAAGTTACTTGGTTTAATATTTGTTTCTTAAAGGTTACAAGAGAATGTATTGGTTTTTATGCCTATGTTTAAGTCACATTTTCATGGTGAATTCTCTTTAAAACCAATAATCAAATTTAAGTTATTACAATTGCCAATTGATTCAACTTCTACTTGGTATAATTTATTTGATACAAATTTGAAATTGGTACAATTTGAACTTGATACAACTTCTATTTGATACAAGCTCTATTTGGTGCAAATCAAATTTGATGCAAAATTCCTACAAGTTACAAAAACAGTGACAAATGCAAAGATTACTCCATGCTTTACTCGAATTCACCTTCAATCATCATTTCAACTCCATGCCATGGTTTTAGATCGCCCATCTCTTCAAGGCTTCACCCTTGTTAACTCTCCATTATCACCATCATTTGCTCACATGAAACAAGAAAACAAGAGAATGTTTAGAGTAATCTACAATTTTGAACAAGAAAAAATAAATTTACAAGTGTTCTCATGGTTTCATCATTAGGGATATGTGAAGTAATCAGAAGAATATAGGGATCATTTCAATCATTTTCACAAGCCCAACAAAAGCCCCATATTGTATTTGTTTCACAATAAAAAATCAGAAGTACAATGTTAATCATAAGCCCAATTATCCTACTGCAAATCTCAAACCAACACACGAGAAGAGTCTTTTGCTTGATTCACAGTAAAGAAAAAAGAGAAGCAAATGGTCACTAACTCAGGACTTCATCACAGTGCAGTAAAAATAGGCCAGTACAAAATTGCAAACTCCAACCCAGCAGCAAGTATAGAATGACAATCAAGCCCAAATACAAGCCTCATAAACATTTTGTTTCAAACAAAATCAAAAGGTACAAATTTAAATTTTCAAGTTGTAATCTCTTTGTTATTCAAACAATTATCTATTAATGTCAAACTTTGTTTAATTAATGCATTGCATATGTTTGTCTTGATTTGATCCACTCATTTCCATTACATTTAAACTATGCTTTTTACTCAATTTATGACATTCAACTCTTGCTAAAAGTTACATGCCTTTAGAGGGAGGATGACGAAAACAATGCCATAATCTCATACAGTATGCTTTTGAACAGACCTTGCTGATGATGTACAGGCATTTCTTTCAAATCCTAAACACTGGAGTTATAAGGAAGATAATCCCTAGTCAACCCCTTCGAGCCAAAGAAGTAGGAGTTTTCTGTTTTTACACAAATTGAAACCTTTAATCAAAACCTGGGGCAGGGTAGTCACTCAGTTCATTCAAAAGGATGTGCATTGAAGTCGCAAACTCTCAGTTCGTAATACAACGAACGACATCAAAAGCATTCCTCTGGAATCAAAAGACAGTGGTGGTTCCTTATCTCATAGGCAGTCATTATCTCTCAAAAAGAGAAAAGCCCACCGAGCCAAAACCTATAAAGGAGGCTTAAGAAAGCTGGGACATCCCGCTGACTGTAATCTCGAAAACAGGAACAGTCAGGCAAAAATTAGGGATAACAAATCAAAAGAACGAGGTCGCTACAAATCCTCAACAACATGAAAAATGTTACAAAAATGACTGCCTTCCAAAAGCTAACTTGTGTGAACCATCACCAAAACGTCATTCCAAATTCGAATAGAGTTCGACGCACAATTAACTGAGTTTAGGATTGAAGAACATCACGAAGAACGGGTGGGTACAAATACTTTGAGCCTTTATCCTTTGTTTCTTAAACCGTGAACCAAGCCACGTTACAACCCTTCAAAAGTCCTAACTGAAGCGTGGGTTAGTTCGAAAGCATACTGTTACAAAAGGTATTCTGACTCCTGTAAGGCTTTGCCCTAAATCTTGTGTTAAATTTGTCTTATAAAAATTTTTCTGCTAAAAAACGCATTTTTCAAAACTTCGAGACAAGCATAAACTTTGCATTATTTGAATATCACTGCTTGCATTTGGCTATTTGTTTGACAGCGGAGAAATTCACACAATGAATATCCGATGAACGAAAGCTCTCTCAGTGAACAAAATCAATTCAAGAAGGATGACACTTCCATTGACGAAACTCCTATCAACAGGGGGACTTAACATGTCACTATCCCGCACACCTGGGGCAGTCCAGTCAAGATTCCAGGAAATCTCTCAAAGAAGTGCAGAGTAACCAGGGGCAGGTCTCCATCTCCGTCACTTGGGGCATTGAACGTCAACTCCGACAAAGGGTTACAAACAATCAAACTTTATGGAAATGCCACAAACATTCGCTACTAGGGGCAATGACAAGTATCCCAAAAATCCTTCTCATAGGATGATTCCCCAGCAAGAGTATAATCTCTGACCCCCTTTTCCCAGCTGAATCAACCTCAAGAATCCTCAAGGACTTCCTCCAATGAAGATGTCACCTCTCTAGCGGACTGACGACAGGGTTTATTTCCCCAACAACACCAGGATTCCCCAGCTTGAGTTTGCCTCTCCGACTACTACAAATCAAAGTACCACAACTCCTCTTCCCCAGTAGACTACTCTACAATCCCCAGCAAGTTACTGCGAAACCTGGACCCGACCAGGTATCAGTTCAACTTCGACTTCCCAGTAGAGCAACGGACGACTAAGACTCCTAAATTCTTTTCCCAAGCAGAAATAAACATACTCCCCACAGAGTTTTCAATATCCCCCAGCGGAGTTCTCCTCAAACAACAAAGCAGGGATCCCCGGTGGAAATATTCTAAGCAAAGTTTGAAGACACACATACTCTTCAACAGCAGTCCAGGATTTAATGACTCTCCAGCTTTTGTCAAGGATTTATTTTCCCAGACAAAAGAACATTCATTAACATTTCGCATTTCATACATACATGATAAGTGCATACAACGCAATCTCATTTACTTTGAGAACATCATGACATCGTGCATTTCATACATCATGACATTGCATACAACTAACATTTTACCGTTTTCAGAAAAAGATCAATCAACAGATGGCTACCATCAACATTTTCAAGTTCCAGATTAATACCTGTAGCAAGCCAGGAAAACTATCTGTGGACGACTGATTGTAGATTAATGCCTATAACAAGCCAGGAAAACTATCTACATGAAGAGATTGAAGATTAATGCCTGTAGCAAGCCAGGAAAACTATCTTTCTTTCTCAGGTCAGATATTAATACCTGAAACCAGACAGGACAACTATCTCATCAGCCAACCTTTTCAAGTTCCGGATTAATACCTGTAGCAAGCCAGGAAAACTATCTGTGGACGACTGATTATAGATTAATACCTGTAACAAGTCAGGAAAACTATCTACATGAAGAGATTTAAGATTAACACCTGTAACAAGCCAGGAAACTATCTTTCTTTCTCAGGTCAGAGATTAATACCTGAAACCAGACAGGACAACTATCTCATCGGCCAACCTTTTCAAGTTCCGGATTAATACTTGTAGCAAGCCAGGAAAACTATCTGTGGACGACTGATTGTAGATTAATACCTGTAACAAGCCAGGAAAACTATCTACATGAATAGATTGAAGATTAACACCTGTAACAAGCCAGGAAACTATCTTTCTTTCTCAGGTCAGAGATTAATACCTGAAACCAGACAGGACAACTATCTACTTGACCAGCTCAAACAACCCAACTTTCCAAGATACAGTCCAGATACGCTCTAGATACGATTGCCATTCTGTCACTCATTCAGATCCCAGTTACAGTTTCAGATACACTCCAGATACGGAAGTTATTCTTCTACTCATACAGATCTCAACTCCAAGATACGGTCCAGATACGCTCCAGATACGGTTTCCATTCTGTCACTCATTCAGATCCCAGTTACAGTTTCAGATACACTCCAGATACGAAAGTCATTCTGCTACTCATACAGATCTCAACTCCAAGATACAGTCCAGATACGCTCCAGATACGGTTTCCATTTTGTCACTCATTCAGATCCCAGTTACAGTTTCAGATACACTCCAGATACGGAAGTCATTCTGCTACTCATACAGATCTCAACTCCAAGATACAGTCCAGATACGCTCCAGATACGGTTGCCATTCTATCACTCATTCAGATCCCAGTTACAGTTTCAGATACATTCCAGACATGGAAGTCATTCTGCTACTCATACAAATCTCAAACTCCAGATACAGTCCTGATACGCTCCAGATACGGTTGCCATTCTGTCACTCATTCAGATCCCAGTTACAGTTTCAGATACACTCCAGATACGGAAGTCATTATGTTACTCATACAGATCTCAACTCCAAGATACAGTCCAGATACGCTCAAGATACGGTTGCCATTCTGTCACTCATTTAGATCCCAGTTACAGTTTCAGATACACTCCAGACATGGAAGTCATTCTGCTACTCATATAGATCTCAACTCCAAGATACAGTCCAGATACGCTCCAGATACGGTTGCCATTATGTCACTCATTCAGATCCCAGTTACAGTTCCAGATACACTCCAGATATGGAAGTCATTCTGCTACTCATACAGATCTCAACTCCAATATACAGTCCAGATACGATCCAGATACGGTTGCAATTATGTCACTCATTCAGATCCCAGTTACAGTTTCAGATACACTCCAGATACGGAAGTCATTCTGCTACTCATACAGATCTCAACTCCAAAATACAGTCCATATACGATCCAGATTCGAATGTCATTCTGTCACTCATTCAAAATACAGTCCAGATACGATCCAGGTTCGAATGTCATTCTGTCACTCATTCAAAATACAGTCCAGATATGATCCAGATTCGGATGTCATTATGTCACTCATTCAAAATACAGTCCAAATATGATCCATATTCGGATGTCATTATGTCACTCATTCAAAATACAGTCCAGATACGATCCATATTCGGATGTCATTCTGTCACTCATTCAAAATACAGTCCAGATACGATCCAAATTCGGATGTCATTTTGTCACTCATTCAAAATACAGTCCAGATACGATCCAGATTCGGATGTCATTATGTCACTCATTCAAAATACAGTCCAGATACGATCCAGACTCGGATGTCATTCTGTCACTCATTCAAAATACAGTCCAGATACGATCCAGATTCGGATGTCATTCTGTCACTCATTCAAAATACAGTCCAGATATGATCCAGACTCGGATGTCATTCTGTCACTCATTCAAATACATTTCAGATACGCTCCAGACATGGACGCCATTCTTTGGCTCATATAGACTCAGTCTCCAGATACAGTTCAAATGCATTCCAGGCATGGATACCATTTTGATGCTCATTCTTCTGACCTACAACATTGCACTTACAACAAACATTCTTGGATGGCATCTTTAAGCCCATCTCCGACAAGATTTTGTCACATCTCCAAATGGCATCTGTAAGCCCATTCCCGACATCACAATGCTGATACTACACCATACGAGTGCAAATTTTTGGGCACTCTAGTGTTCAATTATCTTCCACCTTCGGATCACGAAAGGCTCGAAAGCCAATCTATATCCTCAGGTTTAAGAAAATTGAACAGGGGCAACTGTTGTACCCCAAAATTTTCCCTCTCAATTTTCAAGGCCTTTCTCACAAGGATTCTCAAGGTTCAAGCCTGCACAAGTGCATTGGAATTTTCCAGTACCAAAATTAAAAGGAAAACTTTCAAAAAGGAAGAAAACAGATAAAAATATGATTTTAACAAAATTTGGAGAAATACAAGTGTACTTCGTTTCAGCTCTTTCGATTGGCCTTTTGGCCTCTTTCGACACAAGCTTGACTTGCATCCTTTGATTGGCCTTTTGGCCTCTTTCGACACAAGCTTCGTTTGCATCCTTCGATTGGCCTTTTGACCTCTTTCGACACAAGTTTGGTTTGCATCCTTCGATTGGCCTTTTGGCCTCTTTCGACACAAGTTTGGTTTGCATCCTTCGATTGGCCTTTTGACCTCTTTCGACACAAGCTTGGCTTGCATCCTTCGATTGGCCTTTTGTCCTCTTTCGCATGGGCATGTGACTTCTTGTTGCAGGTTTTGTTTGTGTCTTTTGCTTCTTGCACGCTTGCAATCGAAGGCCATGATCTACTGGTCACATGTACCCCCTGCAAGGCAAGTCTTCGTTTGGGCACTCACCTTCTGTGTGCCTGGATGAAAACTTCAGTTGAGCAAGAGCCTCCTTCGAATGCAACTTAGGTACATCCTTCGTTTTGAGCAGGTGCCTCCTTCGAATGCAACTTGGGAATACCCTTCGACTCAGAAGCCAGGAACCTCCCTCACAGGCAATGACTCCCTTTATGTTTGCTTCGACCCAGCCTTCGATTGGGCAATATGCTTCCTTCGAGCATGAGCTTTCGATTGGACAATAGCTTCCTTCGAGTTAGCTTGTTTTAACCACAAGCTTCGACTGAGGCAAAGGCTTCCTTCAAACAGGTGTGCT
This sequence comes from Vicia faba, assembly GCA_948472305.1. Taxonomy (NCBI): domain Eukaryota; kingdom Viridiplantae; phylum Streptophyta; class Magnoliopsida; order Fabales; family Fabaceae; genus Vicia; species Vicia faba. The sequence goes on along the minus strand of OX451736.1, from coordinate 483,560,783 downwards.
TCGATCTCACTCTTGCATTCGACACAAGACCAAATCTCGTTTGCCAGGCTGTGTTGCATCCAGATCTTTACATAGTCAGAAGCTTGTATAAAGGTTTTAAACTTTACCTTCTGGATACTACTATTCTGGGTTAAAGGCTATATACTTTTTCTTTTCATAGAGAATACTTTATCACAAAAGCAGCTGTCAACCTGAATTTGGTCTGAGCACAAGCAACGTCAGAGGCCTCAGTCACATCTCCTGCACCACAACTGCCAGGAGGCCCCTCACATGCACTGTCACGCCACATTATTTTATTATTCTTTGCAAGGTTGACTATGGACGAACATGTCCATTCTTTCTCTATAAATACAGGAATTTTTGCAAAGCTAAGGAGGATCTTTGGACCAGCAGAACGAATCTCCCAAAGTTTCTCAAACACAGAAAAACTCTCAAGTTCATCAACACTTGAGAAATCAAAACCCAGAATTCCAAACACTTGCTTCCTTCGATTCTGAAGAACAAATACTCTTTAGTATCCTTCGAATCCAGTTTGGAAAGAAACACAAGACTTGTTTCTTTCCTTCCTTCGAATCCAGCAGTTCAAGCACAGCTGTTGGCCCCCTCTGTCAAATCCAGAACCTTGGACCTCCACTCAAGGTCCCACATCCATTCAAGGCCTGAAGAGAGGTAAGTTATTCTTACCTTTGAACTTTTTATTTCATAACATGTAAATACAATTCCTTTTCGTTTGAAACATTGTACATACCATTGTTCCTTTCGTTTCCACATTTTTAACATGTTTTTAAAAGTTAACCCTTTCGTTTTGCTTGCTGTTTGCCTGAACTAGCTTTAGTTATTAAACTGTTTGAAAGATAAATACTAGCATGGCCTCAGGCCATGTTGTCATTTAATGCTTGAAATGAAAGAAACAGGAAACAGTAAATAGGGAACGAAGCTTCTGGCTTCTACCCTCTTTCTCCAGGTCAAACGAAAGAGACAACCAGGAGGAAAACCGTGTTGACTTCTAGGCCCAAACGAAAAGCATGCCTTCACTGACTTTCAACCCCTAATCGAAAGACATTCCCTCACTGACTTCCAGGCCCCAGTCGAAGGATACAACTTGCTGCTGCCTTTGCCCAATCGAAGGACAGGACCTCGCCCCTGCCAAGGCCCAATCGAAAGACGTGACTTTGTTGTTTCCAGCCCTAATCGAAGGAGGCCAACAGAATGCAAATCGAAGGCTGCTCCTGCCCAAATCGAAGGAAGTTGCTGCCTGGGTCGAAAAGCTCATTTTCCTTGTTTTTTTTATTTTCTTATTTTTTTCCTTTACATTTTCTTGCCTTTCAATATGGTTGTAATAGTGTAGGATATTTATTTCTTGCATTTTTATTGCTTTGTACAAATGCTAGTAGATAGGTGTGTATGGCAAGATAAAACCAACAAGTAGACAATCTAAAAATCAAAGACAAATGCATGCAATAAAACACACTTTGCACACATGCACCCTTAGGGTAATCTCACTTGGTGCCTCGGAAAATAGCCATGTCCCTCGAGCATGGGCGTTTTAGCAAAGACCCTCGATAAAAGATCGTAGTTCCGCAATGACCCTCGATGTTGCCTTCGGTAAACGATCTAGTCCCTAAAACGACATTGCTAAAACGTCCATATGTTGCCTTCTATGACTATACAAACGTTCCGCGCGCATCCCGTTCAACATCCTAACGCAAGGTTGTTCACCAAATACAATGGTGAAACAACACTGTTAAAAGGGTTAAAAAGCATAAGAAAGATCTTTGAGTAAAATAGGGTAGATAGCTCTTAGTTACTTGATCAAACTTGCAAAACATCCTTGCCATTTTTCAAACACACATCACAACAAAACTTTCAAAAACATTGAAACATCTTTTCAAAAAGACAAACACCTTTGTAAAACATTCAAACGAAATGTTACAAAGGTTTCCTAGACAAGGCATCTTTTTCAAAACATTTTCAAAACCACACACACAAAACACCATTTCAAGCAATTGAAAAACAAAGGCAAGTGATCTAAAACAAGTAACTAAGAGCCCATGGATAACCATGGATGAAAAGGGTGCTAGCACCTTCCCTTTTCATAATCTACCCCCCGAACCCACGAAAACATCTCAAAGGTCTTTCCTGTGCTTTTTGACCTTTCCTTAGGATAAATAAAAAGTCGGTGGCGACTCTTGCTAAACCGAAACATTTTCAAACACAAACGCAAACCTCAAGTCAGTTCTCCCACCGTATCACAATATGCATCCACTAACCATTTCAAGGGTTTGGATCTTCATCTTTGTTCCTGTTTTGTAGGTTATGGAATCACTTCGCAGGAAAACAATCCAGGTCAACCTTGTGAGAATTCCTCCTCAACTCAAGGAGCTTGCTTCCAAGATTCCAAAGTATTCTCCCTTCACTGAAAGACATGGTAGACTTCTCAACTTGGTCAACTCTAACATTGAAGAAGACATGGTGAAAGTTCTCTTTCAGTTCTTTGACCCCCTACACCACTGCTTCACATTTCCTGATTACCAACTAGTGCCTACTTTGGAGGAATTTTCTCAACTCCTGAGGATTCCTATTCTCCATCAACTACCCTACAACGGTACGGAAAGAGTACCAAAGCCTGAAGATGTTGCTCAAGCCTTACACTTGCAACCATCTGATATCAAAGGTCATTAGGAAACCAGAAGTGGTGTCAAGGGTTTCTTGGAAAAGTTTCTGTTTGAGAAGGCACAAGATTGCTAGAATTCTCTAGATCTGCAAGCTTTTGAGGAGATTGTAGCACTTCTCATCTATGGGTTGGTCTTGTTCCCAAACCCTGATCAACTTATAGATGTGAATGCTGTCAAAATTTTCATATCTCAGAATCCTGTGCCTACATTGCTTGGGGACATCCTCCACTCATTTCACACACGAACAATGAGAAAAAGAGGTGCTCTCATGTGTTGTACTCCTCTTCTAGCAAGGTGGTTTATTTCTCACCTTCCCCAGTCAGTCTTGAAGAATGAGCAAGGCTTAAGGTGGTCATAACGGTTGATGACTGTTACACATTCTGATGCTCATTGGTGTTCTCGGTCAAGAGAAAATGTCATCATCGTTGATCATTATGGGGAATTCCCTAATGTCCCATTACTTGGAATTAGAGGAGGCATTACCTACAACCCCTGATTGGCTCTGAGACAATTTGGGTATGCCCGAAGGGATGGCCCTCATGACATGCTGATTCTAGATTTGGTTTTTGACTTCTACAATGATGCTCAAGGACTTCGACAAAGGTTTATCCGAGCTTAGAGGATGCCTAACAAGGTAGACAGTAAGACACTGGGGCACAAGAATTCCATCCCCCTTGAGCCTTACCTCAAGTGGGTACGAACCCGCGCCCAGAGTCTTATGATGCCTTACCCCCACATTCTCCCTGTGATCAAAGAGCCTGTTATGGAAGGAGAGGTTCCATACACCCTCCTACATCCCGACATGCCAACATCATTGGAAGACTTGCAAAAGAGTTGGATACAGCTCAAGGAAGAACGGAACACTTTTGAATCCAGCTTTTGCGCCAGTGAGAAGAAGGTTTTGGAACTTACTCGTCGACTCCATGAAGAGCAGACTCTCAACACCTACATAGCACCAAAGAGGATGCGCAACGTCTTTTTACATTAGAATTTTGTATTATTTTGCCCATGGGGCATTTATGTACTAACAATTCTATCTTATTAATATGACGTACGTTCTTTTTGTTTGCAACAAGTTTGAATTTCTGAATCCTTGAATGCATTACATGAATACATATCATTCATCATATGTATAAACAGGTCTTCACACCAGGTTTCCTTATCTCTCTGCTGTTTATTTCAGCAAGATGGATATAGAGCAGATGGTCAAAGACCTACAAGCACAGAATTCACAGTTCCAACAACTACTCATGACCTTGGCAAAGGGTCAGGAGGATCTTAAAGCACTGTTAGAGAAGGAAAAAGAGAAAAATAAAAAGGAAAGAGTTGGTGTGGCCACCATGGGAAGAAGATTTGAGAACCAAGCTAGAAGGGTCCTGGATTTTCCCTCAACATATGATGAAGGGGTAGGAAAGGGAAAGGGAGCTGCAGTGCCCTCCGAGTCTGAGGCTGAAGAAGAAGAAGAAGAGGATGAAGATTACTCTTAGCAGCAGTACCCTCCTGCAGACGACAAATACAAGAATCTAGAAGAGCGTCTGGCAGCTATGGAGGTACAAAGAGTGCCTGGGCTGGATTTCGAGGAGCTAGGGTTGGTTGCTGGGATTGTGATTCCCCCTAAATTCAAGGTGCCTACATTTGCCAAATATGATGGTTTGTCTTGTCTGAAGATGCACCTACGATCCTACGTCAGAAAGATCCAACCTCATTCTTCTGATAAGGATTTGTGGGTCCACTTTTTTCAAGATAGTTTGTCGGGTACACAATTAGATTGGTTCTATCAGCTTGAGAGATTCGATGTACACAATTGGGAGGATTTGGCTGCTGCCTTCTACAGACAATATCAATATAATGCGGACTTAGCACCTACTCGTACTCAATTACAGAGTATGGGTATGGTCTCTAATGAAGGCTTTAAGGAGTATGCCCAGAAATGGAGGGACTTGGCTGGAAGGGTGCAACCACCATTGTCTGAGAGAGAGCTTGTGGATATGTTTTTGGGGACCCTGTCAGGTCCATTCTTTAATCACTTGATCGGGAGTTCGTCTGTGGGGTTCACCGAGTTAATTCTGACTGGTGAAAGAGTTGAAGCTGGAATCAAGAGCGGTAATCAGAAGGATGCATCTGCTTCCGCTGCTATCAAGAAGACCTTTATAGCCAAGAAAGAAGTCTCAGTTGTTTACTCCCATAGAAGTAAAGGAAGAGTTGAGTGTCAGCCAGCGGTGGGGGCTATAATGATTCAGAATTCTGCAGCTGATCAACCTCGAAGCAATCAACCCAGAACCAACCAAGCAAGGGTGGAAAGGCCTGCACGACAATTCACCCGGATCAATATGACACCTGCTCAGGTTCTCCCTCATCTGTTGAAGTTAAATCTTACAACCTTGAAAGAGGCGCCGAAGAATCCGAATACATCTTCTCCCTACTGCCATTCAAACGCCAGGTGTGCTTATCATTCGGACAGCGTGGGGCACGACACCAACAATTGTTGGGCCCTCAAAAATAAGATCCGGGACTTGATAGATGCCAAAGAGGTGGAGTTTGGTGCCCTCGAAAAACCTAATGTGATCTCTGCCCCAATGCCAAAACATGGTCATAATGTCCATGCTGTTGTAGAAGATCTTTATGTTGCTACTGTTGATGACTTAATGACTCCATTACCAATGATCAAGATGAATCTGTTGAAAGTCGGGATTTTCCCGGGCTGTGAAAAAGATTGCTACCTTTGTTTTTCCTTACAATCCGATTGTCTGTTATTGAAGTTAGGCATCCAACGCCTAATGGATAATTAAGAAATCCTCTTTGAGAAAACTCTTGTTACTCCAACTCCCATCAATGATGTTGCTATAATTACCACTTCCACCAATCTTTCCAAGGTCTCCAAAAGACCTGTTAAGATTACATTCGATCCAAAGATTGTACCTCTGAAGATAACTATGTCGGGGCCTATCCCATACAAGTCCAACAAAACAATACCGTGGAATTATGGAGGAGAAATCTTCTACCACGGTGTTAAGCAGATTGAATCATTTGAAGAGAGTTCCGATGAAGAGACTCCTGACATAGGAAATATTGCTGGGACGAGTAAAATCACCCGCAGCGGAAGAATTTTCTCTCCGGAAATTGCTCCTCCAAGGGCAATCTTCGGACCCTCAAGTGCTCCTAAGGTTACTCCTGTGCCGGTCAACTTATCTGTGCGAACTCCAGTGATTGAAGAAATTGTTACTCCCGTAGTTGAACCCTCTGTTGTTGCTGCTGATAAAGGTAAGGGGATCCAAGAAGCGCCCGTCAGGACGAGGGCTCAGCCTTTGCTCATCCCCGAGACCACTCAAAAGGAAATGGAGGAGATTTTAAAAATAATTAAGAAAAGAGACTATGATGTCGTAGAACAACTGGGGCAAACCCCTTCAAAAATCTCTATGCTGGCCTTGTTGCTCTGTTTCGAAGCTCATGCCAAAGCCCTGATCAGATTCTTGAAGACGGCCTACGTGCCTCAGGAAACCTCCACAGACCAGTTCCAGGAGTGTGTAGCCAGCCTAACAGCTGACAATGGTCTTGGCTTCTCCGATGCCGATTTAACATCTAAGGGGAGAAAGCATAATGACGCGCTGCATGTCTCGGTGGAATGCAGAGGGACTACTCTTGCTCACGTTCTGGTTGATACTGGGTCGTCTTTAAATGTCTTGTCTAAGAAAGCATTGGACAGATTGGATTGTGAAGGTTTAACTCTGAAGCCCAGCAATATCATTGTCATAGCTTTCGATGGTTCTAAACGGATGGTCCACGGGGAGGTGGACATCCCGATTAAGGTGGGTACGGAAACTTTCAACTCCATATTTTATGTCATGGATATCCGTCCCTCCTACTCTTGCTTACTAGGAAGACCATGGATTCATCATGCTGTAGCCGTTATGTCCACTCTGAATCAGAAGCTTAAGTACCCTGTCCAGGGGAAATTGTGACAGTTCGTGGCGAGGAGGAGTATATGATAAGCCATCTGAATCCATTCCGCTATGTTGAATTAGATGGTGAATTCATCGAGACCCCCTTTCAGCACTTTGAAGAGGTTTCTCCTGAAGTTGCGGTAGTCAATACAATGACTTATGTACCCATCATTACCAAACTTGTGTCCCGGATGTCATCCCTTAAAGATGTGAAGGCTGTGATTGAGGAAGGAGGAAGCACAGTATGGGGTCAGCTGCCAGATTTTCTTTACAAGACGGATAAGTTCGGCTTAGGTTTCACTGCTGCTAGTCAAAAGGCTATGCGCCGCTCTCGGGCTGGAGGGCCGCCATTGAAGATCACCCATCATGGAGTTCATGCTTTGGAGGAAGGCGAAGAGGAGAGCAATTTTGAAGACTGGATCTTTTCGACTGTTGAAGGAGGACTATGCAATTGGGAGGCGAAGGATTTTGTTCTCATTACTTTCATCAATCAGTAATTTATCTTTCAAACATTTCTGTTGGTTTGTAATAATTATTAAACAATTCGTACACTCTTTTTGCATTGTGCCTTACCCGAGGTACATAGGTCCATTTTTAAGGGTTTGATTTTTCATCTTCATACGCCATTTTTAATGAATCATGGACATTTTCACATATAAACTTTTGTGTTCATTTTCATTCTTTTTACATTTTATTTGTTTAAAGGTGGCTATCCCTTACACACACCCATACTCACAAAATGCAGGTACCCATCCACTCCGGATTCCATGGGTAACAATTCTGCTATGGCCTTCAGTGTCTCTGAAGATCTGGTCAGTCATGCCGAATACGAAGGTGATGAAGACTGTGAAGTTCCTGGAGAGTTGGCTAGATTGCTGCAACAGGAAGAAAGGGCTATTCTACCTCACGAGGAGTTGTTAGAGACCATCAACTTGGGAACAGAGGAAGACAAAAAAGAATTTAAAGTGGGTGCCAACCTAGAGCCAAATGTCAAGGAGCGTTTAGTTCAGCTGTTGAATGAATATGTTGAGATCTTCGCCTGGTCCTACGAAGACATGCCGGGATTGGATACGGATATTGTGGTTCACCGTCTCCCTACAAGAGAAGACTGTCCACCTATTAAATAGAAAGTCCGCCGAATGAGGCCTGATATGTCTGAAAAGATCAAAGCTGAAGTGATGAAGCAGTTCAATGCTGGCTTTCTTGCTGTTACTTCTTATCCACAATGGGTTGCTAACATTGTGCCCGTGCCTAAGAAGGACGGAAAAGTCAGAATGTGCGTGGATTACTGAGACTTAAACAGGGCTAGCCCTAAAGATGACTTTCCACTACCGCATATTGACATCCTGGTTGACAATACGGCTCAGCACAAGGTATTTTCTTTCATGGATGGATTTTCAGGGTATAACCAAATCAAAATGGCCCCCGAAGACATGGAGAAGACTACTTTTGTTACACAATGGGGTACCTTCTGCTATAAAGTATGCCATTCGGACTGAAGAATGTCGGGCCAACCTATCAGCGAGCCATGGTAGCTTTGTTTCATGACATGATACATCATGAGATTGAAGTCTACGTAGACGACATGATAGCCCGTTCACAGACAGAAGAAGAACACATCGACCATCTGCAGAAGCTGTTTGTCAGGTTGAAAGAGTACAAGCTCAGACTTAACCCTAACAAGTGCACTTTTGGAGTCAGGTCCGGTAAACTTTTGGGATTCATCGTCAGTAACAAAGGCATCGAGGTTGATCCTGCCAAAGTCAAAGCTATACAAGAAATGCCTCCCCCTCGCACTGAGAAGGAGGTCAGAGGTTTCTTGGGACGCCTAAACTACATTGCAAGGTTCATTTCTCACCTAACGTCTACCTGTGAACCAATCTTCAAGCTATTGAAGAAAGATCAGGTGGTTAAATGGAATGATGACTGTCAAGTTGCTTTCGATAAAATCAAGGAGTATTTGTTGGAACCTCCTATCTTGATGCCTCCCGTTGAAGGAAGACCTTTAATCATGTATTTGACTGTTTTGGAGAATTCAATGGGGTGCGTACTAGGCCAACATGACGAGTCTGGCCGAAAAGAGCATACCATTTATTACCTTAGCAAAAAGTTTACCTACTGTGAGACTCGCTACTCACTGCTCGAGAAAACTTGCTATGCTTTGGTATGGGCTGCTCGCCGGCTAAGGCAGTATATGTTGACACATACCACTTTACTGATCTCTAAGATGGATCCGATCAAGTACATCTTTGAGAAGCCTGCTCTATCCGGAAGAATCACTAGATGGCAGATGATCCTCACCGAATATGATATATAGTACACGACCCAAAAAGCAATAAAGGGGAGTGTACTAGCTGATCATCTGGCCCATCAAGCTTTCGAAGATTACCAATCCATGAGGTTTGACTTCCCCGACGAGGATATCATGACAGTGGACAACATTGAAGAGAACAGACCGTATGACGAACCTGAACAAGGATCCCGATGGACCCTGTACTTTGATGGTGCCTCCAATGCACTTGGAAACGGTATCGGCGCGGTACTTATCTCTCCAGAAGGTTGCCACACACCTTTCACTGCTAGACTCTGCTTCAGCTGCACCAACATGGCCGAGTATGAAGCTTGTATCTTTGGACTCAAGGCCGCTATTGACTTGGGAATCAAATCTTTGATTGTATTTGAGGACTCAGCTTTGGTTATCAGTCAAATCAAAGGAGAGTGGGATACTAAACATCCAAATCTCATCCCTTACAAAGAACATGTCCTGACATTGTTACCACATTTCGAGCAAATCACCTTCGAGCACTTCCTGCGAGAAGAGAATCAGCTAGCAGATGCGCTAGCTACAATGTCATCCATGTTTAAACTTAACTGGGATAATGAGGCTCCCCAAATCACCATTGAAAGGATGGACGAACCTGCACATTGTCATGAGATTAATACCGAAGAAGTAATGGACCGACCGTGGTTTCATGACATCAAAAGGTATCTCGAAGCACAAGAATACCCTGAAGGAGCTTCAGTCAACGACAAAAAGTTCTTAAGGAGGTTCTCTGCCAAGTTCTTTCTGAGCAATGGTATCCTATACAAGCGCAATCATGATTGCATTCTACTCCGTTATGTGGACAAGATTGAAGCTGAGCAGATCATGGCGGAGCTGCACAATGGTACCTTCGACACCCACTAAAGCGGACATACGATGGCTAAGAAGATTCTACGGGCAGGCTACTACTGGTCTACCATGGAAGTTGACTGTCATCAATATTCCCGTACTTGTCACAAATTCCAAATCTATACTGACAAGGTACATATACCTCCAGTTCCTCTCAATGTCTTAACAGCTCCTTGGCCATTCGCGATGTGGGGAGTCGACATGATCAGAGAGATCAAGCCAACATCATCCAATGGACACCGTTTCATCCTGGTGGCCATTGATTACTTTACCAAGTGGGTCGAAGCAGCTTCCTTCGCCTCCGTTACAAAGAATGTGGTTTCCCGCTTCATCAAGCAGAACCTCATTTGCCGGTACGGCATCCCTGACAGAATCATCACTGACAACGGTACAAATTTGAACAATACTATGATCACCGCTCTGTGCGAACAGTTCAAGATTCAACATCACAATTCATCTCCCTATCGGCCTAAGATGAACGGTGATGTCGAAGCTGTGAACAAAAATATCAAGAAGATCATTCAAAAGATGACATTCACCTACAAGGACTGGCATGAGATGTTACCGTTTGCTCTGCATGGGTACCGTACCACGGCACAAACATCAACTGGGGCAACACCCTTTTCTTTGGTATACGGCATGGAAGTTGTCTTACCTATCGAGGTTCAGATTCCCTCCTTGAGAATCATGAAGGATGCTGGTTTGAGTGAAGACGATTGGATTCAGACCCGGCTTGATCAACTTAACTTGATTGACGAAAAGCGGCTTACTGCTGTTTGCCATGGTCAGGCGTATCAGAAACGTATGATCGAGGCCTTCAACAAGAAAGTTAGGCGCCAGGTATATCAAGTCGGGACCTTGTAATCAAGCGGATCATCTTGCCGCAAAGTGATCCCAGGGGCAAATGGACTCCTACTTATGAAGGACCATTTGTGATCAAAAACATCTTTTCCGGTGGGGCAATGATCCTGACCACCATGGACGGCGACGACCTGCCGCACCCTGTGAACGCAAACATAGTCAAAAGATACTACACATAAACGACCCGGCAAGTTGAAAACCTGAAAGGGCGACTTGGGCAAAAATGGGCATCCCGGTGAATCAAAAACCCGAAAGGGCGATTCAGGCAAAAATTAGGGATAAACTAAAAAGTTTGTACACCCGACAAGTTGAAAACCCGAAAGGGAAACTTGGGCAAAAAAAGGGTTTCCCGGTGGGCTGAAAACCCGAAAGGGCGGTCCAGGCAAAAGTTAGGGAATTAAAGCGTATGATTATGTCTCGTCGGATCACTTTAAAGACAATCTCTTCACAGACAAGCTCCAGGCTTCTGATCAATCCAATCATCTGCGGACGAAGCAACGAATGGACAAGATATCCAGAGTTACGATGGTTATAGTAGAAGGGGAACCCCATGGAATTTTTACACATAGCCACCTTTCTTTGTATACATTTTTCTCAATTTTTATGACAACATTCTCTTACTAGGATGTCTGTCTCCTTTGTACAAAATACTTACACAAAGTTAATACAAAGATACTTCAGAGTGCAGAAAATCAGTTGCCTTTTCTTTCTTTTTACACTTGTGATTTATTTGAAAACGTCCAATGGTTTATTAAATGAGCATATGCATTTGAATATAATCACCGGTTACAAATGAAAGAAATGTGAAAGAATAATTATTGATAGGTTGAAAGGATAGGAAAACGTCTTTAGGCTATTCCAAGTGAAATCCCCTACAGTACATCATTGAGGTCCCCGGTGGAGCCAAAACCTTGAAATACATGTCCCCCGCAGAGTTAAATTTCAAAATCCCCACCAGAACTAAGTTTCCAAACTCCCAATCCCCAACGGAGCCCAAAAAAAAACTTTGAACTACAGACCCTCAGCGAAGATGAAACTTTCTTCCCCAACGAAGTCCAAAACTTCAACCCTTAAACCCTGGTGGAAGACCATCCAGTTTCCTCCAATTCCCAAGGGAGTTGTCTTGAAACCAGAAAATTCCCATGTAAGTTATCTTAGAACTTGACAGCTAACCAGACGACAGCTTCGGATAATTCCTCATTGAATTGGCACACAATCCAAGCTCTTGAAAACTCTCCAACAGAATAAACTTTCTCCCTACAGAGTTATTTCCTAACGGATTAAAGATTCTCATTCCCCAGCCACAGTCATCAAGTTTCTCGGGACTCCCCAAGCAGGTTTCTCAAGCAGCACTCGACATTATTCTTACAACAGAGTGTCTATCATGTTCCAACTTCAAAGGACTTGAAGGATCCCTATATCCCCAGGAAAGTCGTGAAGGGTCCTCACATTCCCACAGAAGTTGTCAAAGTTCTTGTTAATCCCCACAAGTTTCCAAAGATTTTCTATCCCCAACAGTGGTCCAAGGATTTCTCATTTTTTAGCAATCAAAGGTTGTGGAGTCCACAGCAGCAGTCAAGGATTTATTTTCCCCAGTAGCAGTCAAGGATTTTACTATCTCCAGCTATCAAGGATTTATTTTCCTCAGCAAGACAGCTAATCCGCTTACATGCGCATACGTTACATTCATGTATCATAAACATTGATAGAACACATTTTATTGCATCATACATGTCATGGAACATAACTTTGTGTTTCAGCTAACATTTTACCCTTTTCAGGATAAGATTAAAAGCTATCTTTAACAACTTATCAAAGATTTTTGACACAGTACGGATACACTCCAAGACATGGAAGTCATTCTGCTACTCATTCGGATCTCTTATTCAAATACAGTATGGATACACCCCAGACGCGGAGGTCATTTTATTACTCGTTCAGAATTTCAAGTCAAGATACAGTATGGATACACCCCAGACACGGAGGTCATTCTACTACTCATTCAGACTTCAGCAATCAGATACAGACTAGATACGCTCCAGACACGGAAGTCATTCTATTTCTCATTCAGATTCAACTATCAACTTCAGGTTCGGATACACTCCAAGACATGGAAGTCATTTTGTTACTCATTCAGATCTCTTATTCAGATACAGTATGGATAAACCCCAGATGCGGAGGTCATTATACTACTCATTCAAACTTCAACAATCAGATACAGACTAGATACGCTACAGACACGGAAGCCATTCTATTTCTCATTCAGATTCAACTATCAACTTCAGGTTCAGATGCACTCCAGACACGGAAGTCATTCTGTCACTTGTCCAGATCCCAGTTAAAGTACGGATACACTCCAGACACAGAAGTCATTCTTCTACTTATACAGATCTCAACTTCAGATACAGTCCAGATACGCTCCAGAAACGGTTGTCATTATGTCACTTATTCTGACCTTTTCCCCAGCCCAGAGATGCTCCAGACACGGATGTCATTCTTTCGCTTATCCATATTTCAGATTCAGATACAATACAGATACACTCTAGACACGAAAGTCATTCTGTTATTCATTCAAGAATCAAATACAGTTACAGCTCGGATACGCTCCCGGCACGGACACCATTCCCTTGCTCATACAAATCCAATCTCCAGATACAACTCAGATACGTTCCAGATACGGATACCATTCTGATGTTCATTCTCCTGATATTCAACAAACATTTTGGATGGCATCTCTAAGCCCATTTCTGACAAGATTATGTCACCTCCCTAAATGGCATCTTTAAGCCTATTCCCTCAACTACATTTTGACGAGTGCAAATTTACGGGCACTCTAGTGTCCAATCATCTTTTACCTTCGAGTCACGAAAGGCAAACTCGCCAATCTAACTCTTCAGGTTCAAGAAGATTGAACAGGGGCAGTTGTTGTACCCCAAAATTTTCCCTCTCATTTTATCAATATTTCCCCTCACAAAGACTCTTTGGACTCCAGACAGGATTAGGGTTTGCTCTGCTCAAGACATCTCCTTGCACTGTTGACCTGAAATTAGGGTTTGAGTTTGTACAGGTATTTTTGGACTTCCAATGCTCAAAGTGACTTTCATACTTCATGTTGGACTTATAAGATTTCCTCTATCAAGTTTCAAGCCTTGAATCAAATTTTTGCCCAGTCAATTAGACAGTTGACCTAGAAATCAGTTGTATTGGGGAAAAAGTCAATTGTGGCCAATTTACAGTCAAACCTCATAATTCTTTATCCAAGTCAACATTATAGACTCATATGAACCATTTGATCAAGTTTGGACCACAACTCCTCAAGAAATTTGATCAGATCATCAAAAGGGTAAAATGGTCATTTTTAGGGTTTTGACTATATAAGGGCAATTTCTGATTTTTCACCTAGACAATGGCAAATTGGGTTCAAGTATAGATTCAAGGACTCAATGGCATCATCTTGACCTATTCACAAGGTTCAAAATATCTCAAATGCATTGGATTGACAGATGAATTTTCCAGTCAACTGATCAAAAATCAACTGTACACTGAAAAGTCAAACTTTGACTTTTTGGTCAAAATCAAGTGCCAAGGGTCATTTTTCATTAAGATGTGTCAAAACATGAAACTTGTTCATCAAGAAACCTAATTTTGCAAATTAGGGTTTAAGATTGAAAATTTTCATAACTTAGAATTTTTCTAAGTTATGAAATTTTCTTATTTTTTCCCAACTTTGCCCAACTTTTTCACCATGATGCAATTGGATTCAAACAAAACTTCAAACATGAAATTTGTAGTCCTCCACGAAAACTACAACTTTTATTCACAAAGTTTTCCCAAAAGATGCATGGATCTCAAGTTATGATTTTTGGAATAAGGGTCCATGAAACTTTTAACTTAGTGAAATTTTGCCCTAGTTTAGGCAGGATTTTAACCTATCTTCATGGAAATTTTTCACCTAGTTCCACTTGGAATCTCAAAATTAATTTCAAATATGGATTGTATAGCATGTTACAAGCTTTCCAAAATGTCAAATAACTCTCCAAAATCATTTGTGGTTAGGGAGAATCGAAGGTTTGAATTTGGCAAAAACTCACTTTGATCCATGGCATTTTCATGTTGACATAAGTTGCAAAATCTGTCCAACTTTGCTTGTACTTAAATACAGGTCTCTAAACCCTTCCACACTCAAAAATTGAATTCAAACTCATTGGTTTAAGGCATTATTCTGATCAATGGAAGTTTACACAAGAGTTTAATCCATTTTTGGCAAAAAGTGAACAATGCCATTTACATAAAGCATGCTTTATGTCAAATTGTATTTCTTGAGCCATACACAAAGCCTTTTGCTGCAAACAAGGCTCCCTAATGTCAGGCAAAGTCCACCAACTTTGAGCAGCTAGAGTACAAGCCAGTACATCCATAGCATTGTCAATTCTCACTTTTACTTCAAAACCAAGTAAACTTGCAATATATCCACATCTTTGAAATCTGATAAGAACAAAGTTTGTAAGAATTTGAAACGACTTTTGCACATTGCCTTGAGCCAGAAACACAAGCTATCCACTTCTCAAGCCTTCCAAAACACAAAAACACCATCTTCTTGCAAAACAGGGAAACTTCTGCAGTTGCACCACCAAATCAGAAACCACTCGTGCATTTTGTCCCAAAACAGTTCCAATACATTCCATATAACCCACCTAAGTTATCCTAACCATTGGCCATTGACTGTAACTCCATTTGCAAGCTTCACCATTTCTGATTTCAGCTTGTGCATGTTGACTTCTACAGGCTTATTCAAGCAAGCTCAAAGCAAACAAAGCATTAGGGAAGGTCAGAGGAAGTTCAGGCAAGCTCACAAACATCTCAGGCCTCATTGAAAACCTCCACATTGCCATACTCGAGTTCAACTGAAGCAGGTATTGTTCAAACTTCTACTTCTCTATTTAGGAAACATTAGGCTTAGGTTTGTGAATAAAAAATGTAGTACTCATTGCCCTTAAGCTGTACATATGCATAGATTTCATTTAAGTTAACTGCGTTGAGAGAATTTGATTGATGAACTTTCTGAAAAAGTTAGGTTAGAAATTAGGGCCAGAGAAATTCTCTCTGGTCTTTGAGAGTTAGATTAAGTTCTTTATATGGTTGGAATCGTGTTAAAAATGCTATAACTTTTGTGTTGTGAGTTTTTGCTTTAGAGCACGTATGCAGGAGTTGGACATTTGTACAGGAAGCGCGCGTATTTTTGAACGAAGGTTGAAGATGAAGTAGTTGGGCTGGGCCTGGCTATTTCTCACTTTTGGCGCCCCCGGCTTGTTGATTGCACCCCCCTGGGCCATTTCATTATTTTTTTATATTTTTTCTATTTCATTTACATTTCTGATTTTATTTTATTTTTTCTAAACATAAAAAATTACCAAAAACATTTTCATAAATTTTCACATTTTATTTTGTATTTTTTATTATTTTTTCTAACATAAAAAATAGTTTTCTTAAATAATATACTTTTATTTTTTCTAAATAAACTTGTAAATACTACAAAAAATATTATACTTTTATTTTTATTATTTATATACTTAAATAATATTTTTTTCTAACATATTTTTATTTTTTGACATTTATATATATTTTTATTTTATTATACATAAACAAATATTATAATATATACATACTCTTAAACCAAAAAATTAGGGTTTTACCCTTAACAAAAATAACCTTTTATTTTATTATTTTTTTAATACATTAAATATTTTATTTTTACATACATAAAAATAAACGAAGACTTTTTTTACATATTTATAATATATTGCATATTTATTTAATTGCCTATTTAAATATTTGCTTATTTATTGTTTGATACAAAGAATTCAATTTGGATGTAATAGTTAATCTTAGGGTTTTATTTTCTTGCAAATACTCCCCATTCAAAATTGTATCCCTCTCCCCATATCAAATGTTATAATAGCGTAGATTTATTTTACGCATTTTATAGCTTTCAAATATGCCATGATAGAGATTAGGGTTTGTATGCAATATCCAAAATTAAAACAAATAGTTAGACCTAATACAAGACATAAAAGCATGTAAATTGACAACACAATGCACACATACAACCCTAGGGTTTCACCCACTTGTTGCCTTAAAAATGGCCATGGTATGCATGTTGAGTATCTTGGAAAAATAAAAACAAAACAAAAGATCATAGTCCCTCGATGACGCTATCTTGGTTGCCTATACAAAATGATCTAGTCCCTCAAAAAATTGCTAAAGATACTTAGCACAATTGCTATCATGGTCAATACGATGACCCGCGTCTATCCCGTTTAACATCCAAATACAAGGTTGTTTACCAAATGCAATGGTAAAACAACAATGTAAAAGGGTTAAAAATGTGTAGGAAAGATCTTTGAGTAGATAGGGTAGATGCTCTTAGTTACTTGAACAAAACTTGCAAACATCCTTACTATTTTCAAAAACACATCACAACACAATTTCAAAACATTTCCCAAAACAAACTTTCAAACATTGAAATATCTTTTCAAAAGACAAACACCTTTGTATACATTCAAACAAGAATCATTACAAAGGTTTCCTAGAAAGGGCCTCTTTTCAAAACATTTTCAAAACCACACACACAAAAGCCCCATTTCAAACAATTGAAAAGCAAAAGCAAGTGATCTAAACAAGTAACTAAGAGCCCATGGAAAACCATGGATGAAAAGGGTGCTAGCACCTTCCCTTTTCATAATCTACCCCCCGAACCCAAGAAAACATCTCAAAGGTCTTTCCTGTGCTTTTTGACCTTTCCTTTGGATAAAATAAAAAGTCGGTGGCGACTCTTGCTAAACCGAAACATTTGCGAACACAAACGCAAAACCTCAAGTCAGTTCTCCCACCGTATCACACCCTACAAAGAACATGTGTTGACATTAATCCCATATTTCGAGGAAATTACCTTTGAGCATTTTCTACAAGAGGAAAATCAACTAGCAGACGCGATAACCATTGTGTCATCCATGTTTAAACTCAAGTGGGGTAACGAGGCTCCCCGGATCACCATTGAGCGGATGCATGAACCAACTTACTATCACGAGATCGATACTGAAGAAGTAGTGTACAAGCCTTGGTTCCATGAAGTTAAGAGGTATCTCGAGGCCCAAGAGTATCCGGGGGGAGCTTCAGTAAATGATAAGAAGTTCTTGAGGAGATTCTCTACTAAGTTCTTCCTCAGTAATGGCATTCACTACAAGCGCAACCACGACTCTGTTTTGCTTCCTTGTGTAGACAAGGTTGAGGCAGACAAGATCATGGCTGATCTACATGAAGGCGTTTTTGGCACCCATTCTAGTGGGCATACGATGGCTAAAAAGATCCTACGGGCAGGGTACTACTGGTCTACCATGGAAGCAGATTGCCATCAGCATTCACGAACCTGTCACAAGTGTCAGATCTATGCTGACAAAGTACATGTGCCTTCAGTTCCTCTAAACGTCCTGACTGCTCCCTGGCCATTCGTGATGTGGGGCATAGACATGATTGGAGAAGTCAAACCTACAGCTTCTAATGGACACCTCTTCATCTTGGTGGCCATTGACTATTTCACGAAGTGGGTTGGGGCAGTTTCTTTCGCTTCTGTTACCAAGAATGTTGTGGCCCGATTCATCAAACAGAATCTCATCTGTCGGTATGGTATCCCGGAGAGAATCATCACAGACAATGGTACAAATCTCAACAACACTATGATCATCACACTATGCACGCAATTTAAGATCCATCACCATAATTCTTCCCCTTACCGGCCCAAGATGAATGGCGTTGTAGAAGCCCTTAATAAAAATATCAAGAAGATCATACAAAAAAAGACAGTAACCTACAAGGACTGGCATGAGATGTTACCATTTTCTCTCCACGTTTACCGTACCACGGAGCGCACATCAACAGGGGAAACTCCTTTCTCCTTGGTATACGGTATGGAAATCGTCCTACCAATTGAAGTCCAAATACCTTCTCTGATAATCATAAAGGATGCAAGGCTGAATGAAGATGAATGGATCCAAACTTGACTTGACCAGTTGAACTTAATTGATGAGAAGAGGCTTACAACTGTCTGTCATGGTCAAATGTACCAAAAATGTATGATCAAGGCTTTCAACAAGAAGGTCAGACGTCATGTATATCAGGTTGGTGATTTGGTAATCAAGCGTATCATATTGCCACAAAGTGATCCCAGGGGAAAATGGACTCCTACATACGAGGGACCATTTGTGATCAAAAGCATATTCTCTAGTGGAGCAATAATCTTAACTGCTATGGATGGCGACGACCTTCCACACCCTGTAAACGCGGACATAGTCAAAAGATACTATGCATGAATAAAGACTCGCTAGGTCGATTGGACTAGGCAAAAATTAGGGCATCCCGGCGAACCAAAAAGGTTCGGGAAAAAATTAGGGATAAAACAAAAAAAATTGTACATCCGGCAAGTTGAAAACCCGAAAGGGCGACTTGGGAAAAAATGGTATCCCGGTGGACTGAAAACCCGAAAGGGAGGTCCAGGAAAAAAGTTAGGGAATTAAAGCGTATGACTATGTCCCGTTGGATTACCTTATAGACAACCTCTAGCTTCGACTGACAAACTCAAACGGTTATAATCAATCCAATCAACTTCGAACAAGGCAGCAAGTGGGTGAGACGCTCAGAGACATGAAGGTTATAGAAGAATGGGAACCCCATGGGATTATTTCACATATCTATCTTTTCTTTGTATCAATTTTCATTCTTTACGACGATATTCTCTTACTAGAATATTCCTCTCATTGTACAAAAATACTTATTCAAGTTTATACAAAGATATCCCTTTGAAAGTGCAAAACTATCTATTTTTCTTTCTGTTGTTTTGTTTGCAAAAACGTCCAATGATTATTTTTAAACATATGCATTTGAACGTGATCACTGTTTACAAATGAGCAAAAAGGGGAATAGAAAATAGAAAGACAATCACTAATGGCTTTAAGAAATAGGATAATATCTTTAGACTATTCCATAAAATCCCCCGCAGTTACTTTTTCCAGCAAGAGCAGAAAAAGGGACATCCCACTATAGGATCGCTAACATATCTCCAGTATGCAACCTATTGGTACCAAGTGCTCTCACATCCCCGACGGAACAAAACTTCCAGTTACTGCTCCAAAGATTCCCCAGTGAAAGTCGCCCAGTTTCTCAGGATCCTCCACCAGGTTTTCACGAGGTCCACAAGCAATGCACGACGTTTCCCTTCCACAACAGAGTTTATTTCTCTAACAAATGGAAATCCATTAAAACTTCAACTTCAAAATATGAAGACTTACACTCCTCATTCCCAACGGTACTCAGGGATTTATTTTCCCCGACTCTAGCAACACTACGGCATAACAATTAATGTGTCCATAGATTACATTCATACATCATAGCATTGACAACACAGATACATACGACACAATCTTATTTATTTTGAGAACATCATTGCACCATGCATTTCATACATCATGACATTGCATGCAACTAACCGTTCATCTTTTCAGGAAAGATCAATCAACAAAAAATTATCATCAAATTTTCAACAAATCAATTACAGATCAATTCCCAAGAAAGGACTAGTCAACCATCTACATAACAGATATTTCTTTCAGACCCCTATTGGTTCAGTTTAAATCTCTCAACGGTTTATTCTGATTCTTTCCCGCAGACGTTTTCTCTGGTTCAGATAAATCTCTCAAACTATTTATTTTGATTCTTCTCCAGATCCATGTCGGTTCAGTTTAAATCTCTCAACGGTTTATTCTTATTCTTTCCTGCAGACGTTTTCTCTGGTTCAAATAAATTTCTCAATGATTTGTTTTTATTCTTCTCCAGATCCCTGCTGGTTCAGATAAATCTCTCAACGGTTTATTCTGATTCTTTCCTGCAAAACACTTTCTCTGGTTCAGATAAATTTCTCAATGATTTGTTCTGATTCTTCTCCAGATCCCTGCTGATTCAGATAAATCTCAACGATTTATTCTGATTCTTTCTTGCAAAACACTTTCTCTGGTTCAGATAAATCTCTCAATGATTTGTTCTGATTCTTCTCCAGATCCCTGCTAGTTCAGTTTAAATCTCTCAACGGTTTATTCTGATTCTTTCATGCAGACGTCTTCTCTGGTTCTGATAAATCTCTCAATGATTTGTTCTGATTCTTCTCCAAATCCCTGCTGGTTCAGTTTAAATCTCTCAATGGTTTATTATGATTCTTTCCCAAAGATGTTTTCTCTGGTTCAGATAAATCTCTCAATGATTTATTCTGATTCTTCTCCAAATCCATGCTGGTTCAGATAAATCTCTCAACAATTTATTCTGATTCTTTCCTAGTAGGCACTTTCTCTGGTTCAGATAAATCACTCAAAGATCTACTCTGATTCTCTCCAGTTAAAGATTATTCAAGAACTCTTTTAGTTCAGTTTAAACCTCTCAATGGTTTATCCTGATACTTTCCAAATGAACATTTCTGGTTCAGATAAATCGCTCCAAGATTTATTCTAATTCTTCCCAATCAAACAACATACAAGACTTCTGCTAGTTTCAGATAAATCGCTCCAAAGATTTATTCTGATTCTTTTCTAGTTGAAATCAATTTCAGACTTAAGTTCATTTTCTGTCAACGATCACCCTTGGATGGAATCTACAAGCCCATCTCCGGCAAATTTCCACCATTCCTCCAAATGGAATCTATAAGCCCATTCACAATTCATCTTTGAGTGCAAATTTCTGGGCACTCTAGTGTTCAATCATCTTCCACCTTCAAGTCACGAATGACGGATCCGCCAACCTAACTCTTCAGGTTTAAGAAGATTGAACAGGGGAAGCTATTGTACCCTAAAATTTCCCCTCTCATATATCAAGTATTTTCTCATAAGATCTCCTTTGGTTCAAGACTGCACAAGGGTTGGTCAGCTCAAGACACCTCCTTAAGCACTGATGACTGAAATTAGGGTTTGAGATTACACAAGGATAATTGAACTTTTAATGCCTCATATGACTTTCATGGATCATCATGGACCCTCAATATCTCTCATGTCAAGTTTCAAGTCTTGGATCACATTTTTGCTCAGTCAATTGATCAGTTGACCTAAAAATCAACTGTATTGGGGAAAAAGTCAATTGTTGTCAATTTACAGTTAAACTTCATAATTTTTTATCCATATCAACATTGTGAATGCCTATATGTCATTTGATCAAGTTTGGACCATAATTCCTCAAGAAATTTGAGTAGATCACCAAAAGGGCAAAATGGTCAAAATTAGGGTTTTGACTGAGAAAAGGCAATTTCTGATTTTTGACCTAGAAAATGGTTGATTGTTTGGAAACATGATCTCAAGGATTAAATTGCATCATTTTGACCTAATGGCATGACTCAAAACATCCCTCAATATCAGTTGATTGATAGTTAATTTTCAGTCAACTGATCAAAAGTCAACTGATATAGTGAAAAGTCAAACTTTGACTTTTTTTGGTCAAAATCAAGTGTCAAAGATCAAAATTCATCAAAACATGTCAATATATGAAACTTGTTCATCAAGAAATCAAAAATTCAAGATTTCATTTTGAAAAGTCAAAGTTTCCAAACTTTGAAATTTATCTAAGTGTTGAAAACTTCATATTTTTTCACAACTTTGAGCCAATTTTTCACCATGATGCAAGATGATTCAAAGGAAACTTTCAACATGAAAGTTGTAGATATCAATGAGATGTAAAACATTTCTTTACACAACTTCTCCTATAAATGCATGGATTTCAAGTTATGATTTTGTGAATACATGTTCATGAAACTAAACACTTAGCGAAAGTTTTGCCCTAGTTTAGGCAGGATTTTAACCTAACTTCATGGCAATTTTTCACATAGTTCCAAGGGGAATTTTCAAAATTGATTCAAAGAGGGGTTGTAGAGCATATTATAAGATTTCTAAAATGTTCAAGAACTCCTTGAGATCGTGTTTGAGCAAGGAGAATTGAAGGCATGAAGTTGGCATTTCATTCTTGAATTATAGGTCATTTTCATGATGAACAAGAATTCAAATCCATGCTAGGCTGCACAATATTTGCTTTCCAGGCCTCAAACTTGTTTGGAACTCCATAATTAAATGTTGGCACATCTGTTAGAGGCTTCAATTCAAGCATTCAATGTATTGCCCATGCTTATTTCCATTTTGGGGAGAAAGTGCACATTGCCATTTTGGAAAAGTGGCTTTATGCACAAAATAAGTTCTTGAGCTTTGAACTTGTTTTCTTCTGATCATACACAACCTATAACCCAAAAGAAACTTGTCTAAAGCCTAAAAACAACTCAGCCCATGCTTTTACTTTGCCTTGAAACCATGTTTTCACTTTTCTTTAAAATCAAGTAACATAGCCATAACTTGTACTTGTGTGATTCTGACCCTCTCAAGCCTCACAACCTTTTCCTTACTTATGCACAAGTAATTTGCATCAAAACACACAAATACAGAAGCTCCAAAACACAAAAAAACTTAGAACTGTATCACAAAACTCCATTGTTGCATAATCTAACCAAAAACTTGAAACTCACATCTCCCTCGTGTGTTTCCAAGCCTTTTGGTTCCTGAAGCTTCTAAACATCAAATACAACTCATCCCTGACCCTGTTTCATAATTGTAACTCCATCTTCATCAACCTCCATAACCAAAAACAGGGCTCTGCAAGTTGACTTCTCCAGAACTCCTCAGCCACTTTCAGCTCAAGCCAAACATCACATTAGCTTCCTGGGAACTTAAGGAAGCTAACCCAATCACTGGAACTCATCAAAAGATGCTCAAACTCAAAACACGATACCCTCTTGCAAGGTGAGTTTTCTGACTTTTGAACTATTCATATAGGCATTGTTAGGCTTGCGTTTGTGAAGATAGAATGTAGATATCATTACCCTGAAACTATACATGTCCATAGATTTCATTTATGTTGCTTGAGCATGAAGAATTTTGAGTTTAAACTTGCTGAAACATTTAGGTCAGAATTTGGTACTTTCATAAATTCATATTTATCTTTGAATGTTAGCTTAAATTAGTTACATGGTTGGATTCGTGATGAAAAAATACACAAGTTTCATGTTTACATTTTTGAAATGGTTGAAGAATGAGCAAGTTACAGATCCTTTGGCTGGAGGTTGAAGATGAAGTACAGTCAGGGCAAGTTTTATGTTATTTATTTATTTATGTGTCAATGTTAACGAATGTATAGCCACCTCAGTGGTAAGGCAGCGTGCTGGTAACCAAGAGGGCGTGGGTCCAACACCCAGCGCGCTGCCTTTTGTTATTTTTCACGCTTTTTTTACATTTTTTGTTTTCTTTACAGCGCATGGGCTCAGCATTGGGTCTTCTCTTTATTTTGCTGGCTTATACCCCTGACTTTGCTTCAGCACCCCCCCTGGCCCATATTTTCATTATTATTTTCTTTTTCTTATTTTATTTTATTTCTTTTTCCTTTATTATTATTAATATTATTTTTTATTGTTATTATTAAAAACCCAAAAAAATATTTTATTTATTATTTTTACATTTATTTAGTTTATTTACTTATAAAACTAAAAGAACAAAAACATTTTCTTAATAAATTAATTTCTTTCTTAATAATTAATATTTAGGTCTTGAGCTTTCTTCGAAGGAATTTTCGTTTAATTCCAAAGTCGCATAATGATTTTTTAGCTCAGTTAGTAGTATACCCTGACCTCTCGCACCACCACCTTCAACCATATCCCTTCCTAACAATTCTTCACACAGAGAATTAGGTTATTGAACCGACCCGTTAACGGCCTTACCGTCGACAGGGAGACCTAGTAACATGTACACGTCCTCTAGCGTGATGGTACATTCACCTATTGGTAGGTGAAATGTATGGGTCTCTGGTCTCCACCTTTCCAACATTGCAAGTATGAACTTTGAATCAATTGTGCAGTTGGAGATCTTTATAACGTGTCTGAAACCTGCGTATTCCAGATATGGTACGATCAATGGGTCGGGAGCAAGGTAGTTGTGAGACCGGATTCTGAATCTTTTGGTATCCTGAGTTAAAAATGTAAAAGGTGTAAGAGTAAGTAAGATGAACAAAGCATTACCAGAAGTATGAAAAATGTATAACTATAAAAGAAACTTACAAATGCTGCAATGTTGTCCCTTTTGCCTCTGTGAGAATCGCCCATTGTGAGAAGAGCCATTGTTGAAAATGCCTGAGATTGTGAAAGAGTTTTAAATTGTAAGGGATTATGAAAGAGTTTGTAGCAGAGAGTGAGATAATTGTGGGTGCAAGAGAAGTATGTTATGCTATGTATTTATAGAGTAAGTGAGGTGGTAGCTGGTGCATGCATGCATGATAAGTGTCACTCTTGCAGTGTAGGTGCAGGTTAGGTGGCAGCCTTGGAGAATGCATCTCTGCATGCAAGTAACACGATTGGACATGAAGGGAGGTGCCATTTGACTTGGCGAAAGAGTACAAAAATGAAAGGTGTCGCCATCCCTATTGGCGAATAAGAGGTGGCATGGGTTGCAGAGTAGGCGCGGGCTAGGTGACAGCCTCGGAGAAGGCATCCCTGAATGCATGTAACACTATTGGACGTGATGGGATGAGCCTTAGAGGTTACAGTGTAGGTGCAGAGTAGGCGCAAGCTAGGTGGAAGCCTTGGAGAATGCATCTCTGCATGCATGTAACACGATTGGACATGAAGGGAGGCACCATTGGACTTGGCGAAAGAGTACAAAAATGAAAGGTGTCGCCATGCCCATTGGCGAATAAGAGGTGGCATGGGTTGCAGAGTAGGCGCAGGCTAGGTGACAGCCTTGGAGAAGGCATCCCTGAATGCATGTAACACTATTGGACGTGATGGGATGAGCCTTAGAGGTTACAGTGTAGGTGCAGAGTAGGCGCAGGCTAGGTGGCAGCCTTGGAGAATGCATCTTTGCATGCATGTAACACGATTGGACATGAAGGGAGGCGCCATTGGACTTGGCGAAAGAGTACAAAAATGAAAGGTGTCGCCATCCCCATTGGAGAATAAGAGGTGGCATGGGTTACAGAGTAGGCGCAGGCTAGGTGACAGCCTAGGTAACACTATTGGACGTGATGGGAGGAGCCTTAGAGGTTACAGCCTTAGTTATTTCAAATTCAGTATGACCTATTTAGTCTTACATTTATCAAAAAATTGATTCACTTAATCTCTCAAACCTTCCAACCTTCAAACCTTCAAACAATCAAACCTTCAAACCTTCCAGCCTTCAAACCTTCAAGCAATCAAACCTTTAAACCTTCAAACAATCAAACCTTCAAACCTTCAAATAACTCATAAACTTCAAATGTTCCAACCTTTAAACCTTCAAACAATCATACGCAATGGCCTTTGCACCCCAATATGTCATCAGTGCACATTTCAACGGTGAGACATACATTTGTCCCACCTCTGGGTTTTTGTTTAGAGACACAGACAACATCTGATTTTGTTTAAACAGGAAAGCCAATTTCTTGTGCTTCAAAAAACGATTGGAGGCCAAACTTGGACGAGGCCCGGTGCACAAATATTTTATCAGAATCCAATTTTTTTTGGTAACAACCAAATTATATTTTATAAGGTTGAGGTTCAAGATGACGAGGATCTTCAGAATATGTTTTCCAGTCATGAGTATTCTGGGTACGACTCTATTGAGTTGTACATTATGCTGCGAGAGCCTGAGGTGACACAAGTGGTTGATCCTTTAGAGACCGAACAAGCAGAGGTAGATGCAGTTGATGAAGAAGAAGAAGAAGATGACGAGTTAGAGTTTGAAGAAATGGTCAATGATGATTCCTAAGACGATGGGATACCTGGTATTCCTGCAAACGAGATCTACACACCACCTCCGCACATGACAAAATTCAACATGGGCAGAGATGAACCGTCTTCTGATTTATTTTCCAATCTGTATATGCAGTCGGATGAAAACTTAAAAGAGAAAGACAAGTTTCGTAACAGAGAAGAATGTATCAGAGCCATCAAAAAATTCCACATGCTTAACTCGGTCGATTTTAAGGTGGACCGTGTAAACCCAGAAAGGTACAAAATCAAGTGTGTCCACCCTGATTGTATGTTCAAGCTCACTGCATCATACAGGTTAAGAGGTGATTGTTGGGTCATAGGTTCCATGTCTACCCACACTTGTGTCAGTTCTACTCAATCACAGGATCATCGAAAACTTAATTACGGTCTCATTTGTCAAGAAATCCTACCACTCGTCAGCAACGGTCCATCTTTGAAGGTGAAAACCATCATCTCCCATATCACTACGGTTTTTAACTATACTCCGTCTTACCGTAAGACGTGGTTAGAAAAGACCAAGGCGATTGAAAAGGAATACGGAAACTAGGAGGAGTCATACCAAGAACTTCCTCGCTACCTGAATGCACTCAAGACTTATTCTTCGGGTAGTGTTTACATTCTAGAAACAGTGCCAGCATACGCCCCAGATGGTAGTCAACTCAACGGAAATGGAATATTCAGTCGAGTGTTTTGGGCATTTCAACCTTGCATCACAGGGTTTGCATCATGCAAACCGATAATACAAATTGATGGGACTTTGTTGTATGGGAAATACAAAGGCACGCTACTGATGGCAGTTGCACAAGATGACATCAACAACATTTTCCCAATTGCCTTTGCCCTAGTCGAGGGGGAGACTGGTGGTGCTTGGAGCTTTTTTCTGAAAAATCTGCGAACACACGTGGCTCCTCAACCAGATCTCTATTTGATCTCGGATAGACATGCATCCATTGAAAGTGCATATAATAATCCTGCAAACGGTTGGCATGACCCTCCTTCTACGCATGTCTATTGCATTAGACATATCGTCCAAAATTTCACGAGGGAGATCAAAGACAAACCACTAAGGAAATCGGTTATGAATGCGAGATATGCATTGACACAACCTACATTCAAATATTACCGCAACGAGATCCGTTTGTCAAATCCGGAAGCCGGTAGGTGGATCGACAATATTCTGGTAGAAAAATGGACTAGGTCATACGACAATGGCCAAAGATGGGGGCACATGACAACAAATCTAATTGAATCGATGAATGGGGTATTCAAAGGCATACGAAACCTCCCGGTCACTGCTTTGGTAAAATCTACGTATTTTAGGATGGCTTCGTTGTTTGCCAAAAGGGGTGAAATGTGGAATGCGGTGTTGCAATCTGGACAACTGTGGAGTGAAAGCTGCATGAAGTACATTAAGGCAGAGAGTTCCAAATCTAACACCCATATGGTTATACGGTTTGACCGACACAGCCACAACTTCATTGTGAAAGAGACAATCGACCACAACGAGGGCCTGCCAAGACAAGAATATAGGGTTGTACTACCTTCTCGTTGGTGCGATTGTGGCAAGTTTCAAGCCTTGTGTATGCCTTACTCTCATGTCATTTCCGCGTGTGCATATACTCATCAAGACGCGCTACAACTTTTGTCACACATTTACAAATCTGAAATGTTGCTCAACGTTTACAACAACAGCTTCCCTTTGGTAGCAAAGCTAGATTATTGGCCTGCATACGACGGTGAAATAGTATGGCACAATGACCAAATGTGAAGGAACAAAAAGGGTCGTCCCAAAATTAAGCGCATCACAACCGAAATGGACTCCCTTGACAAGCTGGAAAGAAAGTGTGGTTTATGTCATCAGGTCGGACACAATCGCAAAAATTGTCTGAATCGGGCTACTGCATCGACCACATAAAAATTGTATTACATAAAATCTTCCCTTTATTATGTTGTAAACATTAGGGTTTTTCGTTAACAGTATTTATTACAATAAACATTGCGCGTACAAGAAAAAAACACGATATTCCGTCTACGAAATTACAACTGTTAAAACAATATCATCTGACTCATGCATCATCAACATTACGTCGCTGTCTATTTTGACTTCCTCCAACCAAACATTAGGTCTTCCTGTCGCATGTGAGGTTGTTGTTCGTCTTCGCTAGATCCTTCAAATTGTTTCCCCTCCACGATGTCTCCATCTAGCCATCGCATCAACTCCCGCTTCAGACGCTCCATGGAGTGAATGTGCCAGAATTTCATTTTCATCGCAGGTTTTGTGGCGGAGAAGATAACGTAACCATCTCTGGTAAAAATCATGGGCGATGTCATGACCCAAATAACAGAGTAAAAAATAAGAAAACAGTGCGAGAAAGTGTGAGAAATGATGGAGAAACGGACGGATTATTTATAAAAACAGCATTTTGCCCTAGGAGCCAAGTGAGATGGCGCCTCCTCTCACTTTTGTAGTGCATGCGCCATCTCACATGGCTAAAAGAGAGAGGAGGCGCCAAGTGAGATGGAGCCTAGGGCTAAATGCATAGTGGAGGCGCCAAGTGAGATGGCTCCTCATTTGGGGAATCATCTGAAACATGGTTATTTACGTAATTTTTTCCGAAACATGGTTATTTGCGGGAAAAAAAATTTAATACTTGGTTATTCCAAAAAAAAATTCTATTATTTTTCTTACAATTAAAATTAATTTAGAACTTAGGTTTCTTTTAATTAATTAATATCCATATTATTTTTATTAATTAAAAACCTTTTCATAAATAAAACCCTAAAAATCTTTTTTTAGTTAATTTCTTTTCTTATTTAGTTTAAGTTAACTTTATTTTAATTTTCATTAATTATTTTTCTTAATTAGGTTTAGGTTAAAACCTTTTCATAAAAAACCAAACAAAAAATCATTTCTTTTTCATTTGCATTTGTACATTGTTATTTATTCAATTCTTGTATATTATTCAATATGGTAGTAATAATTATTTAGATTTAATTTTCTTGTAAAAATCCCCATTTGTAAATTTGTATACCCCCTCCCCTAATGATGTAATAGCTTAGTATTTTTATCTTCCGTAATTTAATGCTTTATATACAAATGTTAGTAAATTAGGGTTTGTATGGAAAGATAAAATCAAAACTTAGAAAACCCTAATTCAAAAGCAAAATAATGCATGTAAATCAATACACTTGCACACTTACACCCAGGGGAGGATGTACGTTTAGGCTAGGTGTGGCTATAGCCACACCAGATTTTTTTTTTCTAATATTAATATATATTTAATTAATTAATTAATTTTAATATTTAATATTATATAACTCTTCAACTCACTTTTATCTCTAAATTTTCTCTCTCTTTTATTTCTTTCTCTCTCACACGGTAAACCCTTTCTCTTCTTCTCAAACCCTACCAACTTCCATATTTGTCTCTTTCTCTCATTAATCCAATAACCCCACCATTTTGCATTGTTTATGGGTGATTGAAAATCAAAGGTAAACTAACTACTTCAAAATTTTCTTATTCTTTTGTTCTATTTGAGTTGAACCCTAAAACCCCAATTTGTTTTAAAAAAGTAAAATTTCAATTTCTCATAAATATTTTCTTTACAATAAATTGTTCTTATTATTTTCTTTATAGAGTGAATAGCTAATTTTAATGGTTTCATTGTTCTCTTTATAGGATGAAGAAATTTTTTCCTGTGCTTTCTAGAGACAAAGCTACTTCTTCGGTAAATCTAGAAGCATCGGAAACTCAACATCCAAGTGAGAGTATTAAAGTTGTCGATTATGAATTGTTGGAAACCGATCCAGGAATTAGGCCTCCAATTTCAAGCTATCATCCTGACATCCAAAATGAGGTAAGGAAAGCTTATTTAAAAATAGGTCGTCATAAACCTCCTTACAATTTTGTTTACCCTTGGTCTGTTCAAGGTAATCAAAGACGTAGATTTCTCAAAAATTGGTTTGATTTGTATGATTGGATTGATTATAGTGAATCTAAGGACCTGGCATTTTGCTTGCCATGTTTTTTGTTTAAGAATGTCTCTAAATACGGGGGAGATCACTTTGTGACAGAGGGGTTTGGTGATTGGAAGAATTCTCACAGATTGGCTAATCATGGAACTTCTTCCAATAGTCATATTGATTGTGTGCATATGAGTTACGCTCTCATGAACCCAAACCAAAGTATTAAGGCTGCATTTGTTAATCAAACTAAACAAATGAATTCTGAATATCGTGTTCGTGTAAACACATCTCTTATAGCTACTAAGTTTCTTTTGAGGTGTGGCATGCCATTTAGAGGGAGTGACGAGTCCTTTAACTCTTTATTTAAGGGGCCATTTCTTGAGTTGGTGGACACTCTAAAGGAAATTAACCCAGAGATAGCTAAGGTAATAAATTGTGCTCCAGGAAATAACTTTATGACTGCCCCTAAGATTCAAAAGGATCTTGCTGCTGCTTGTGCATGTGAAATAACTAAACAAATTGTATGTGATATTGCGGATGATGTGTTTTGTGTTTTGATTGATGAATCCAGTGACGTTGCTGGTAAAGAACAAATGGTTGTTGTTATTCGCTATGTTAATAGTGATGGTTTGGTAAAAGAAAGGTTTCTTGGGATTGTTAGTGTTAAAGAAACAAGTGCTAAGTCACTTAAGGAGGCACTTGAGAAGTTGTTGTCTATTAATGGCTTGAGTTTATCTAGCATAAGGGGGCAAGGATATGATGGAGCTAGCAATATGCGAGGTAAGTTTGGTGGTTTGAGAACTTTAATTCAAAATGAAAATCCATCAGCTTATTATGTGCATTGTTTTGCCCATCAACTTCAATTAGCACTTGTTGTATGTGCTAAGACTCACAAAGATGTTAGTGGTTTTTTCGGTAAGGTCAATATGCATGTTAATTTCATACGGTCTTCTAACAAGAGACAAGAATTGCTTCGGGACAAACAAGTATCTCAATTTGCTAAATTGATTGAAGAGGGTGAGATAGAGACTGGTAGTGGATTAAATCAAGAATCGTCTATTGCTAGAGCGGGTGACACTCGTTGGGTTCCCACTTTAGGACTCTCACTAGTTTGATGACTTTATATGGTTCCATTATTGAGGTACTTGAAGAAGTCGGGAAAGATACGTCATTTGAAAAATATGGTGAAACTATGCTTTTGCTAGATGTGCTTCAGTCCTTTGATTTTATTTTCATGTTATACATGACGGTTGAGATTTTAGGATTTACAAATGATTTAAGTGTAGTGCTACAAAAGCGTGATCAAGATCTTTTGAATGCTTTATCACTTGTCAAAGCCACCAAACAGGAATTACAAGAAATGAGAAATGATGGATGGGAAGAACTTATATCTAAGGTTATGGAAATTTGCAATAAGCATGATATTGATGTGCCTGATTTGGATGCAGCGTACGTGCAAGGGAAGAAACCTAGACGACATGCTATCACTTCTAGTGTTTCTAATTTGCATCATTATAAGCATGATTGTTTATGTAGTGTTTTAGATTTGCAGTTGCATGAGCTCAATGCTTGGTTTGATGAAGAGAATACTGAACTTTTACAATGTGTTTCATGTTTGAGTCCCTCATCATCATTTGAATCTTTTGATGTGAAAAAATTATTGAGGATGGTTGAACTTTATCCAAATGATTTTGTAGATGTGTCGGAAGTGGCGATACGACATCAGCTTCAGAATTATGTTAGAAATGTTCGATGTGATCCAAAATTTGCAAATTTAAACGGACTTTCAGATCTTTGTGCAAAACTTGTGGAAACAAAAAAATGCAACACTTTTGATATAGTTTATAAGCTTCTGAAGTTGGCTTTAGTCTTGCCAGTAGCAACTGCGAGCATGGAACGTGTTTTTTCAGCTATGAAGTTTGTGAAGAGTCATCTATGTAACAAAATGGATGGTCAATGGTTAAATGATCGTCTTGTAACTTTTATAGAAAGAGATGTTCTTGGAACAATTAACAATGATGTTATTTTAGCTCATTTTCAAGAAATTGATACTAGACGGTTTTCATTGTAAATACACTTCATCAAACAATATTATTTTTTATTTTCAATATATTTTAGTCGATAATTTTTTTTATGTTTAGCCACACCAATATATAAAGTCTGGATCCGCCCCTGCTTACACCTTAGGGTAAATCCACTTTGTTGCCTTATGAAAATGGCCATATTATGCATGTGAGGTATCTTAGCAAAAACAAACAAAAATACAAGATCATAGTCCCTCGATGACGCTATCAAAGTTTCCTTTCAAAAATGATCTTAGTCCCTAAAGAAAATGCGAATTTTTTTTATTAATAACCATGTATTAAAAAAAATTCGCAAATAACTGCGTTTCGGAAAAAATTACGCAAATAACCATGTTTCAGATGACTCCTCAAAGGAGGAGCCATCTGAATTGGCGCATGCACCTAATTTTTAAGGGGGGCGCCATCTCACTTGGCGCCTATGTGCTTAGGGCATGCCCTAAGCCAAGTGAGATGGCGCCTAGGTGTTATTTTAGGGCAAAATGTGATTTTTTTTGTCCGGTGCGTTGCGTGTTGGATACAGGATCAACAAAATGGACTTTTTATTAAAAAAAATATAATTACATCCAACTGTATTACATTAAAATAACAGATTAAAAAAAACAGATAAAAAAACGGATAAAAAAATACAGGAAAAAAAACAGATAAATCAGTGATCCCCCAGAACTCGGTAATGTCCCCTGGTTCCGCATCCCCGTCCTCTCCTTTCTCGTGCTGGGTGTCGTCGCGTTTCCTGTTGTGGCAAGGTCGATGGCCCAGCAAAGTCAATGCGGTCCGGATCCATAAAATCAATCAGATCTCCATATCTAGAAGATCTGCTTTCGTACAGTCGGTTACCCATACCCTCAAAGTTTGGTCGTGTTGGCGGTGGGTGGGGTTCCATAGTGGGTCGGTAGCATTGGTCGTCTGAGTACGGTGGGTAGAAAGGAAATGGATCTTGGGGTGTTTGGTATTGAGGATGTTGGGTGGTTTGGTGATATTGTGGTTGATGGTAGGCTGGGTCGGTTTGTTCGTAATCTTCCGACATTCCCATATCAGGGCTAAGGCTGGATGTTGAGGGGCCCATATTGGGATATACAGAAGACTGAAATTGTGTGTGGTGTATGCGGGTGTGCCGGTATTGGGATTGGTATTGTGGTTAGGTGTGAGGCATATCGGGGTATTGGTAGTGTGGTAGTGATTGTGGTTAGTTGTGTGGCATTTGAGTGTAATTGTGTTGTGGTGGGGACTGTGGTTGGGTGTTTGTGGGTTTGTTTCTTCTTGGGGGTTGGTGGGAGGTTGATGGGTTTTGGGTTTGTTGTTGGGGAAACGAGGGTTGTTCCCATTGTGTGCGTGGGTTAACCAAGTACCTTGGATGAGACACGTGCAATTCAGGGTTACTAACCGACCTGTACCAAGACAAATATTGATTTGTGTATCGCATATTACCTTGATTAAGGAAAACCGAGAATTTCAAGACATAGCGATGACGCCTCTGCCACATCTTACACCATTCCAGAGCGAAGTCTTTCCAGTTGGTAAGACCCCACTGGGCGTCGACCCTTTTAAGATGCCATGGGGACAAACAAGTTGGATCACTTGGTATCTCTTGATGCATTCCGAACTGCATCTTCACACGGTCGTTGTGGTGCATCTCCACAATGTTGAACCGAATGATTGCAGTCTTCGCGGTCCAAGTTGCTGCATCCTCCGAGTTTGGATCATGGCCCAAACCCAAATATGGTCTCCAGACGAACTGCGATAAAATTTAAATCAGGTTAACGCAAAAGTAATGTATAAATAATTTAAATGAAGAAAAGTTAAAAGCTACGACGTACGTCATCCGGGCCTAAGTGATCCAACAGATTGCGGTATAGTGCGACATTGAATCTTGGATTCTTGCCGTAATCCATACCCCTTACACAGTACCTAAAGGAAATGAAAAACATTTTATTCTTAGCATATATTTGGGGAAGAGATGAATAGTAATAAATGCTATAACTTGATGACTTACTTTGTTGCGTATGGGAAACCGAAAGTGTTGTTGTTGACGGGGTTTAAGGACTCCATCCTCCACCAACCCCAG
The DNA here is from genome assembly GCA_948472305.1 of Vicia faba. Classification (NCBI taxonomy): domain Eukaryota; kingdom Viridiplantae; phylum Streptophyta; class Magnoliopsida; order Fabales; family Fabaceae; genus Vicia; species Vicia faba. The sequence goes on along the minus strand of OX451736.1, from coordinate 483,526,157 downwards.
ACTTGTAGTAAAAAAGCGCACCCATAAAATGTACATTTTTCCTTGACTGCATTTTTGCACAAGGAACTGTATAGGTGGGCTAAAACTGCAGAACCCCAACTATATTTTCTTGTTTTTTCAAAATTTCTTAGTAAATGTAAATACATAAAATTTACACTATTTCTCGTACTTTTGGGAAATAAAAAGGTACCAAAAAGTATCATAAGATAAGTTTTGGCTTTTACTACCCTGTCATTCTCGGAGGAATTTTCGTTTAATTCCAAACTTGCATAATGACTTTTCAGCTCAGTGAGTAGTATTCCCTTACCTCTCGCACCACCACCTTCCACCATATCCCTGCCCAACAGTTCTTCACACTGAGAGTTGGGTTGTTGAACCGACCCGTTCACGGCCTTACCATCGACAGGGAGACCTAGTAGCATGTACACATCCTCTAGCGTGATGGTACATTCACCTATTGGTAGGTGAAATGTATGGGTCTCTGGTCTCCACCTTTCCAACATTGCAAGAATGAACCTCGAGTCAATGGTGCAGTTGGAGATCTTTATGACATGTCCAAAACCTGCGTATTCCAGATATGGTACGATAAATGGGTCGGGAGCCAGGTAGTTGTGAGAACGAATTCTGAATCTTTTTGTGTCCTGAGTTCATAATGTAACATGTGTAAGATTAAGTAAGACGAACAACGCATTATCTGAAGTGTGAAAAATGTATAACCAAAATAGAAACTTACAAATGCGGTAATGTTTTCCCTTGTGCCTCTGTGAGTATCGCCCATTGTTAGAAGAGCCATTGTTTAAAATTCTTGAGATTATGAAAGACTTAGGAAGAGATAGAGAGTATGAAAGACTTAGGAAGAGATAGAGAGTATGAAAGACTATGAAAGATTTCATAGCAGAGAGTGAGACTTGTGTGGGTGTGAGAGATGTATGATATGGTATGTATTTATAGGCGAATAAATTTCATATAGTGGTTGCTGGTGCTTGCATGCATGCGCATTGTCACTCTTGCAGGCTAGGTGGCAGCCTAGGGGGTTACATATATGCATGCATGCATGTACAAAAAATGAAAGGTGTCACTCTTGCAGGCTAGGTGGAAGCCTAAGGATGTATCACGATTGGACAGTGAGGGAGGCACAATTTGACTTGGCGAAAGAGTACAAAAACGAATGGTGTCGCCACCCCAATTGGCGAATAAGAGGTGTCCTTTGTTGCAGGCTAGGCTCAGGCTAGGTGACAGCCTTTGGGATTCCTTGCCTGAATGCATGTAAGCCCATTGGAGGTGATGGGAGGGGACTTACAACATACAGTATAGGTGCAGAGTAGGCGCAGGCTAGGTGGCAGCCTAGGGGGTTACATATTTGCATGCATGTATCACGATTGGACAGTAAGGGAGGCGCCATTTGACTTGGCGAAAGAGTACAAAAATGAATGGTGTCGCCACCCCAATTGGCGAATAAGAGGTGTCCTTTGTTGCAGGCTAGGCTCAGGCTAGGTGACAGCCTTTGGGATTCCTTGCATGTAACACTATTGGCAGCCTTGGGGGTTGCATCCTTACTTAATTGAAATTTTTAGTCTTGCGTTTATCATAACATTCATTCACTTAATCTGTCAAATCTTCCAACCTTCAAACGTTCTTACAATCAAACCTTCAAACCTTCAAACAATCAAACACATAAACTTTTGAATCACTCATAAAGTTCAAACATTCCAACGTTCAAACCTTACAGCATTCAAACCTTCATACAACCAATAAACCGCAAACATTCCAACCTTCGAATCACTCATAAAATTCAAACATTCCAACCTTCAAACCTTAAAACAATTATACGCAATGACCTCTGCACCACAATTTGTCGTCAAAGAACATTTCAACGGTGAGACATACATTTGTCCCACCGCTGGGTTTTTGTTTAGAGACACAGACAACATTTGATTTCTCTTAAACGGGAAAGCCAATTTCTCGTACTTCAAAAAAAGATTGGAGGCCAAACTTGAACGAGGCCCCGTGTCCCAGATATTTTATCAGAATCCAGTTTTCTTTGGAAACAACCAAGTAATTTTTTATAAGGTTGAAGTTCAAGATGACAAGGATCTTCAGAATATGTTTTCCAGCCATGTTTATTCTGGGTACGACTCTATTGAGTTGTACGTTATGATGCGAGAGCCTCAGGTGACACAAGAGGTTGATCCTTTGGAGAATGAACAAGCTGAGGTAGATGCAGTTGATGATGAAGAAGAAGATAACGAGTTAGAGTTTGATGAAATGGTGAATGATGATTCCGACGATGATGGCATCCCTAGTATTCCTGCAAACAAAATCTACACACCACCTCCGCACATGACAAACTTCAACATGGGCGGAGATGAACCTTCTACTGACTTATTTTTCAATCCGTATATGCAGTCAGATGAAAATTTAAAAGAGAAGTACAAGTTTCGTAACAGAGAGGAATGCATCAGGGACATTAAAAAATTCCACATGCTCAACTCGGTTGATTTTAAGGTGGATCGTGTCAACCCAGAAAGGTACAAGATCAAGTGTGTCCACCCTGACTGTATGTTCAAGTTGACCGCATCATACAGATTAAAGGGTGACTGTTGGGTCATAGGTTCCATGACTACCCACACTTGTGTAAGTTCCACTCAATCACAGGACCACCGAAAACTCAACTATGATCTCATCTGTCAAGGAATCCTACCCCTGGTCAGCAACGACCCATCTTTGAAGGTGAAAACAATCATCTCCCACATCACCACAGTTTTTAACTACACTCCGTCTTACCGTAAGGCGTGGTTAGCAAAGACTAAGGCGATTGAAACGGTGTACGGAAACTGGGAGGAGTCATACCAAGAACTTCCCCGCTACCTGAATGCACTCAAGACGTATTCTCCAGGTAGTGTTTACGTTCTGGAAACAGTTCCAGCATACGCCCAAGATGGTAGTCTACTAAATGGCAACGGAATATTCAGTCGCGTGTTTTGGGCATTTCAACCATGCATCACAGGGTTTGCATCATGCAAACCAATTATACAAATTGATGGGACTTGGTTGTATGGGAAGTACAAAGGCACGCTACTGATGGCAGTTGCACAAGATGGCAACAACAACATTTTCCCCAATGCCTTTGCCCTTGTCGAGGTGGAGACCGGTGGTGCTTGGAGCTTTTTCCTTAAAAATCTGCGGACACACGTGGCTCCTCAACCAGATCTCTGTTTGATCTCGGACAGACATGCCTCCATTGAAAGTGCCTACAATAATCCAGCAAATGGTTGGCATGACCCTTATTCTACGCATGTCTATTGCGTTAGGCATATCATCCAGAATTTCTCGAGGGAAATCAAGGACAAAACATTGAGGAAAGCAGTTATGAATGCCGGATATGCATTGACACAACCCATATTCAAATATTACCGCAACGAGATCCGTTTGTCAAATCTGGAAGCCGGTAGGTGGATCGACAATATTCCAGTGGGAAAATGGACTAGGTCATACGATAATGGCCAAAGATGAGGGCATATGACAACGAATCTTATTGAATCAATGAATGGGGTATTCAAAGGCATATGAAACCTCCCAATCACTGCCTTGGTAAAATCTACGTATTTTAGGATGGCTGCGTTATTTTCCAAAAGAGGTGAAATGTGGAATGCGGTGTTGCAATCTGGACAACTATGGAGTGAAAGCTGCATGAAATACATTAAGGCTGAAAGTGCTAAAGCCAACACTCATATGGTTATACGGTTTGACCGACACAGCCACAACTTCATTGTGAAAGAGACAATCGACCATAATGAAGGCCTGCCAAGACAAGAATATAGGGTCATGCTACCTTCTCAATGGTGTGATTGTGGCAGGTTTCAAGCATTCCGTATGCCTTTCTCTCATGTCATTTCTGCTTGTGCTCATACCCATCAAGAAGCGCTACAACTTCTGTCAAACATTTACAAATCTGAAATGTTGCTCAACATTTACAACAACAACTTTCCTTTGGTAGAAAAACCAGATTATTGGCCTGCATACGACGGCGAAATAGTGTGGCACAATGACCAAATGCGAAGGAACAAGAAGGGTCGTCCCAAAAGTAAGCGCATCACAACAGAAATGGACGATCTTGACAGGTTGGAAAGAAAGTGTGGTTTATGCCGTCGGGTCGAACACAATCGCAAAAACTGTCTGAATCGGGCGTCTAGCTCGACCACATAAATATTGTAATACATAAAATCTTTTCTTAATTGTGTTATAAACATTTGGGTTTTCCGTTAATAGATTTTGCTACAATTAATAAAACGCGTACAAGAATAATTAACGATATTCCATCTATGAATTTACAACTGTTAACACAATTTCATCTGACCCATGCATCACCAACATTACATTGCTGTCTGTTTTGACTTCCTCCAACCACACATTAGGTCTTCCTGTCGCATGTGAGGTTGTTGTTCGTTTTCGCTGGATCCTTCAAATTTTTTCCCCCTCCGCAATGTCTCTATCTAGCCATCGCATCAACTCCCGCTTCAGACGCTCCATGGAGTGAATGTGCCAGAATTTCATTTTCATCGCAGGTTTCACGGCGGAGAAGATAACGTAACCATCTCTGCTAAAAATCATAGGCGACGTCATGACGCAAATAACAGAGTACAAAATAAAAATACAGTGCGAGAAAGTGTGAGAAATTTCAGAGAAACGGACGAATTATTTATAAAACATCATTTTGCCCTAGTTTTGCCCTAGGAGCCAAGTGAGATGGCGCCTCCTCTCACTTTTAAGGAGCATGCGCCATCTCACTTGGCTAAAAGCCAAGGGAGGCACCAAGTGAGATGGCGCCTAGGGAAAATTGGTAGGTGCATGCGCCATTTCAGATGGCTCCTCCTTTGGGGAGTCATCTGAAACATGGTTATTTACGTAATTTTTTCCGAAACCCGATTATTTGTGAAATATTATTTTAATACTTGGTTATTGTGATACGGTGGGAGAACTGACTATGGTTTTGCATTTGTTTTCGCAAGTGTTACGGTTGAGCAAGAGTCGCCACCGACTTTTTATTTTATCCTAAGGAAAGGTTAAAAAGCACAGCAAAAACCTTTGAGATGTTTTCTTGGGTTCGGGGAGTAGATTATAGAAAGGGAAGGTATTAGCACCCTTTCTATCCATGGTTATCCATGGGCTCTTAGTTACTTGCTTAGATCAACTTGCCTTGATTTTCAATTGTTTGAAATGGTGCTTTGTGTGTGGGTTTGAAAATGTTTTGAAAAGAGGCCAATGTGGTGGCAACCTTTGTAATGATCCATGTTGGGATGTATACAAAGGTGTACTATCTTTTGAAAAGTTTTCAAGGTTTTTGAAAGTTGTTTTGAAAATGTGTTGTGATGTGTGTTTTGAAAAAAATAGGCAAGTGTTTTTGTTTTGCAAGTTGGCAAGTAACCAAGAGCTATCTACTCCTAAATTTCTCAAAGATCTTTGCTATGTTTTAACCCTTTTAACAATTTTGTTCCACCATTGTATTTGGTGGACAATCTTGTGTTAAGATGTGAACGGGACAGGCGCGGGTCATCGTTTAGACCATGATTGCAATGGTGCCAAGTGTCTTTGGGCAATTTTTTCCTTTAAGGGACTTGATCATTTTCTTAGGCAACTTTCGAAAGCGTCATCGAGGGACTATGATTTTTTGATTGTTTTGTTTTGCCCAAAGAGACCTAACATGCAATATGGCCCATTATTGAAGGCAACAAGTGGAATACCCTAGGGGTGCAAGTATGATTAGTGTTGTCCATTTTCATGCTTGATTATCTTTGAAATTAGGTCAAACTATTTTGGTTAATTGATTTGCATACAAACCCTAGTTCTAACATGGCATATTTAGAAAGCGTTAAAGTGCGAAAAATAAAGTTCCTAAGTTATTACAACACAATATATGGGAAGGGGGGTACAAATGTTCAAATGGGGGGTATTTTGACAAGGAATTTAAACCTAAACTATTACATCAAATTGGGAATTATACAAATTAATTAATGTACAATAATTAAATAAAAAGGGAATAAATATGCAAGATGCAAAAATGTTTTTGATATGTATGCAAAAAAGTGTTTTTTATATGTATGAAAAAACAAAATAAAAAGTATTATTTTTTTGGAGTTTTTATGTATTTAGGGCAAAACCCTAATTTCATTAAATAAAGAGTATTAATTATTTAATATGTACAATGTTTAATAATTATGTACAAAAGTAAAATAAAAATGAAGTATATTTGTCAAAAAAGGTATTTTTAATATTAAATATTAATAAAAATAAAAATGTGTATATTTTGTATTTTTGTCCTAAATATTCTAATAAATATATGTATTTGTATTATTTAAATATATAGAATATATACAAAAATAATAATATTTAATATTTATAAAAAAAGGTATATTTTATATAAAATATTTTCAGAAGATAAAATAAAATAAAAATCAGAAAATAAATGTGTTTACCTTATTTTTTAGTATTTTGAATAAAAGTATATTTATATATTTATTTATGTATAAACATTATTCTAAACAAATAAATGCCTAATAAATTCAAAAATGGTGTGCAAAATATTTTTTATATTTTTAATATTATGAGGAAAAATAAATAAGTCAGAAATAAAAAACAAAAGTCAAAAAATGATCAAAATGAGCACAATGGGCCAAGGGGGTTCAAAAGTAACAAAAGGGTGCAAATAGGAAACTGAAACAAAGCCCAACCCAAAAAGACCTTCTTCAACCTCTGAACCTGTATGAACAACAATCAACACGCGTTTTCTATCTCCCAATTCCTGGACTTTCAAGCAAAACTCACAACATGAAAAATGTAGAGCATTAAAAGACGAATCCAGATATATAAAGAACTTGACTTAACTCTCTAAGATGAGAGAGAATTTCTCCATCCCTAATTCTTGACCTAGTTTTTGTTCCATGTTCAGACATCAAATTCTCATAACACACGTAACATAAATGAAAACTAATTATATGGGCATGTTCAGGGCTATGAATGTGACATATTTTCTTCACAAACCTAAAGCTAACAATGCCTGGATAGAGAAATACGAGTTCATGAACTTACCTGTTCAGTTGGAGTTGTATCTGGTGATGGAGGTGTCTTCAATGCAAGGTGATGATTGGTACAGCTTCCTTGATGTCCAGGGATGCTATTCCAAGCTTTACTTTGCTTTGAAACCTAGTGAGTCGTGTTATGGAACTTCAACTGCAAAACAAGAAAGTGAAAATGGTGATGTTGCTTGGGAGTGTTACAGGTCGTGTTTGAGGCTTGGAATAGTTTCAAGGGATGATGTGGGATGTGTTTGAAGTGATTTTAGCAAGAATGCATGAAGGAAATGAACTATGCCCCTCAAACTGCAGGGATGCCCTGTTTTTGTGCAGTTCAATGGTGATTCTGTGAATGGGGAGGTATTGGAGGTGATAGGCTCGTGTCTCAGGTTAGGATGGATGTTTAGAATGTGTTTGACAAGTTTGCTTAAGCCTGTGTTAGCTGAGATGAGAGTTGTTAGATGTTATGCTAGCTTTCTTCAACTTTAAGCAACAAATGTCCAAGTTGAGTTTTAGACTGATAGAGGCCCCCTAATGTGCTGTTAATATTCCCTTTGATCAGTGTGTTTTGTTCATAAACTTGTGCCAAAGAGATTTTCACTGTACTTGCTTGGATTGCTAATTGACATAAAGTTTACTTTTGCAAAAATGGACATTATGCTTTTTCTTTTTTGGGACTAAACCTTTATGTAATGCTTGAACACATAAAATATGGTCTTGGTACAATGAGTTTGCATTAAATTTATGAGTGAAAAAGGGATATAGGACCTGTAATCAAGTTGTGCAAGCTGATTTCAAAATGGCCTAAATGTATGAACATGTAACTTGGCCAAATCAAAAGTGAGTTTTTCCCAACTTGCTAAATTTGATTCTCCCTAACCATGAGGTTATTTGATGAGTTCTTGGACATTTTGGAAAGCTTGGAATGTGTACTACAATCCATATTTGAAATGAAAATTGAAATTCCAAGTGGAAGTATGTGAAAAATGGTCTTGAAGTTAGGCAAAAATCCTGCCTAAAATAGGTCAAATTTTCTCTAAGTTAAGAATGGTTTGGTACCCTTGTTCCAAAAATTGTAACTTGAGCTACAAGCTTCTTTTGAGGAAACTTTGTGAATCAAAGTTGTAGATTTTGCAATAGGCTACAACTTTCATGTTTTGACTTTTACTTGAATCCAAATGAATCTTGGTGAGAAAGTGGGACAAAATTAGGAAAAAATTAGGGTTTTTCATAACTTAAAAAAATTCTAAGTTATGAAAAATCTTCATTTCAAACCCTAATTTGCAATTCTTGATTTCTTGATGAACAAGTTTCATGATTTGGCATGTTTTGATGAAAAATGAATCTTGACACTTGATTTTGACCAAAAAGTCAAAGTTTGACTTTTCAGTATACTGTCAAAATTGATCAATTGACTGGGAAATTCAACTGTCAATCTTGTGCATTTGGGATCTTTTGAACTTGTTGAGTATGGTAAGACAATTCCATGGGGTCCTTGAGTCCATATGTGAGCTTGGTTTTCCATTGGCTAGGTCAAACAGTCAAAAATTGCCTTTGTGCAGTCAAAACCCTAAAAATGACCATTTTGCCCTTTTGGTGATCTGATCAAATTTCTTGTGGAATTGTGATCCAAACTTGATCAAATGGTCCATGTGAGTTCATAATGTTGATGTGGGTCAATTTTTCATGAGATTTGACTGTCAATTGGCCACAGTTGACTTTTTCCCCAATACAGTTGATTTCTAGGTTAACTGTCCAATTGACTGGGCAAAATTTGGAATCAAGACTTGAAACTTGGTATGGATAAACTTGGGAGTCCAACATGAAACATGAAAGTCATATTAGGCATTTTAGGTCAAAATATCTTTGTGCAAACACAAACCCTAATTTGGGTCAACAGTGCAAGGAGAAGTCTTGAGCAGAGGAAACCCTAACTGGATCTTGAGCTCCAAGGGTCTTGTGCTGAGAAAATGTTGAGAAAATGGGAGGGCAAATTTTGGGGTACAACAGTTTCCCCTGTTCAATCTTCTTGGACCTGAAGATTTAGATTGGCAAGTTTGCCTTTCGCGACTCGAGGGTAAAAGGAGATTGGACACTAGAGTGCCCGGAAATTTGCACTCGCATAGTGGAGTATCAACAATGTGATGGCGGAAATGGGCTTATAGATGCCATTTGGAGAGATGGTGGATAGGGAGATGGGTTTATAGATGCCATCTGAAGGCGTGACAGAACCTTGTCGGGAATGGGCTTATAGATGCCATTTGGAAGTGCTGATCGCGTAAGAGATTCCTTAGCGAGAACTTGTGTATTTTGAAAAAGACAGATGTTTTCCTGGTTTGTTACAGGTGTTGATCTTCAATCTCTTCATGCAGATATGCCCTGGCTAGATACAGGTGTCGAGTCTACAATCGGTTGCTCACAGATGTGCCCTGGCTGGATACAGGTATCGAATCTGGAAATAGTTGTCAACAGATATGCCCTGGCTGGATACAGGAATCGAATCTGGAAATAGTTTTCAACAGATATGCCCTGGCTGGATACAGGAATCGAATCTTCAAACTCTTCAGATGTTCCCTGGCTAGATACAGGAATCGAATCCGGAATTGTGACAGTTGATAGATATGCCCTGGCTGGATACAGGAATCGAATCTTCAAACTCTTCAGATGTGCCCTGGCTAGATACAGGAATCGAATCTGGAAATAGTCGTCAACAGATATGCCCTGGCTGGATACAGGAATCGAATCTTCAAACTCTTCAGACGTGCCCTGGCTAGATACAGGAATCGAGTCTGGAAACTGATCACTCACAGATGTTCCCTGGCTAGATACAGGAATCGAATCTGGAATTGTGACAGTTGAAGGTAGTTGTCTTTTGGGTTGTCTTTTTCCCTGAAAAGGTAAAACATCAGTTGTATGCAATGTCATGATGTATGAACTGCATGATGTCATGATGTTCAACATGAGATAGTGTTGTATGCACTTTATCAAGATGTAAACAAGATGTATGAAATGTGAAATGTTTATGAATGTATTTTCGTTTAGGAAAATAAATCCTTGACGACCGGCCGGGGAATTGAATCCTGGGCTGACGTTGAAGAGTAGAGCTCTTTGCTTCCGCTGGGGGATGATGGTTGCAAGAATACACCGGTAGGAGAAGATGACTCCGTTGGGGAATAAACTTGTTGGAGAGATTACTCTGAGGGGAATTACTCTGTGGGAAGAGATATTTCGCTGAAGTTTCGACGAGAGCTTCATTGAGGATTTTCATGATGGATTCCGCTGGGGATGATAATGATAAACTCCGCTGGGGATTTTGTTGATAAGTTATGTTGGATTTTAACGAACTCCGCTGGGGATAGGAAGAACTTCGCCGAGGGCGATCTTCCGTGGCAATTAGCTGAGGATAACCCAGTTATAAGCCCTTGTAAGGAATAACTTTGAATAAAACTCGGGAGAGACGTCCGTATTCGGCAGGGGATAAGCTTCCAGAATCTACTGGGGATAAGCTTCAAGACCTGCTGGGGATACTTGCTGATGAATGCCTAAACTCTGTTGGGAAATTGAGGTAACTTGGTCATATTCTTCAGCTGGACCTACCTTGGTACCTTGGCGGACAGAGCAACTGGACTGCCTGGACAACTCTATATTGCCCCTGTTTCTGATGTCACCTGTAATTAGTCTTTTGTTTCGTATGCAAGTATTTGTGAATTAGCAATTTAATGCCAAATGCATATATCAAAAATGAACATTGGACGTTCTTCGCATGACAAAACAGAAAAAGGAAAAAACAATTGGCAATTTATTTGGAAAAGTGAACTTGTATTGATCCTGTAAATAGGCGTTTTTTGTACAAGAGGTTGACGTCCTAGTAAGAGAACGCCGTCAAATAAAGTTTATACAATTTTGAAAAGGAAACAAAACAGCTATGTGCATAAAATTCCCACTGGGTTCCAACTCTGCTATCGCCTTTATATCCCCGAGCATCTCATCACTTTGTTGCTTAGTTGAAGATGAAGCTGATTGATCAATGTCGAAGTCTGAGCCAGATAGTTGATGCCGAATTCTGGATGCAAGGTGATCCAATGAGACATAGTTTTACGCTTCATCCCTAACTTTTGCCTGGACCGCCCTTTCGGGTTTTCAGTCCACCAGAATACCTATTTTTGCCCAAGCCGCCTTTTCAGGTTTTCGACTTGCCGGGTGTACAGATTTTTTCATTTCATCCCTTATTTTTGCCCGAACCCTTTTGGTTTGCCGGGAAGCCCTTATTTTTGCCTAGGTATGTCAACCTAGCGGGTCCTTTATTCATGCGTAGTATCTTTTCACTATGTCTGCATTGGCGGGGTGAGGAAGGTCGTCACCATCCATGGTGTTCAGAATCATGGCTCCTCCTGAGAACACATGTTTAACCACAAATGGCCCTTCGTACGTAGGGGTCCATTTGCCCCGGGGATCACTTTGAGGAAGGATGATGCGTTTGATCACCAGGTCCCCAACTTGATACTCTTGTGGTTTGACCTTCTTGTTAAATTCCCTGATCATCCGTTTTTGATACGTCTGACCATGACAGATAGCGGTGAGTCTCTTTTCGTCAATCGGGTTTAATTGATCAAGCCGCATATGGATCCAATCATCTTCACTCAAGTCTGCATCCTTCATTATCCGGAGAGAGGGTATCTGGACTTCAATTGGCAAGACTGCCTCCATGCCATAGACCAAGGAAAAAGGAGTTGCCCCGGTTGACGTCCTTGCTGAGGTATGGTACCCATGAAGAGCAAACGGTAACATCTCGTGCCAATCTTTGTAGGTCACTGTCATCTTCTGCACAATCTTCTTGATGTTTTTATTAGCTGCTTCTACAGCCCCATTCATCTTCGGCCGGTAAGGAGAAGAGTTGTGGTGTTGTATCTTGAATTGCTCGCAGAGCTCAGTGATCATCTTGTTGTTAAGATTGGTACCATTGTCCGTAATGATTCTTTCCGGGACACCATATCGACAGATCAGGTTATGCCGAATAAAACGTGCCACTACGCTCTTGGTTACGGTGGCGTAGGAAGCTGCCTCAACCCACTTCGTGAAGTAATCAATCGCTACCAAGATGAAGCGATGCCCGTTGGATGCCGTTGGTCGGATCTCGCCGATCATATCAATGCCCCACATTGCGAAAGGCCAAGGTGCCGTCAGAACGTTCAGAGGAACCGGAGGGATATGCACCTTATCAGCATAGATCTGGCATTTATGACAAGTTCGAGAATGTTGGTAACAGTCGGCTTCCATTGTGGACCAGAAATATCCTGCCCGAAGGATTTTCTTTGCCATGGTGTGTCCACTGGAATGCGTTCCGAATGTACCTTCATGCAGCTCTGTCATGATCTTCTCTGCTTCAGTTTTATCCACACAACGCAGTAGAGTTGAATCATGATTTCGTTTGTAGAGAATGCCGTTGCTGAGGAAGAATTTCGCCGCGAACCTTCTCAGAAACTTCTTATCGTTGACAGATGCACCTTCAGGGTATTCCTGAGCTTCCAAGTATCTCTTCACCTCATGATACCAGGGTTTTTCAGTCACCTCTTTGGCCTCAAGATCGCAGCAGTATGCAGGTTCGTCCAACTTCCAGATAAGGATCCGGGGAGCCTCGTTGTCCCATTTGACTTTGAACATTGAATACATCGTAGCTAGTGCGTCTGCTAACTGATTCTCCTCTCTGGGGAAGTGCTCAAAAGTTATCTCTTCAAAGTGGGGAAGCAAAGTCAACACATACTCCTTGTAAGGAATAAGATTTGGGTGTTTTGTATCCCACTCGCCTTTGATCTGATTGATCACGAGAGCGGAATCTCCGAAGACACTCAGAAACTTGATCCTTAAATCGATTGCAGCTTGAAGACCCATGATACATGCCTCATATTCTGCCATGTTGTTGGTGCAGTTGAAACACAATCGGGCGGTGAGTGGAGTATGAGTTCCTTTGGGAGATATGATTATAGCGCCGATTCCATTACCCAAAGCGTTCGAGGCTCCGTCGAAATGCATAGACCATCGGGATCCTTCCTCAGGTCCTTCATCCGGTCCAGGTACCTCACAATCAGTTACTACCATGACATCTTCGTCCGGAAATTCAAAGTTCAATGATTGGTAATCGTCCACAGGTTGGTGTGCCAAATGGTCTGCCAATACACTTCCCTTGATTGCTTTTTGAGTTGTGTACTGGATATCATATTCTATCAAGATCATTTGCCATCTTGCTATTCTTCCAGACAGAGCAGGCTTTTCGAATATGTACTTGATGGGATCCATCTTTGAAATCAACAGAGTAGTGTGAGTCAACATATACTGTCTCAGCCGGCGAGCAGCCCATACCAGAGCGCAGCAAGTTTTCTCGAGAAGTGAGTACCGAGACTCACAGTCGGTAAACTTTTTGCTCAGGTAATAAATAGCATGCTCTTTTCGGCCAGACTCGTCATGCTGCCCCAGCACACACCCCATTGAGTTGTCAAGTACTGTCAGGTATAGTATCAGAGGTCTCCCTTCCACTGGAGGCATAAGAATGGGTGGTTCTTGGAGATATTCTTTTATCTTTTCAAAAGCAGCCTGACATTCATCGTTCCAACGTACTACTTGATCTTTCTTCAGTAATTTGAAGATTGGTTCACAAGTAGCAGTTAGATGTGAGATGAATCGGGCAATGTAATTCAGTCGTCCTAGAAAGCCTCTGACTTTTTTCTGTCTTGGGAGTCGGCATCTCTTGTATGGCTTTCACCTTGGCAGGGTCCACCTGAATACCTTTATCGCTTACAATGAAACCTAGTAATTTTCCAGACCTCACCCCAAAGGTGCATTTGTTTGGGTTCAACCTCAGCTTGTACAATTTCAGTCGGTCAAACAGCTTCCGCAGATGGCCAAGGTGTTCCTCCTCAGTTTGGGACCTTGCAATCATGTCATCAACGTATACCTCAATCTCATGATGGATCATATCATGAAATAAAGCAACCATGGCACGTTGGTAGGTTGCCCCAGCATTTTTCAACCCGAATGGCATGACCTTGTAGCAGAAGGTGCCCCACTGAGTGACAAAGGTAGTCTTTTCCATATCTTCAGGAGCCATCTTGATCTGATTATACCCTGAGAAACCATCCATGAAGGAGAACACCTTGTGTTGAGCAGTATTGTCAACAAGAACGTCAATGTGAGGCAGAGGGAAGTCATCCTTGGGGCTTGCCCTGTTCAGATCCCTGTAATCAACACACATTCTGACCTTACCGTCCTTCTTCGGCACTGGCACCACGTTGGCAACCCACTGAGGGTAAGAAGTCACTGCTAGAAACCCGGCATCGAATTGCTTCATAACCTCAGCTTTGATCTTTTCGGACATCTCTGGACGCATACGGCGGACCTTCTGCTTTACCGGAGGGCAGTCTTCCTTGGTAGGCAGGTGATGAACCACAATGTCGGTATCCAAACCAGGCATGTCTTTGTAAGACCAAGCAAAGATCTCCATGTAATCATGCAGCATCTGGATCAATCGTTGCTTCACGCTGAGCTCTAGATTGGCACCAATCTTGACTTCTTTTCTATCTGTCTCAGTACCCAGGTTCACTGTTTCCACCGGCTCTTCATGCGGCTGAATGGCCCTCTCTTCCTGGAGTAGCAGTCTTGCGAGTTCACCAGGCACTTCGCAATCATCTTCACCTTCGTCTTCGGCCAAGTTGATCGGATTTTCGAAGTCATAACTGGCAGTAGCAGAGCTGTTACCAGTGAGATCCAGAGTGGATTGAAACCTGTATAAGTGAGTGTGTGTAAATATAGCTGTTTTGCAATATATAACACAGAAAGAAAAAGAGCACAAGATTTGAAATGCAACAAACGTCCAATGTTTTGATTAATGATATATGGAAATTTCATACAAAAAGCCCTCACAAATGGAGCCACGGTGTCCCGGGTAGGACACCGAGCCAATAAAAGTTTCAACATATTGTTTGTTACAAATTGAACACAAAAGAGTTAATTACTGTGTGACAAATGTAATAGGTGTAAAATCCTTTGCCGTCCAGTTGCTTGGCCCGTTGTTGGTGGTTGGATAGATCCAACTGTTAAATTCTGATTCCTCTACATCCTCCTCGATAGCATTCACCCTTGGGTTGGTGATGAACACCGGAGCCTTTCTGATCCTTTCCTTGCGAACAGCCCTCTGAGCCTCTGCAGTGAAGCCCAGCCCAAACTTGTCGGTCTTTTGAGTGAAGTCAGGAAGCTGACCCCAGTTTGCGCACTTGCCTTTCTCGATTACAGCCCGGGCATCCTTCAGGGAAGCCATCTTCAGAGGAAAATCTTCTTCAACCACTGCTTCAGCTGATGCCAACGTTGGAGGTACCTCCTCAAAATGTTGAAAGGGGGTTTCAATAAACTCCCCGTCCATCTCGATATACCGGAATGAATTCAAGTGACTAACCATGTATTCCTCCTCACCTTGCACAGTAACCATCTTCCCTTTGACAGGGTATTTGAGCTTTTGGTGTAGAGTGGATGTTACTGCCCCGACCTTGTGAATCCAGGGTCGACCCAACAAACAGGAATAAGAGGGACGAATATCCATTACGTAGAACGTTGAGTCGAAGACTTGGGAACCCACACGAATAGGAATGTCTACCTCACCGTGCACCATCCTCTTAGAACCGTCGAAGGCTCTAACAATGATGTTACTAGGTTTCAATTCCAGGCCCTCACAATCCAACCGATCCAAGGCCTTCTTGGGCAAAACATTCAGGGAAGAACCGGTGTCCACCAACACGTGTGCGAGAGTAGTGCCCCTGCATTCTACAGAGACGTGCAGGGCATCATTGTGATTTTTTCCTTTGGCGGTAAGGTCAGCATCCGAGAACCCCAAACCATTGTCAGCTGTCAAATTATCCACACAGTCAGTAAACTGATCTGCAGAGGTCTCTTGCGGAACATGGGCCATTTTCAGAAATGAAATCAAGGCCTTGGCGTGGGCCTCCGAGCACAGCAGCAATGATAGCATAGAGATTTTGGAGGGGGTATGCCCCAGCTGTTCAACGACATTGAAGTCACTCTTTTTAATGATTTTAAGGATTTCCCCCATCTCTTGTTGGGAGGCTTCGACAACAGTCTTTTTTGGTGCCTCCGTCCGGGCAGACAAATCGGTAGCAACTTCTTTGCCCCGAGCATCAGAGGACTCGGCGGCAGTAGTAGACACAGGAACTTGATTTGGAACATGCACACTTGCGGGTGTGATGATGAGAGGTTTTCGGATAATTGGTGGTGCAATGTCAGGTGAGAAAAGCCTGCCATTGTGAGTAATCTTGGCGGGACCAGTGATGTTACTGATACTGGTACTGGTGTTGAACTCCTGCTTCACTCCAAGCACATACACGTCTGCCCCATAGTGCCATGGGACAGCCTTGTCAGATTCATAGGGGAGGGGCCCCAGAACAGTAATGGTAATGGGTGCAACAGACATAATTTTGACTGGCTTCCTCGGGGGAGCCTTTGTAGGATTGTTGAAAATTGTGACGACAGATACTTCTTCAGCGGAAACAAACGGAACAGCAGTTTTCTTGAACAGAATTTCTTTGCTATCCATCAGGCTTTGGATGTCTAATTTCAGCAGCGGATAATCGGTAGGGATAACAGCACACAGGAGGCAACCCTTGCTACAACCCGGAAATAAACCGGCTAGCAGTAAGTTCCTCTTAACAGTCAATAGAGGGGTAGCAACATCATTCACCGAAACAGCATACAAATCTTCCTCGATGGCATTTACTCTATGCTGGGGCATAGAAGCAGTTACGACATTTGGCCTCTCAGGCGCCTCAAACTGAATTTCCTTCGTATCGATAAGGTCTTGAACCTTATTTCTCAGGGCCCAGCAATCATCAGTAGTATGCCCGGGGCTATCAGAATGATAAGCACAACGGGCATTTGGGTTATACTTAGGAGATGCAGTATTCACGACCTTTGGAGCCTCTTTGATGGTCACCAAGTTGGTTGATAACAGTTGCGGCAAGATTTGTGACAAGGTCATACTCAGCCGAGTATACTGCCTCTTGGGCCTTTCACCTCTTTGTTGATTGTACTGCTGAGGAGCAGCAACAGGTTTTGAAATGACCAAGGCATTGACGGCTTGACGGCTTTCTGGCTTGACTTGTCTTCTAGGACCATAGACGGCACTAGCTTCCTTCTTGAAAGGCCTCTTCTCAGTACTTGCGGAGGCAGCTTTCTGTATCTTTCCTGACGTGATGCCAGCTTCTATCCTTTCACCCGTCAGGATCAAATCCGTAAACCCAGCGGAGGAATTACCAACTAGATGATTGAAGAATGGACCAGACAGGGTCCCTAGAAACATGTCAACCAGCTCACGATCAGTCAAAGGAGGCTGCACCCTGCCATCCAAATCTCTCCATTTTTGTGCATATTCTTTGAACCCTTCGCCCGTTCCTAGAGACATACCCTGAAGTTGGGTACGCGTAGGAGCGAGGTCAGAATTGTATTGATATTGTCTATAAAATGCGGTTGCCAAATCTTCCCAATGTCGGATACTGGTTCCATCTAGCTGATAGAACCACTCAAGTTGTGACCCCGAAAGGCTATCTTGGAAGAAGTGGATCCAAAGATTCTTATCTGTCGTGTAAGGTTGAATCTTCCTTACGTACGACCTGAGGTGCAACTTTGGACAGGAAGCCCCGTCATATTTGGCAAAGGCAGGCGCCTTAAACTTGTGTGGGATTACCACCCCAGAAGATAACCCCAAATCTCCGAAATCCAACCCCGGCACATTTTGAATCTCCATGGCACTCAAGCGGTCCTCTAATTGCTTGTACCGGTCAGCAGCAGGTGGGTATTGTTCGTCATTGTAATTTGTCTCGTTGTCAGAGACTGCAGGACTAGGAGCTCCTCCCCCTTGGGGACTGTCTTTCTCTGCAGAGGAAGTAGTTGGATCAGCCTCGTTATGGAGTGTGTTCCCAAACCTGCGTCCAGTATTGAATAACGCAGTCCTCTTCTTCTTCTTCTTCTTTAGGAGCAGAGCTTTCAACTCTTGTTGACCTTGGGCCAAGCTCATGACCATTTCTTGAAACTGGGCACTCTGGGCCTGGAGGGCCTTGATAGCTTGCTCACTGGATGATTTTGGATTCATGATGACTGTTCAAATAAACAGCGAAGAAGATTAAGCAACCTGTGGAAAAAGGTACCTGTTATGTATATGATGCAATGAGATGCGTATGTTTTATGTTTTCAAAGACAAACGAGATTCAACTTTGTAGACAAAAGGGAAACACACTTCATTAGATTCAAATTTTAAATTGTTCAACAACTTGCCCTTAGGCATTACAGGAATGAAAAATACTGAAAAGGAAATAAAAGCTGTAAAAAGGAAACATTCAAAGCCCATCAGTGCTCCCATGGCCTCCTCTTCTCAGTATGGATGTAGTCATTCAGAATCCGCTCTTCCTCCAATTGCTTAGTCAGCCTCTGGATCTTCCGTTCCTGTTTGTTGAACTTTTCCCGATAAAAATATCGTTCTTCCTTTAGCTGCGCCCAAGATCTCTTCAGTGTGTCAAAATCAGTGGGTATCTGAGGAGGGAGGATAGTTGGAGGAACCCCATCTTCATCAGGAGATTCAAGAATGATAGGTCTGACAGCTTCGTATGGCATACCTAACTTCTGAGCACGGATGCGGACCCATCTGCAATAGGGTTCCATTGGTAGAGAAGTCTTTGGTCCCAACTCATGCGGGTCAGCTTTGTGAATTCTGTCCCAAGCCTTAATGAATCCATGGCGTAGTTTGTCACTGTCTACCTGAAATTCAAAATGGAAGTGAGGAACCAACATTTCATGAGGCCCTACTCTTCTGGCTCTTCCAAACTGGCGGAGAGCTAAACATGGATTATAAGAGATTCCTCCTTGGATACCAATCAATGGAACATTAGGGTATTCTCCGCAAGATCAATAACAGCTACCTCATCCAAACCTCTGATAGTCCAAGTGATGTCATTATTAGTGAGAGACATTAACCTATGAGCCCAACCCTTTCCTTCTTCATTCTTCAGCACGAACTTAGGAAGGTGTGAAATAAACCACCTCACTAGCAAAGGAGCACAACACCATGGAGTTCCCCGTCTTCGAGCAGTACGAGCATAGAGTTGTTGCAGGATATCACCCAAAAGAGTGGGTACAGGATTCCGAGACATGAAGATCCTTATGGCATAGATACTGATAAAGGTGTCAGGATTGGGAAACAATACCAGACCATAGATTAAAAGAGCCAGAATGTCTTCGTACGCCTTGAAGTCTAAGTCATTCCAGAAATCATTAGCTTTGCCAACCAGAAATTTGACCAAAAAGCCCTTAACTCCACTTCTTGTTTCCCAGTTAGCCAATACCTCTTCTTTGGTCAAGGGGAGGACTGTAGCGACCTCTTCAGGCCTAGAAGTCTTTTCCCAACCAGTGAATGGAGTTTGCTCCAAAACAGGGATACCAAGCAAATCAAAGAATTCTTCTAGGGTAGGGACCAGCTGGAAGTCTTGAAAGGTAAAGCAATGATACAGGGGGTCATAAAACTGGGTCAGGACACTTATCAGTTGTTGGTCCCACTTTGCAGTGATCAAGCCAAGGAGAGAACCATGCCTTTTGATGAAGTAAGTAGTGTTTGGAATCCTACCAACCAATTCTTTGAGCAAAGTTGGTGGTTGAACAAAGTTGAGCCGGATAGTATTCCTACGCACGGGCATCATGATGTCCTACAAAACAGAGCAAAGATGAAACTTTTTTGTCTTTGAAATGGGTTAGTCCTTATACAGGATGCATGCAATGGTATGATGGCATGATGCTATGATGAAGCACACCACAAGTATTCACACAGGCAAGCATGATAAGGCACACAAGTCACACAAGACAACCCTTAGGTTTCAGGCCAGCATGAAGTTTAGGTATTACCCTCTTTTAGTTTCGTTGGTTAAAACCTGTCCTATCAAAAGTAACTGGGTTCTAGGGGATCTCAAATCATTGACTACCCTCAATCGGTCATAACTCCAGCATCGCAATCTTTTCTTGCAGCCAGAACCATCGCGAGAGTTTAGCCTCAATGAGTGTAGTATACTGCTACTGTTCTATGGCCAAGTTTGGTCAATTTAAGGTTCTAAGGTCGGTTGGTGTTTAATGACTCCTTGGAAGACACATATTCTCCTTGTTTCAACACAAGGGATATCGGTACAGACCAATGTGCCACACCAACATAGCCACTGCTTCACCCATGTTGGTCTACGCCGGACAGGTCCCTCATAGATTATGCTACCTAAAAGGGTATTCCCCAGATCCGGGTTAGGATCTATGAAACTCTGATGCAAAGCCCACAAATGTAAAAGCAAACAAAGCAAGCAATTGAAAACAAAAGGTGATCTAAGCCCTAAGGTTACTCCACTTTTAAGTCTATCCCCAGCAGAGTCGCCAGTTCTGTGATACGGTGGGAGAACTGACTATGGTTTTGCGTTTGTTTTCGCAAGTGTTTCGGTTGAGCAAGAGTCGCCACCGACTTTTTATTTTATCCTAAGGAAAGGTTAAAAAGCACAGCAAAAACCTTTGAGATGTTTTCTTGGGTTCGGGGAGTAGATTATAGAAAGGGAAGGTATTAGCACCCTTTCTATCCATGGTTATCTATGGGCTCTTAGTTACTTGCTTAGATCAACTTGCCTTGATTTTCAATTGTTTGAAATGGTGCTTTGTGTGTGGGTTTGAAAATGTTTTGAAAAGAGGCCAATGTGGTGGCAACCTTTGTAATGATCCATGTTGGGATGTATACAAAGGTGTACTATCTTTTGAAAAGTTTTCAAGGTTTTTGAAAGTTGTTTTGAAAATGTGTTGTGATGTGTGTTTTGAAAAAAATAGGCAAGTGTTTTTGTTTTGCAAGTTGGCAAGTAACCAAGAGCTATCTACTCCTAAATTTCTTAAAGATATTTGCTATGTTTTAACCCTTTTAACAATTTTGTTCCACCATTGTATTTGGTGGACAATCTTGTGTTAGGATGTGAACGGGACAGGCGCGGATCATCGTTTAGACCATGATTGCAATGGTGCCAAGTGTCTTTGGGCAATTTTTTCCTTTAAGGGACTTGATCATTTTCTTAGGCAACTTTCGAAAGCGTCATCGAGGGACTATGATTTTTTGATTGTTTTGTTTTGCCCAAAGAGACCTAACATGCAATATGACCCATTATTGAAGGCAACAAGTGGAATACCCTAGGGGTGCAAGTGTGATTAGTGTTGTCCATTTTCATGCTTGATTATCTTTGAAATTAGGTCAAACTATTTTGGTTAATTGATTTGCATACAAACCCTAGTTCTAACATGGCATATTTAGAAAGCGTTAAAGTGCGAAAAATAAAGTTCCTAAGTTATTACAACACAATATATGGGAAGGGGGTACAAATGTTCAAATGGGGGGTATTTTGACAAGGAATTTAAACCTAAACTATTACATCAAATTGGGAATTATACAAATTAATTAATGTACAATAATTAAATAAAAAGGGAATAAATATGCAAGATGCAAAAATGTTTTTGATATGTATGCAAAAAAGTGTTTTTTATATGTATGAAAAAACAAAATAAAAAGTATTATTTTTGTGGAGTTTTTATGTATTTAGGGCAAAACCCTAATTTCATTAAATAAAGAGTATTAATTATTTAATATGTACAATGTTTAATAATTATGTACAAAAGTAAAATAAAAATGAAGTATATTTGTCAAAAAAGGTATTTTTAATATTAAATATTAATAAAAATAAAAATGTGTATATTTTGTATTTTTGTCCTAAATATTCTAATAAATATATGTATTTGTATTATTTAAATATATAGAATATATACAAAAATAATAATATTTAATATTTATAAAAAAAGGTATATTTTATATAAAATATTTTCAGAAGATAAAATAAAATAAAAATCAGAAAATAAATGTGTTTGCCTTATTTTTTAGTATTTTGAATAAAAGTATATTTATATATTTATTTATGTATAAACATTATTCTAAACAAATAAATGCCTAATAAATTCAAAAATGGTGTGAAAAATATTTTTTATATTTTTAATATCATGAGGAAAAATAAATAAGTCAGAAATAAAAAACAAAAGTCAAAAAATGATCAAAATGAGCACAATGGGCCAAGGGGGTTCAAAAGTAACAAAAGGGTGCAAATAGGAAACTGAAACAAAGCCCAGCCCAAAAAGACCTTCTTCAACCTCTGAACCTGTATGAACAACAATCAACACGCGTTTTCTATCTCCCAATTCCTGTACTTTCAAGCAAAACTCACAACATGAAAAATGTAGAGCATTAAAAGACGAATCCAGACATATAAAGAACTTGACTTAACTCTCTAAGATGAGAGAGAATTTCTCCATCCCTAATTCTTGACCTAGTTTTTGTTCCATGTTCAGACATCAAATTCTCATAGCACACGTAACATAAATGAAAACTAATTATATGGGCATGTTCAGGGCTATGAATGTGACATATTTTCTTCACAAACCTAAAGCTAACAATGCCTGGATAGAGAGATACGAGTTCATGAACTTACCTGTTCAGTTGGAGTTGTATCTGGTGATGGAGGTGTCTTCAATGCAAGATGATGATTGGTACAGCTTCCTTGATGTCCAGGGATGCTATTCCAAGCTTTACTTTGCTTTGAAACCTAGTGAGTCGTGTTATGGAACTTCAACTGCAAAACAAGAAAGTGAAAATGGTGATGTTGCTTGGGAGTGTTACAGGTCGTGTTTGAGGCTTGGAATAGTTTCAAGGGATGATGTGGGATGTGTTTGAAGTGATTTTAGCAAGAATGCATGAAGGAAATGAACTATGCCCCTCAAACTGCAGGGATGTCCTGTTTTTGTGCAATTCAATGGTGATTCTGTGAATGGGGAGGTATTGGAGGTGATAGGCTCGTGTCTCAGGTTAGGATGGATGTTTAGAATGTGTTTGACAAGTTTGCTTAAGCCTGTGTTAGCTGAGATGAGAGTTGTTAGATGTTATGCTAGCTTTCTTCAACTTTAAGCAACAAATGTCCAAGTTGAGTTTTAGACTGATAGAGGCCCCCCTAATGTGCTGCTAATCTTCCCCTTGATCAGTGTGTTTTGTTCATAAACTTGTGCCAAAGAGATTTGCACTGTACTTGCTTGGATTGCTAATTGACATAAAGTTTACTTTTGCAAAAATGGACATTATGCTTTTTCTTTTTTGGGACTAAACCTTTATGTAATGCTTGAACACATAAAATATGGTCTTGGCACAATGAGTTTGAATTAAATTTATGAGTGCAAAAAGGATATAGGACCTGTAATCAAGTTGTGCAAGCTGATTTCAAAATGGCCTAAATGTATGAACATGTAACTTGGCCAAATCAAAAGTGAGTTTTTCTCAACTTGCCAAATTCGATTATCCCTAACCATGAGGTTGTTTGATGAGTTCTTGGACATTTTGGAAAGCTTGGAGTGTGTAATACAATCCATCTTTGAAATGAAAATTGAAATTCCAAGTGGAAGTATGTGAAAAATGGTCTTGAAGTTAGGAAAAAATCCTGCCTAAAATAGGTCAAATTTTCTCTAAGTTAAGAATGGTTTGGTACCCTTGTTCCAAAAATTGTAACTTGAGCTACAAGCTTCTTTTGAGGAAACTTTGTGAATCAAATTTGTAGATTTTTCAATAGGCTACAACTTTCATGTTTTGACTTTTGCTTGAATCCAAATGAATCTTGGTGAGAAAGTGAGACAAAGTTAGGAAAAAATTAGGGTTTTTCATAACTTATAAAAATTCTAAGTTATGAAAAATCTTCATTTCAAACCCTAATTTGCAATTCTTGATTTCTTGATGAACAAGTTTCATGATTTGGAATGTTTTGATGAAAAATGAATCTTGACACTTGATTTTGACCAAAAAGTCAAAGTTTGACTTTTCAGTATACAGTCAAAATTGATCAACTGACTGGGAAATTCAACTGTCAATCTTGTGCATTTGGGATCTTTTGAACTTGTTGAGTATGGTAAGACAATTCCATGGGGTCCTTGAGTCCATATGTGAGCTTGGTTTGCCATTGGCTAGGTCAAACAGTCAAAAATTGCCTTTGTGCAGTCAAAACCCTAAAAATGACCATTTTGCCCTTTTGGTGATCTGATCAAATTTCTTGTGGAATTGTGATCCAAACTTGATCAAATGGTCCATGTGAGTTCATAATGTTGATGTGGGTCAATTTTCATGAGATTTGACTGTCAATTGGCCACAGTTGACTTTTTCCCCAATACAGTTGATTTCTAGGTTAACTGTCCAATTGACTGGGCAAAATTTGGAATCAAGACTTGAAACTTGGTATGGAAAAACTTGGGAGTCCAACATGAAACATGAAAGTCATCTTAGGCATTTTAGGTCAAAATATCTTTGTGCAAACACAAACCCTAATTTGGGTCAACAGTGCAAGGAGAAGTCTTGAGCAGAGGAAACCCTAACTGGATCTTGAGCTCCAAGGGTCTTATGCTGAGAAAATGTTGAGAAAATGGGAGGGCAAATTTTGGGGTACAACAGTTATTAATAAAAAAAAATTCAGAAAATGCTAAGACATCTTACAACATTGCTAATCATGACTATACGGTGATCCTTGCCCGTCCCTTTTACATCCAAAGACATGGTTTCTTACCAAATCAATGGTAAGATTACAATGTCAAAGGAAAAAGGAAATAAACATGAAATACTTTTGAGTAGGTAGAATGTTCCTAGTTGCTTGCTCATTTTCAAATCAAAACATCCTTGCTATTTTCAAAACAAACACCAACACTTTCAAAAACATCTTTCAAACTTGAAAACATTTTCAAAAGATCAACACTTTGTATACATTCTTATGAATGAGAATCATTACAAAGTTTGCCTAAACGATGGCGCCTTTTCAAAATACGTTCAAAACCCACACCACAAGCACATTTTCAAACAAAAGAAAGTGATCTAGCAAGCAACTAAGAGCCCGTAGATAACTACGGATGAAAAGGATGCTAATACCTTCCTTTTTCATAATCTACCCCCCGAACTCAAGAAAACATCTCAAAGGTCTTTCCTGTTCTTTTCAACCTTTCCTTTTGGATAAAAGAAAAGTCGGTGGCGACTCTTGCTAACTGTAACATTTGCGATCAAACGCAAAACAACCAAGTCAGTTCTCCCACCATATTACAGTTATCTACGGGCTCTTAATTGCTAGGTCACTTTGAAATGCTTTATGTCTGTGTATGTTTGAAAATATTTTGAAAACGCCTAAGGGAGGCAATTTTGTAATGATTCTCGTATCGTTGAGAATATATACAAAATGTTTGTTTTGAAAATGTTTATTGGAAGAAAGTGTTTATTTTGGAAAGATAATTGAAAATGCCAATGTAAGGTAATTTGATTTATAATAACCATTGTATCAGTCCTTAAGAGTGTTTATAAACCGTTTTGAAAGTAGTTGTTTTGAAGGTGTGAGGTGTGAAATATTTGTTTTAGTTTGTGAGCAAGCGATTACGAACGATCTACCTACTCAAAAATTCTTTGTTCTTTTCCTTCTCCTTTAGGTAGCGCTACTCTACTATTAGTTGGTAGGAAGCCTTATCATTGGATGTGGGGAACTGGCGTGGGTCATCGTACAGTCATAGAAGGTAACTTGTAAGATACTTTAGCAATTGGCGTAAGGGACTAAGATTGTTTACTGAAGGCAACATTGAAGGGTCATTGAGGGACTACGATCTTTTTGATCGAGGGTCTTTTGCTAAAGCATCCCACGTTTGAGGGACATGACTGTTTTATCCTAAGCAATAAGTGAGGTTAACCCTAGAGGTACATGTGTGCAAAGTATTTTGATTTCAAGTATTTGTCTTTGTGATTAGGTTTTCTAATGGTCGATTTTAATCTTGCCATACAAACTCTAATTACTAACAATAACAAGGAAAATTGTAAATTGCGGAAATTAAATGCCCTACGCTATTACAACGCTTCGGGGATGAGGGTTACAAGTTTATGAATGGGGGAGGAAAACAATAAACCCTAATTTGTCTATTACAAGCTTTGAGCATTTATAATATTGGGAAATATTAATGCGAAAAATAAAGTGCGCGAAGGTGGTGAGAAGGGGAAAGATGTAAAAACCGTAAAAAAGTTCTAAGTATTAAAAAAATATTTTGTTGTTTCTTTGTTTGGAAAATATTTGCAATGTGAGATAGAAAAATTAGACTGAATTCTAATTTTATTTAAAAATTAGTTATAAAAAATAAAATAAGGTGTAATTAAATTAATTTATTTTTATTTAAGAAAATTAAATTAATTAATTAAGGCCTAAAGAAACCTAAATATTTAGAAAATATTTTTTGTATTTGTTTAGAAAAATAAATGAAGTATAAAAAAACCTAGTCTTTAATAAAATAAAATCAAGATGGTTAAAATAAAATAATTTTTATTTGTCAAAAATTAAATTAATTGATTAAAAAAGACCAAATCTAATTATGTCATTTTTTATGGTTTTTTCTAATTAAATAAAAATGATTTAGAAAAAGAAAAAAAATTAATTAAAATAAAAAAGAAATAAAATGGCCTGAACTACAAAAGAAAAAATAGGATGTTAGAAAGAAAAAACAAAAAGCCCAAAAAGGGAGGCCCAAATGTTGTTTGGATCCAGTGAGGTTGGACCTTGATAGTTCATGGTGGAAAGGCGCACTTGAAGCATTGGATCTGCTTGCATGATGATCTGATGGCTGTAGCATGAGGTGTATGATGAGCACGTGTGACTTACATGTACGTGATTAACAAAGAAAACATTGAAAAATAAAATGCCAGAGGTAGGGATCAAACCCCTGCCCTGATACACTAACGCCCTACACACACGTTTGCCAATGGGGTGGCTGTTTCATCCGGTTATGAAACAACACCCATTAAATATAATATAAAACATGTTCATAGGTTTAACTTCATCTTCTTCCTCGCGCCAGATATCAACATCACCATTTTTGAATCTGTAACTCTTTCATTTCTCAACCATTTTGAAAAGTATAAACAACAAACTTGCATGAATTTAAACAAGGAATCCAACATGTAAATTATTTAAGTTATAGATCAAAGATGAGTGAGAATTTTACTTGGTACCAAACTGAAAACCTAATATTTCAGAAACTTCAGTTTCAAAATTCTCATCACGCAGGCAATATAAATGAAAAGTAAGCACATGGTTAGCTTCAGGGTAATGATATCTATATTTTTTATTTAGAAAACAAGTGCAAATGGTGCTTGAATAAGGATTTCAAAGTTAGATAAACTTACCTCTGAAGTGGGAATTGAGTTTGGAGTTAGAGCACTCCTTGAGGTGTTGAGATGATTTGGATAGCTTCACTGAACTCCAAGGAAGCTTTTACAATGCTTACCTTGGATTAAGAGTGCCTCAATTCTTCTGGACAAGTCAAGTTGTAGAGGTGTCAAGTGAAAATGGTGGATGATGAAGATGGTGTTATAGTGATGAAACAAGTCTTTGGATGAGTTCCATATGAGTTATAGAAGCTTTGTGAATGATTTAGAATGAAAACGCACGAGTGGATTGAGTGTTTGGTGTTTAAGGTCAGAAATTGCAACAAATGGAGTTTTGATGCCAATTCTGGTTTGGGAGAGTATGAGGGTGTTTTGAGGGCTATGAATTCGTGTGTTAGATTGCAAATGACATCTCTATTTATAGAGAAAAGGTTTTAGAGGATGAGAGGACTTGGTTTACAAGATCACGTGTTATGGCTAGGTTACTTAGTTATGAAGCAAACTTGAAGATCATGGTTCCAATTCCTTGTACCTTGTCTCATAGAGTGGTTAGACACTTTAAACATGTTCCTCCGAGTTTCTTAGGTTGAGTGTGATCAGAACAAACAAATTAGAGGCTCAAGAAGTTAACTTTGTGTATAAAGTGACTTTACAAGAATGGAAGTGTAAACTTTCTTCCCTTAATGGCAAAATGGATTGGACAAAGCTTTAATCACTTAGATCATAACTCAAAAGCTTGTGTAATCTTCTGATTATGGATAAATTTGGAGGTTAGAGGCCTGAAAAGTGGGATTATGCAGCATGGCTTGAAGATTTGGTTATGTGTTCATCAAAGAAATGACTTGTAATTCAAGTTTGACATGCCATTTTCATCTCTTCGAAACTTCAAGCTCAAGTATGATAAATTCGTGCTCTTGGATGTTTTGGAAAGCTTGAAAAATTTTCTACAACTTTCATGTTGATCATTTTTACTAAATCAAATGGGAACTTGGTGAAAATTGGTCAAGGAGTTGGGACAAAAATCTGATTAAAACTTGTAAAAAAAATTCTAACTGTTGGATAAAAACATCCTAACTTTATGAGCTTATTATATCTCTTAATCCAAGAACTTTTTGGAAATCGATCCTCATTGACAAAGTTGTAGAATTCATCAATCCCTACAACTTTCATGTTGAAAGTTTTCCTTGAATCAGCTTGCATCTTGAGGAAACTTGCTTGTGAAGTTAGGGTTTTTGTTAAGAACAAAAACACTTAGAATTTTTCTAAGTGTTAGAAAATTTTCCAAATTTAACTTTTGTTGACTTTTTGATTTCTTGATGATCAAGTTTGATAATTTTGAATATCTTAATGATTCTTGACTTTTGAATTCCAATGTTGACCCAAAAAGTCAAAGTTTGACTTTTGAGTAACTGTTGACTTTTCTTCAACTGATTCAAATTTTCAACTATCGATCACTTGCATATTTTGAAAATGTCTTGAGCCATGTAATTAGGTAAAGATTTTGTATTTGAGTCCTTGAGATCATGCTTCAAGCCATTAGATCATGCACTAGGCCAAAGGTCAATGATCAGTCATTCTCAGTCGAAACCCTAATTTGGCAATTTTTGACCTCTGACGATTTAAGGGTTTTCCTTAAGGAATCATGATCAACCCTTGATCAAATGATAAGTATTACTTCAAAATGTTGATGTTGACAAAAAATCTTGAAGTTTGACTGTATATTTGACCATAGTTGACTTTTTACTCAATATAATTAATTTTCAGTCATCTGAGCAATTGACTGGGCAAATTTGTGATGCAAGGCTTGAAACTTGACATAAGAATTGTTAAGGACCTATGATGAACCATGAAAGTCATTTGAAGCTTTAAAAATCCAACTTTACTTGAGAAAACCAAAACCCTAGTTATAGCTCAATGCTTAGGAGGAGATTTTACCAGTCAACTCTTGAACATCCTTGAGTATTTGAGAATCTTAGAAGAATGTCTTGAATAAAATTGGAGGGAAAATTTTGGGGTACAACAGGTAACAAATAAGGGTCCTTTCTAAATCAAATGAAACAAAATTGGATAATCCTATGAGAGCAATCACTTCCCACACTTTCAAGCAATCAAAAAATATACAATCATTTCTCATTACTTAAAATTACAACCTTGATCTTATTCATCATTTTTTTTCTTTTTCTTTTCTCTTTCTTTTATTTTTATTTTTATTTTTTCACATTTTTTTTCATTTTTTTTTCAACCGCTTTATTATCCAACCTATAGCAACCAACTTATACGCAATAAACCATTACTCTCCCCAACTTGAATATAATGACACATAGTGATATGAATGCTCCCAACTTTCTAAGGCAAGGAAAAATTTCAACCATAATACATGGTTGAGGGTCAAGTGCAAAGAAATAAAATTAGAATCCATGATAAACTACTTACTCATGCACAAGTTCATGGTTTATCACCAAGATGAACTTGTGCACTCACACACAAGGTGAATTACTTTGGTTAGATGGTTATGCTCAAAATCAAACAAAATGCCTTGATCATTTTCATTCTTTCATACAAAACAATATAAATGCAAGATCAAACATAAGTCAAACGAGTTAAAACAAAAGTGTTGGTCTCCTATGCATATAGTAAACAATGGAAAACTTCCTCATAAAAAGGCTTGGATCTAAGGTGATTCAATCATGAACAAGTAGTGCAAAAGAATAAATGACATGCAAGTTGTACAAATTAAAAGTTTCATAATCATGCTATGTTCTAGAAAGCGTTAAACATGTACCTTGACTTGTACCAACTTCAAGCATTATCATTACCACACATTTGCATGTTGAAACAATCAAACTTAAAACAATTACCCCATGCTTCTTCAAGTTAATAGATCAATGTTTAAATAGAAACAACAAACAAAAATTATTAGTAATTACTACTACTATTTACTACTCTAAAAGCCTCGGTGAAATGGGTAAAAGGGTTGAGTGAAAATAATTTCCATTGGCACAACATATCGCACTTAGCCCTAATAGAGTATGCTTAGTGAATATAGAAAAACACAACACGCACAGACCACGCTCAGCGCGAGCACGTCTGTGTAGAAACTCTAGAATACACCAGAATTTCATGTTAAACACCCACTAACACCTATAATAAATCAACTACAAAACTATATGGAATTTTCCAATGCTGGGGTGCCTCCTAACAAGATCTTTTTTTATGTTGTTTGCTCGACACCTTTATTTAACCTAGCTAGTTGTTACTCCTGGTTTCGCTGCCCCTACACCAACAGTAACACCTAACCAAACCTTGAACAAACATTAAACAAAACAAGTGTGTGTGTATATATATAAATATATATATATATATATATATATATATATATATATATATATATATATATATATATATATATATATATATATATATATATATATATATATATATATATATATATATATATATATATATATATATATATATATATATATATATATATATATATATATATATATATATATATATGGACAAATTTAGAAAAGTATGAATATAAACAAGTATATATCTATACATTATAGACATTATGTGCAAAACTCAAAAATAGAAACTATTGCAATGCGATTCAATATCTAAACATCAATCCCGGAAAACGGTGCCATTTTATTGTTGCGGTAAAGCAGCAAGTAAAAGTAAGTATTTTTAGTTTTGTTTTATCGTCTCCACATGGCTTAGTGTGAGGGAAAGAATTTTGTTCAATAGTCTTTACGTTTCTGAGATTGGTTTTGAATGGGTTTAAGATTAAAGTGCGGAAAGTAAACATATGAACAAGAGAATAAATGCATTTTTTGGAGAGGATAGAACTTGTCAGGTTTTAGATTTCATCTACCCATCAAAGACTGAAATCTACCGATCATTTGTATGTAACCTAAAATACTCGTCAATATTATTATGTATCTCTCACATAGGTGTTCATGTCTGAAGCACTTATGAGAGTTTTATCGTATTATCTCGTCGATGATGTCTCACGCAACTAACCAACACGGAGCATTAAGCATCGATACCCACATGTGAATATTATATCTAAATCTATTTCTAGAGTTTATCACCTAATAGATGTTCATCCTAGTTCGAGATTAGAAGAGTATATGTCTATAGTAACTCAAATCCAAACATAATGGAAGCAAACAAGGATAACATCGATACAACTTTGTAAAATAGATTTTATACAACGCCATGATCAATACATATACATAAAATCAAAATAAACTTGCATACAAAACCCAACAAGAGAAAATACAAAGAGAAGATAGAAAATTAACCGAAAACTTTTGTGGTGTCAACACGATTGTTACAAATCCACCTCCAGATCTTCAAGACGGAACCTACATTGTTGTTTTCTAGCCTCTAAATTCAAAGAATGGTTCTGATAGCGTGAGTAAAAATCCCCACAACCATAACCTAAAAAATTATGTACAAATGAATTTATAGTGTTTCAAAGTCACAGACCGCGCTTAGCCCGCTCAGAGGGCGCTTAGCACGCTCCCTACTGTGTCGAAAAAAATCAACTCTTGTTTTCGCCATAACTTGAGAACCGTAACTCTGATTTATGCATGGTCAGAAGTATTGGAAAGCTTATTCAATGCTCTATATTACAATGAATAAATATCATTGCTTAAATACCTACAAAAATGAGATAAAAAACAATCAATTGATACAATATTTATACAAAAATGCGACTATACACAATATTTACACGATAATGAAATATGTACATATTGACATACAAGTTGAGGTTTATTTACTATATTAAAAAAAATAAGTCAATAAGTGCCACAAAACTATACACAAATATAACTACAATTTGACACTTATCAACCATTCTAAGTAACCATCCACACATTGTCCAAGGAATTGTACCTCCACTACATGATCTATAATAGCACTGACACAAGTGACAATGTTAGACACAAACCATCTTTCAATGTCCTCACCTAGCACAACATGGATTGATCTTGGGATGTCTTGGACATACCTAAAATGGTGTAGACAACTCTTAGGTAATTGTCTATCCACTAAGGTCTCTCATCATAGATGACTATAAAAATGGAATTATCATCAAACTCCTATTGCACTCTAAGAGCTTCTTCAGCTTAGCCTCGTGGGTGGGCACCTTCAGCGGCAAACGGTCTTATAACAAATAAAGTATAAAGTATCATTTATTTTCAACATATCAATAATAAATAAAAACAAGTTCAAAATAACACTAACACACACACACACACACACACACACACACACACACACACACACACACACACACACACACACACACACACACACACACACACACACACACACACACACACACACACACACACACACACACACACACACACACATATATATATATATATATATATATATATATATATATATATATATATATATATATATATATATATATATATATATATATATATATATATATATATATATACACACACACACCTCTCCCTGTCATAATCTCAATGCCACATGGTAGGCAAATCCAGTAATCAAGAAATGTCAATGGGCCCTCTAGGAAACCCTCCATCAGTGTGTATATACGGCTCCTCAAAGTCGAGGCAGTCCACTCTATATCATCTCGGGGATAACCTTCATATTATCCATAGGAGACACCTATATATCCTCCAAGGCCTCTGTCTCAATATGATGGGTCACACATGTTTCATCCATCATCTTCTTATCATCCTGGCCCTCAACCTCCAGAGTTGGTATCTTGAAATCGTCAATAACTACAACATCGGGCTCATCAACAAGATCTTTGGCCCATCAATCGCCTTTACCTCTTCGACACCGCATAGCGTGAGGTGCACGTGCCTGCTCAGCCATCCTTCTTTTGTAAGATTCGGTCATGGATACTCTCTCCATCCGGATATGTGAATCCTCAAGGTTATATGCCCTTGCACGAGATCTCTCTAAAACGATGTCAAACTTCCTATAAGCAATTATGTCGTCCTTTTCTTTGGTCCTCAATGTTAGTTGGTTAATTCTTGTTATGTAGTTATTTGGGCTTTTAGCATGTAATTGGGTATGGGCATTTTTGCCTATATAAAAGGCATTGTGTTTGTGCAATAGCAACAATAATAACAAATCAGTTAGATAGCTAGTTACACATAACTAACTCATCATTCTCTCTCTTTATTCTTCTTATTCTTCTTATTCTTCTTGTTTTCACAAAATAATCTTTCTTGAATCCTTTGTTCTAACAAATTGGTATCAAGAGCTTGTTTGCGACTCAAAGAGAATCTAATGGAAAACAGATCAACAACATCAATATTGTTTCCAGCAAATCTACCAGTTTTCAAAGGTGAAAACTATCAATGGTGCGTGGCACAAATGAAGGTTATTTTCATATTTCAAGATGTTGTAGAAATCTTGAATGATGGAATTTCAGAACTGGAAGTAGATGCAATGGAAGCCCAGAAAGTTGTGCACAGAGATCAGAGGAAGAAAGATGGAAAGGCGTTGTTCTTGATTCACCAGTGTGTGGATTGTGATGTATTTGAGAAGATAATTAAAGAAGAAACAACAAAAGGAGCTTGGGAAAAGCTGAAATCCTTGTATGGTGGAGATGAGAAACTGAAGAAGGTGAAGTTGAAGACTTTGAGAAAGTAGTATGAGATGCTTCAGATGAAATAAGATGAATCTATTTCTGCATATTTCTCAAGAGTTGTGGCGCTAACAAACCAGATGAAGGCGTGTGGTGAGGCGCTAACGGTTCTACAAAAGATAGAAAAGGTATTGAGATCTTTAATTTTAGACTTTGATTACTTTGTTGTAACAATTGAAGAGGCCGAGAATCTATCTGAGATGAAGTTGGAAGAACTTCAAGCTTCATTGGAGGCTCACAAAATGAGGCTGCAACAGAGAAACTCAAAAAGAGAGAAGACAGCTGAACAAGCATTGCAATTAAGATTCAGCAAGAAAGCTGGAAAAGTGAAGTCAAAACAGTGAAAGAATCTTGCTGGTGATAAAAAGTCAAGCAAGAATATCGATTCAAAAGGTGTGGGAAACAAGTATTATAGGAATAAAGTTGACACGAAAGAGGTGCAATGTTACAATTGTCAAGGTTTTGGCCACTATGCTAGAGACTATCGAAGAAAGAAAGCTGCGAAGTGGAAAGATAGTGATGAAGCTCAATATGCACGAGCTGGAAGTAGTGACTCTGATGATGTGTTATTGATGGTGAACACTCAGTCGAATACTAAGAAAAACAACATGTGGTATCTGGATTCAGGATGTAGAAACCACATGACTGGCAACAAAAACTGGTTTACCAAGTTAGATGAGTCAGTCGAAAAGGTGATAAAGTTTGCATATGGCAGGCATATCAAGTCAGGTGGTAAAGGAGATATTTCAATTATCGGGAAGGATGGTCGAAAGGCTACTATCACTGAAGTTCTATATGTACCTTCGATGACAAGTAACTTGATAAGTGTAGGTCAATTACTTGCAAAAGGCTTCAATATGAAGTTGGAGAATAATCAGATGAATGTATATACAGCTGATGGGAGGCTAATAATGAAAGCACCATTGGTGGAGAACAAAATGTTCAGGTTTGAACTCAACACATCAGATCACAAGTGTCTTGCTTCAACTACAAAAGAAGACCAGAACTAGCTATGGCATCACAGGTATGGACATATAAACTTCAAGAGTTTATGTATGCTCAATAAGATAAGAATGGTGCTTGGGTTTTCGTATGTGAAGGAACCAAAGCAGATATGTGAGAAATGCTGCAAAGTTAAGCAGGAAAGGAAGGCGTTCAAACGTGATTTTCCTATAAGATCAAGGCAAAAACTGAGTTGGTTTATTCAGATGTGTGTTGACCCTTTGAAGTAAAGTCCAATGGAGGTAACAGGTATTTCCTTACTTTCATTGATGAATTCACCAGACATATGTGGATTTACCTTATTGAGAGGAAGAGTGATGTATTTACACAGTTAAAGAAGTTCAAGGCGCATGCTGAGAAATAAAGTGGCTGCAAATTGAAGAAGTTAAGAACTGATGGTGGTGGTGAATATACTTCTGCTGAATTTGCTAGATTTTGCAATAAGGAAGGTATAGAGAATGAGGTTATTGCACCCTATACGCCTCATCATAATGGCATAGCTGAGAGAAAGAATAAAAGTGTATTGAACATGACAAGATGTATGTTGAAAGCTAAAAATATGCCTAAGAGATTTTGGGCTGAAGCAGCTTCGACAACAATATACATTCTAAATAGATGACCAACGAAGAAGATGGTCGAAAAGACACCACATGAGGCTTGGACAGGGTCGAAGCCAAATGTAAGTCATCTTAGAATTTTTGGATTAATGTGTTTCATGCATGTACCTGAACAATTGAGAAAGAAGCTGGATGATCAAAGTGAAGTCATGGTGCTCATAGGTTATCATTCGACTGGTGCATACAAGTTGTATTCCCCAAATGAAGATAAACTAGTGATCAATAGAGATGTTCTTGTAGACGAAAGCAAAGGATGAGATTGGAGTCGAAGTTCAGTTCGACATGAATCAGACACAGTCACAACTGTGTTTGAAGAAGATGAACTGAACGAAGCTTCGACAAGTCGAAATGAAGAACCACCTATGCAAAAGAAAGAAGATCCACAAGAACAAGAACTGAGTTCACAAGGATGATTGGGTGTGAGAGGTTTCCATATCAAGAAATCGATGCAGATGGTGACTTAATCAAAGAAGCCATGATAATGGCTGAAGCAGAACCAATTGATTTGGGTGAAGCCTTGAGCAATTCGAATTAGTGTGAAGCCATGAAAGAAGAACTTAGAGCCATTGAGAAGAACAAGACTTGGGAGCTTGTCGAAAGAACCAACAAGAAACCAATTGATGTGAAATGGATCTACAAGGTGAAACGAAGGCCAAATGGAGAGATTGCAAAGTATAAGGCAAGACTGGTGGCCAGAGGTTTTCTATAAAAACCTGGTATTGACTTTGATGAAGTATATGCACCTGTTTCTAGGATCAAAACAATCAGGGTTGTTGTTTTGATAGCTGCATGTAGAGGATGAAAAATGCACCAACTTGATGTGAAGTCGGCATTTTTGAATGGTCCATTGGAAGAAGAAGTCTATGTTACTCAATCACCAAGTTTCAACGTCAAAGGGCAGGAGTCAAAAGTTTACAGATTAAGGAAGGTTCTCTATAGCTTGAAGCAAGCCTAGAGCTTGGAATAAAAGGATAGATAGCTTCTTAATCGAATCAGGTTTCACAAAGTGTGTCTCTGAACATGGAGTGTATGTAAATGATGTCGAAAGTGTCAATCGAATCATTTTATGCCTCTATGTTGATGACTTAATCATTACAGGAGCATATGAAGCTGAGATAATGAAGGTAAAGTCAATGTTAATGCAGGAACTTGAAATGTATGATTTAGGGAATCTCTCTTATTTCCTGGGAATGAAATTCAAAGACGTCGAAGAAGGAGTTTTATTGCATCAAACGAAGTATGCTCAAGATATACTGAAGAGGTTCAATATGAGCAACTGTAAGGCAGTTGTTACTCCATTAGAGACTAGAGCAAAGTTGAAGAAGGAATCGAATGATGAGTTTGTAAGTTCGACCCTTTACAAACAAATCATTGGATCCTTGAGGTATCTTTGCAATACTAGACCAGATATCTTCCAAAGTGTAGGATTGTTGAGCAGATTTATGGAGAAGCCTCGGGAATTTCATCTCATCCCAGTGAAGAGGGTGTTGAGATACATAAAGGGAACTATTGATCATGGTGTGTTGTTACCAAAGAAGTCAAAGAACAACACAAATGTCGAAGTTCATGGATACACTAACTCAGACTTTAGTGGAGATCAAGACAAAAAGAAGAGTACTGCAGGCTACATTTTCATGATAGAAGAAGCTCCAACCTCCTGGAGTTCTATGAAGCAAAGCATTGTGGCTTTGTCATCATGCGAAGCAGAATATGTGGATGCGTCATATGTTGCATGCCAAGCAGCATGGATCAAAATTTTGCTTGAAGAACTCAGAATAACAGAATCGAAGATGAAGATGTTTGTTGATAACAAGTCAGCTATAAACCTTGCGAATCACCCAATGTGTCATGGTCGAAGTAAGCACATTGAAAGAAGATATCATTTTCTGAGGGATCAAGTCAACAAAGGGAAACTTGAAATAAAACATTACAAGACAGAAGTGCAACTAGCTGACATATTCACCAAACCTCTGAAGAAAGTAAGGTTCGAAGAGTTAAAGAAAGGCATTGGGATGAGAAGTCTTGATAACATGAATTAGGGGGGGTGTTAGTTGGTTAATTCTTGTTATGTAGTTATTTGGGCTTTTAGCATGTAATTGGGTCTGGGCATTTTTGCCTATATAAAGAGCATTGTGTTTGTGCAGTAGCAACAATAATAACAAATTAGTTAGATAGTTAGTTACACATAACTAACTCATCATTATCTCTCTCTCTCTCTCTCTTCTTCTTCTTCTTCTTCTTGTTTTCACAAAATCGTCATTCTTGAATCCTTTGTTCTAACACTCATTGGAAAAAAAACAAAGAAATTAGAACTATCAGATTTTTTAAAATTTGAAAATCAACATGACTTTTCTGGATTTTTCGAAAAATCCAGTTACCATCTCAACATTTTCTTGTACCTGTTTTTTTATAAATATATTCGAAATGCATGGGTGCATTTTTACCAATTTTTTAAAATCATCGGTAAAAATACATGTGGTTTAACCGGTTTTTTTTAAATATGGTAAATTTGTATGAGAAATATGAGTTTTTACCGGAGATTTTGAAAATGCGTGTTTTTTCCAAAAAAATCCTATATAAAACGCAAATTGCTGGTAAAAATGTTTACTTTTAAAAATTCAATAATTTGCTCGAAAAATCTGATAAAACATGCAACTTAAAAAAAATCAAAATATTAAAATTGAATAGTAAAATAGTTTTTTAATATGTAAGGATAATATAGTTAAAGCACATTAATTGGGAGTGTCAAGTATTACAATTCGGAGATGCATCTCCGAACACACCAAATACTATTTTTTTGGTAAAATTGAGTTTGAAAATGAATCTCCAAACACACTTCCTGTGTAAATTCGAAGATGCATCTCCGAAGTCACCTTAAACATGTGGATTTTTTTTATTTCCTAATGGTAGCCATGAATTTGGGGTTTGGCATTGTAATTGCACTTTTGAAACTTTACCTGACACAAGATAAGATTTTTGAGGTCCTAAGTGATCCAATACTTATATAAATAGGATATATCTCAATCCTAATTTGATGCACCAACACACTAAAATCAAAGAGAATGAGTTCATATCCCCACCTTGTATTTGTGTATTTCAACATCGAGAAACCACTGCTTCCGTTTAGGATCACCAAAGAAACTTTCCTTGCAAATCTGATATTCAAATTGAATACTCTGTTGCGCTTTCTAGAAAATCGCAAAGTTGTCAAGTTCGAGTATCGGTCACCCTCGTTTGACAACGAAGGAAATGTCCATTTCACCAACCTTGAACTGAAGACGGATGAAGATCTAAATGTTATGTGGAGTATTTTTCTCCGTTATGAATCAAAGAGTCTGATTGAAGTAGATGCAAATATTCAAAGACTCGTCGGGAATATAATCATTATGTTGCAACGTTCCGATGAAATAGTTATGTAATGTTGAATTTATTTTTATAACTACCTATGTAACAAATGTTTTTATCTAATAAAATATTCATTTTGATGTTAGTTTGTTTTTATTCTGTTATCATATTTCTATTGATATTGTATTGGTTCGGATAGCTGATAGATATAGTTTAGAAATATATTTCCGAACTCACACTCTTAAAGGATGTTTTAAGAAACTCACTAAGGATCTGGAGGAAATAACAAAGATGTGAAGAGAATTTTTTTTTTAATACTTAAATAGACACTGCATGCATTGGGTCAGAACAGTTCTGCTAGCACTCTAAAAGGCCACTGACCCACTACAATAAATCCTTATTCTCACTTACGAGATTTACTAAGTGCACTCTCTATATTTCCATATTACAATTCAAAACCCCCTTTATTTTAAATATTAAAAAGATGCACCGACTATACCTTTCTCGAAAACGCGTGGCACCGTGCAAATCTCATTCATTGCGCCTGTTAAACGTGCCTAAGTTAATGACATTTTATACTCTGTGTAACTTTCATTTCAATACTTTTGTTAGAATAAAGAAATTGCAAATATTAGTTTGACATTGTGCAACACTTACAAATAATATTTTTGACTTTTGAAAGGTTTGAATTTTGATAAATGATAAAGTAACAAGAGGTTGATGAGTGAGTCTATTATTACATTGCACGTTTCTTTATAGAGACATTGCAATTATTCCAAAGGAAGCTTTCATGTTTATTTCCTTCTCCTTCAAGAGGCATGAGCAATGCTAGTGACATTTTATATTTTAAGTTATTTAAAATGGTAAATAATTAACCACGTATTTTTAGAATATTGTTCAAGGTTTTAAATATGAAATAACCTTTTTTTTCTTTAAATTTTCATTTTAAAATTATTTAACTAGTATATTTAGGCAAAACCATTTTAAAATTTTAAAATTGGTCTCATAACTAAAAAAATATTGGATATTGATTAGATGATTTTACTAAAGTGTTTGGTATTAGTCCATTTCTTCTATGTTAAGGACATCAATTAATATTGAAGTATTTTGGATTGGCTAACAATTCATAAAGACCGATTCAATTCATATATACTCAATTCTCCTTATAACATCACTATGACGCCACACATGTGCATATTTCTCTTTTTATCAGAAATATTGGTCATCATCTAACAAATACTTGTGCTCTATGTTAGATAATTTAGAGACGGTTGCAACGATCTCTCCTATATAAATGTGACTCTTGATTCACACTCAAGTAGGATTCAACTTATAATTGCAACATTTTACTATAATAACATATTAACTTAGTGTTGAATTGATAATCTTTTTTGCATGTACCATATCTAGTCACCAGAGAACCATTCATTGATGAAATAATGGAAAGTATCTTCTATTGATTCTAGTACGAAATAATAATGTCGTCTATGTAAATCTTCTATTGATTCTCTTAAATTTTCTCATTAACACCATCACAACTATTTCTCATTACAACTCCAAGCAACCATAAGTGCTTTCTATTATTTCATCAATGGTTGGTTCAAAGTCAACTCAAGATCAGAAAGCCACCAATGCCACCACTCTCTGATCTTCTGTCCATGTTAAAATAACACTGCAACAATTATTTCTCCAATAAGTGATAATCTATCTACTCGGCAAGATCCCATAGTCTTCCACAGTAAATTGTTCACCAGTCACCAGTTCCCCAACCTTCGGTCTAAGCTAGAAACGTCGTTTAGAATCACTTGCTCCAAGAAAATCACTTTCATCTACCACAAGCACAACTTCCTCCAACACGTGCTATGTTTCTTCCACCGCAAGCATATCTCATCCACCACATGCCC
This sequence comes from Vicia faba, assembly GCA_948472305.1. Classification (NCBI taxonomy): domain Eukaryota; kingdom Viridiplantae; phylum Streptophyta; class Magnoliopsida; order Fabales; family Fabaceae; genus Vicia; species Vicia faba. Next base: position 483,485,241 of record OX451736.1, on the reverse strand, counting down.
AGTTTCTTCCCATGCACACTTTTCTTTCTGCCAAAAACCCTAAGAACTCCTACTTCATGTTTTGATTCCTCCTCAAAGAAACATATTCCAATTCTCTCAAGCTCCGTTTAGTATTCCCAATAGAAAAATCTCTTGTTGAATTTCTTCAACCTACTACAACAACAAAACTTACAACTTATCCGCATAGAAGAGAGCCATGAAAAGGTCCTTGTTGAAATTGTCACATAAATCAAACTTTTGCAACACAACTACTCAGAGTAGTTTTGGTGAATACAATTGTCAACATTGGCTCCCAACCGCCAATGGTCCAAGGAGAACTCATTCTCTCCACTACCGCGTCCCCTCTCCATCAAATGACTCTAATGGTGGAAGAAACAACCACTTTTCACCTACTGGTCGTCATCAAATAAGGAATTTTTCTCCCATCCATCCACGAAGGAGGCACGAGCATAACTCATTTAAAAGAAGGGTTACTGGCGGTGTCATCCATGAATCTTAGATGATGGCTTTGATGCTATACAAATATGATGTCGCTTAGGGGTGGAAAAATGAGCTCGATCCGTTGGGCATAGCCGTTTTGCCCACACTTTTCCACAGGGCAGGCCAAGGTTTTAGGCTCGCAATCTCAAATATGTCTACCCCAATCCGCTCTTTTTTTTATGGACTTTTGGAGGCACTGACATTTTCATAAAATTTTACATTTTTAATCCTAAAAGGTACAAAGTTCGCAAACATTCTCTGCTCTGCCCTAATTTTTTTTTGCGGGCATACCACAATTTTAGGCTCGTACCCTTAATTATGTCCACTTCGCCCCATTTTTTTAGCTTTTACGGGACCGGTCTAAATAGAGCGGACAATGCATGTTTTCCTTCCTAATGACATTAGGGATCCCGACAAACACGTTAAATACATTGATAGTGATAAATTCCTACAAAGCCATGTGAAAATTTTTAAAACTATTCTCCCGTGATTTTGACAACATTTATATACAAATTTTTACTAGTGTGAATTATTTTGTCATTACTAATTTCAAGATTTTTACTATATTACTTATAAAAAAACATATTTTTTCACTACAAAATATATTTTGTTTCTTCATTTTTATTTAAAAAAAGTGTATAGACGTTGGTTTAGGTTTAATACAAAAGTTGATTCTCGATAACACAATCCCCGCATGCTACTGTTACGAAAATGGATCCTCTCAAATGTAATTTACACTTGAGAGAGTAAAATATAATCTCTCACCATTTTAAAAGAAAGAGAAAGACTTATAAATTTTAGAGAGAATGATTTTTAATGGTGAGATATCACACTTTACTCTCAAGTATAAATCGCACTTGAGAGAATCTATTCCCCTAGTGCTACAGGCCTCCAAATTATTCCATACAACAATATATAATATTGACCACAATCTTTTGATTTTGTCCAAAAACGACTTAAAAATTTCTTAACTTATTCTCTATATATTTAAAGAATAGTGCTAACATGTGTCCTAAGGACACATGTTAAGAAATCTAAAAATAAATTTTGAAAAAGACAATAAAAACTTTAATAATCAATTTTTAATTAAAACACTACATAATTTTTAATAAATAATTTTCGCATTTAATTCGTAACATGTGTTTTTAAAACATATATTAACATTACACATATTTAAATCGGTTTAAATAAACTATTAGTTTTTTATAATATTAAAATATATTTATCAAAAGATCTTTCGGGTACACTCCCCGTTTAAAAAATACTAATAATTAAAAAATCCTATTGCCAAAAGGTCCAAAACAAACCCGTCCTTTTTTAAATAAAAATTGAAACATTTCTTTCTTTAAATTTGAAACACTAGCATGGGATCAAATAAAAAGAATTTGACTTTTATGTTTATTAAAATTAAAAATTATTTGACTTTGCTATTAGTCAACTAGTTTTTTTAGTTGGTAGAATGTCAACTAATTTTTACATACACTATTCTTTTTCGATTAAATTTTAACAATTTGCATTCCAAAGTCGTATCGTAAAGATGTCTCCTACTTTCGATTATCATTAACGGAAGAAATTTTCTTATGTAGTGCACAATACTCATAGTATAATAGATTATTATATTTTGGTTTTGAAGTTTAAGCTCTTTAGTTTTTTTTTTTTGGAGCGATTTTATTTCCATTATTTTAAAATTTTATAAAAAATAGAGTGTTCATCACTTATGTTTTACGTAAAAAAATTTAAAATCTCATTTTTATTAAATTTTCTGAGTTGTTTTATTTTTAAAAAATTTGAAAGAGGAAAATTTATTATAAATAATGGTGATATTTTGGTATGAAATGAGGTGAGTCGAGTTGAAAACGTCTCCGTTCGACTCAACTTGATAAGAATTAGTTAAATTTATAATTTAATTTGAATTTAATATGGTTTTTTTTAAATTTAAATACGATTTATTTTTAATTTACGAACAATTCGATTTAACTCGTTAGATTCAATTTATTTACTTTACAAACTTAATCGTCATTTTAGCAAATTTATTTTTTTATTCGTATTCAGTTCATTTGATTCATAGTAATATATAAAATCGAATTGACTCATAAATTTAATGAGTCAGACTATATATAATTTAAGTTCAGCTAATTTAATTAATGAACTTTTTTTTTTGTTTATGTTTAACTTATTTGATTCATAATATAAGTTTAACAATTTAGTTGTTGAATTGAATTTTAAATTATGTTCGAGTTAGCTTGATTCATTGGCAACCTTAATAATATTAATCGATATTTTTTAAATTATGAAATTTAAATTATATTCTTAAGTATAAGGTTAGAAGTGGAATTTGCTTTTCATTTTTTGTTTTATATATATATATATATATATATATATATATATATATATATATATATATATATATATATATATATATATATATATATATATATATATATATATATATATATATATATATATATATATATATATATATATATATATATATATATATATATATATATATATATATATATATATATATATATATATATATATATATATATATATATATATATATATATATATATATATATATATATATATATATATATATATATATATATATATATATATATATATATATATATATATATATATATATATATATATATATATATATATATATATATATATATATATATATATATATATATATAATCTCATCATTTATAATAGATTTATGAAAAAAATTAAGTCTCGCGTGTTAGACATAAAATTCTAATTTTTTTTATAGAAAATGACATTTATCATCTTATAATCGGTTTTATAAAAATGAATTAGACAAAATTTTATATTTATTATGGCATCAAAGTTTATCAATAAAACCATGGATTATCCACCAATTATATTCATGCAACTAACTCAATAATATTTGATGTGAGGGAGATGTATTAAAAAAATCTCTAATTCTATATTAGCGAGATATAAAGTCTCTAAAGAATTTATATAAAATGACATCGTCGTTTTATAAATCGACTTTATAGAGACGAGTTAGATTAAACTCTACTATTTAGACCAATCAAGATTTTTGCCCCTTCTACTATATTCATCTGTCTTTTTTTGTGTGAATAAGACATACGTGATTTTCCCCATTTTTATACTTTAAGGTGACAATGTTCATCGACTCTTTCTCATTTTATTTTTTATGAACTGAACCAAAATTTACAACTACATATCTCTATTTTATTTGTGCCAATACACTTTTTTGGCCGAACTGATCTAATAGAAGAGTTTGTCACCCATACTTTGTATTATACAAAATATTTGATAATTTTAAAAAAAAAAATTAAGAAAGACTGTATTTTATAAAATATAAAAAAATATCTATTTATGAATAACAAATATAGTGGAGATAAAAAAATATTTAAAAAAAAAAACCTATATGAATAATAATGAACATATTTTATTATAAAAATAAACGGGAAAAATTTCACAAATATACAACTACACATATGTCAAATATAAGAAAAAACTATAATAAAAAACTATGATTTTTTAATTATTTAATTAAAATTATAATTAATAGGAAAACTATACATAAAATATTATAAAGTAAATTGAATATTTTTACAAAAGAAAATTATTATTTAAATTGTTATAGATGAAAAATTTAATAGCTATAACAAAATAATTGAATTTTAAATTCAAATTTATAACTTTTTAGGCAAAAAAATTATAACTATTTTTTTGTAAATGAAAATTTGTTAAAAAATGTTGATTTGTTTTTTATATAAATTCAAATGTATCATATTATTTTAAACCATTTATTATATTAATATTTTAAAATTGACAATTATTTGTTCCAAAAGAAACGGGAAAACATCGAATAAAATCCGCTAAAGAAATGATCATCGCAACTAAGAGAAGGGTACAAGATTCAGTTATGTAAGGGGAATGTATTAGCACCCCTCATAACGATCGTATTCGATAGAAACGATTTAGTTCGTGTGTGTGTGTGTGTGTGTGTGTGTGTGTGTGTGTGTGTGTGTTTGAGTGATAGTGTGATAATTTGCAAACTTATATTTAATGATCGAGAAAGAAGAGAGAAAAAGGGTTTTTGTTTTTTTAGTTTGTTGAGTTCGCCTCGGTTTCAAAACCTCATGTCTACGTATCCCCTAAGTGCAATAGAAAAGTCAGAACTACGTAGTTCTTCTAAAAAAGACCAAAAGTTGGTCGGTTGCGTTTAAAAGAATGATGCGTTTAGACATTTCAAACGTTAGAACTTTGACTTATTTTTCTCGTTCGGGGAGCTAAGTCTTTGTATTCATTTCATATTGAAATTACTAAAACACATTTTGTTTATGAAAAGATTTTCGAAAGAGTCGCACGAGGGCGAAAAGCAAGTTTGATGAGTTGAGTTGTTTTTTATAGGACACGGGTTTTTGAATGATCAAAGTAGGTATTTGGCACTCGCACAATTAGAAAAAAATTAGGTAGGTCCCTATATTATCCATTTAGTCATCTTTATGAAATAGTGAGACAAGTTGTTCGCACTTGTTTTATTTATAATTAAAATATATTACATATTGATTTCCAGGGAAGGCGGTTTTTGGCGATTGGATAGCGATTTCTAATGAAGTAACTCTTGCGAGACATCGGTAACAATGACTTGGTGTACGATGGTGATCGCTAGTAATTAACACAAAGAACCTTTGGCGATGGTTTAAACTCCTAACCTTAGGGTTAGGGACCACGACGAAGGGGATTCAGGGTTACTTGCGAGCAATCTCTTGAATTATGGATGGGATGTGGCCGTCCAAAGAAGAAGGTGGCGATGACTCCACCGGCGATTGTTAGGGTTTTCTCGTCAACTCTGAATTCAGGTGGGAAAGGGTACACATGAGATATTGGCACATCTGAGAAAAACCATGGGAAAGAGACTCAAACACTGGAAACGATTATCGAGGAACCAATTGATAGGGATAAAAAAGTGGATGTCAAGATACCTCAGCTCTGGGTGGATATTATCAAAGGGAATCGACTGCCATCTAATGGACGTGAGCTACAGTACACAGCTCCCTTATTCGTTCATGGCGAATTTGAAGTATAGATTGAGGAACAAGATGTCACATCTGAAAAGGAATTCTAGAGGAATGCGCTAATCATGTATGTCATAGGAAATGAATTATCCATGAAAGCGGTAAAGAAATTCATGACAACTACTTGGAATTTTGTTACCCTCCCTGATCTATATTATAATTAGGAAGGCTATTTTCTCATATGTTTTAAGGATCGTGAGGATAGAGATGTGGTGCTCATGAGGGGACCCTATACCATTTTCAAAAAACCGGTTTACTGTAAGAATGAATACCCAAGTTAACACTGAAAGAGGATGTTTTGAGGGTCCTCCCAATATGGGTGATTTTCCCATAGCTACCTTTGTACTACTAGGGAGATCAAAGTATTGGAAAGATAGCAAGCGCCATAGGCAAACCACTTCTCACTGATGAATGTACTTCGAAGAAACTTTGAGTCTCATATGCTAGAGTCCTTATTGAAGTGAATGTTGTTGTATCCTAATTTTTTATCCAAGATCCCACTTCATATGCATCATTGCATCTCTAATAAAATAAAATAAAATAGCTTGTGTTTTCTCTTTGTGCCAAACAAGGTTTTGAATCAAGAAATCTCCATCAATACAAGTCTTGATCAAATTAGGGTTTTGATTAAAGAAAGTGGATCATTGACTTTTGGCTCAATGCATGACCTAATGGATTGAGGAATTATTAAAAAAAACTCAAATGCACCATCTTAACCTAGTTATATTGCTCAAGACATTTTCAAAGATACAAATGATTGATAGTGAAAGAATTGAAATCAACTGATGAAAAGTCATTTGTCACACAAAAGTCAAACTTAGACTTTTTGGTCAATATTGAATTTCAAAAGTCAAGAATCACTAAAGCATTCAAATTTGTCAACATTGATCATCAAAAATCAATAGAATCAAGAAAGTCAACAAAAGTCAAAGTTGAAAATTTCTAAACACTTAGAAAAATTCAAGTGTTTTTACACTTAAAAAGCCCTAACTTTACAAGCAACTTTCACCAAAATTCAATTTGATTCAAAGAAAACTTTCAACATGAAAGTTGTAGGGAATTAAAAGTTATGCAACTTTGTCGGTGATGGTTGATCTCCAAAAAATGCTCAAATCAAGAGTTATTGGCATGTGAACTTCTGCCAACACTTAGAGAAATTTACCAAACAGTTTTGGTCATATTTTTATCTCAACTTTATAGCTATTTTTCACTATGATCCCGATTGATTCAATAAAAGTGTTCAACATGAAAGTTATATATGTGGTTTCAAGATTTCCAAAATGTCCAAGAGCATGAATTTATCTTACTTGAGTCGAAAGTTTCGAATTTATGAAGTTGGGTGATCAAAGTTGTATTACAAGTCATTTTTGAGATAATGACCAAATATTCAAGCCATGCTACACAATCCCTCTTTTCAAGCCATAGTACCTCTAAATCTATCCAATATCAAGAGAGTACATAAGCTTTCAAGCCTTTACCTAAGAGATACAATCCATTATCCAAATAACTTGTTATTTAAGGTAAAAAGTTACCATTGCTATTCTTGAAAAGCAAATTTTTTGGTACAAATTTTGCCTTGAGCCCATACCTTACTTACTTCTGATCATACTCCACCATGAATCAAGAAAACAATGTCTCTTCACCCAGCCACTCCTTGTATTATGCCTTGAAACCATGGAAAGTTCACATAACCTGTTATTTGCCTTTGAACCAAAACCATAACTTGATAACTTAATAACCAATTCATCTAATTACCTCTGAGTTTTATCTATAAATAGAGAGCTCATTTTCACTTCATAACAACCAATTCACGGCTCTAAAACAACCTCAAACTCTATTTAATTCTAAAATTTCTCCAAAAATCCATTAAAGCTCTAAGAAAACCTTATCTTCGAATCTCTCAAACCTTGCAAGTTCCTTGTGATCTAACCATCCTAAAACCTCATAATCATCATATGGGATTCATCCAAACACCAAAACAACTTTTGTAGCATCATCATCATCATCTTCTAAACTCAAAAACTGAACCTTGCAACTTGACTTGGTTGGAGTGCTTCAGCAACTTTCAGCATAAAGTAAAAATTGGGATAGGTTCCTGAGAGTCCAAGGAAGCTTAATTAATTATCACATTGCACTTAGAGTTGCTAGAAGAAGCATTGGACTTTCTCCAATTTGGTAAAAAAAATTGAACTGTGATATCCATATACATGCATCATTTGTGTTTGCTTTCTACATATAAAACGTAGATATCATTATCCTGAAGTTAACCATGTGCTTACTTCTCATTTATATTGATTGTGCATTTAGAATTTAGCCTCTGAACCATTAGGGTTCATTTTTGGTACCAACAAAAATTATCTTTAATCTTTGAGTCTTAGCTTGAATAAGTTACATGGTTGAATTTGTGATTAAATTTCAAGCAAGTTTGGTGTTTACACTTTTTAAAATGGTTGGGAAATGAAGCTTTTAGAAAAATAAAAAAATGTTGTTGTTGTTGTGTGGCGCGAGGAAGAAGAAGAAGTGGGAATTCCATTTTTTGAAAATCAAGTTTATAACATATTGAATGGTGGTGGTGTTATAACTAGATGAAACAGCCACCCTAATGGCAAAGAGCGCGCTCTTGTGACCTATAGGGAGTGGGTTCGAACCTGCTAGTGCCCACCTCTATTTTCGCAACTTCTTTTTTTAAATATTTTTTCACTTCTTTTTTACAAATTTCATTCCAATTTTTCACCAATCAAATTAATATTTTTTTAGAGAATTTTTTACACACTCTTAGTTTATCACCACTACTTTATGAATATATAAAATATCACAAAAATATTATTTCTTTCATCATTTTTCAATTAAATCATAATATGTATTTTTTTTAGGGTTTTTAAGGACTTTCCTTTTATCTTTTGATTAAATTTTCAACTTTTATCACAAGGCTTGATCTTACCATGATAGATCTTGATATCTTGACTCTTAAGTAAGTATTTCATGATATCTTGAGTTTATTTTAGGGCTTTCCCATTCAAAATCTAAAACAAACCTTGAAACATGTTCACAAATCAAACTATGCTCCATGACTTTCATCTTGATTGTTATGCATACATTGATTCAAACATCAAACTCATTTATATTTTTATAAGTTTGTCTCACCCTTTAAGGATATGTTTCCTTCATAAACTCCCACTAACCAAAAGTAATACCATGCTTGTTTGCTCACTTGTTATTTATCTTATCTTTTGTCACAACTTTTACTTGATAAACATGATAACCTCCCCCTTGTACTCAACCCTTATGATTTGTGTTTGCTATTGTATTAGTAATTAAATGTTAAATATTTGTGCCCCCCAAAATTCAAGGAAAATGATAGTATTGTTGAATTTATAGTCATAAGCATGTGCATTTCCCCTTGTATAAAACTATTGTGAATAATCACCCTATGTATCTTCATATACTCTAAGAATCATTTAACCCTAAAAAAATCATTTTTAAAACTTTCACCACTTTCATATAAAAACCTTGACCTTATGTCATTGCATTTTTAAACTTTCTTTTTAATCAAATGCTTCAATATACTTAAGAATATTAAAATAATTTCAAAAGACTAAAAGTGACTCAACCTCACCCAAATGTTTTTGCCACTTGGTTTTTCAATTTAAAACATTTCTCAAAGAGATTAGATATAAATCCTCTTTATAGTTGAAATATGATTCTCCTATCCACATAGTAATTGTTGAATTAAATATGATTCTTTTCACATGAAGACGTTAGTTGGTAACTTGTTGATCTTTATATCCAAATTAGTAGTCCTTCCTTCACGATGATGCAAAATTTATCTTCTCATACTTGTGGTGCTATTAGTTGATCAAAACACTTTGTTATTTTTACCACAAACTACGAGGTGTTGATCTTTAATTGGTACATAGGTATAAGACTATGTCTTTACAAATAAAAATATAATAAAAATATTTCTTTTCCCATCTCCATACTCATTTATCAAACAAACAATTTTAAACCAAAAAATAGATATTATGAGTGGTTCCTATAGGGTACTATAGATGCATAGGGTGCTAATACCTTCTCTTTGTATAACCAACCCCCTTACCTTGTATCTCTTCATTATGCTTTGCTTTTAGTTCTTACTTCTTGCATTGCATGTTAAACAACAAGGTTTCGATCTTTTCCCTTTTCCTTGGAAACAATAAAGTTCAATGGTAACTTCTTAAGTCATTGTGAGTCAAGTTCCTCAATAGCTTGGCCTCCTCGATTTTTCACCGCGACAGATGTCACAAAGGAGTTGAAACAATATATCACGATCAGAGGTCCACAAGGGGATAAATTTGTTCAACAGGTTAATTATGAATGGAAACCGCCTTATTGCACTACTTGCAATAAGTTTGGGCATGAATGTAAGAAACAAGAGGAAATGCCTAAGAAGAAAAAATAAAATAAGAAAGTTTTGGAACACAAAAAGGTTAACACTGAGACAAGGGTGAATAGTGAGGAACCAAAGGAAAAAGAGATCATAAGTACTGGTGGAGAACACCCAGGAGCTGAGGGAAAACCATGGACAATTGTGAAAAAAAGCTAATAGGAATAGAGTGAAAGAGCCAAATGAAACAAGGTTTGATTATACTAATGGCTTTGAAACCCTCATAAGGGGAGAATGATCTACAACTTTTGAAGTTCTGTGATTAGTTGGAAGGTGAGATGGCTAAATAAAAATGCTAGATGTCTGGAGGTTAGAGCCTACCTCATGAGCCTAAAGGTAAACTGTCTAGCTTTACTTGAGACTAGAGTTATGAGTAGTAACAACGATATTGTTAGAAAAATATTATGGGTATACATGGGATTATATTGATAACTACGAACACCATAATAATGGTAGGATTTGGTTGCTTTGGAACCCAAACTGCTGGAATGTGAAACAAATTGAGAAATCTGACCAAATGATTCATAGTGAAGTATACCATAAAAAGGTGATTTCTCCCATTACCTAACTGTAGTGTATGTGTAAAATCCTTCTATCCCACATATATTTCGCACATATTTTACATAAATAGTTCAAATAAAATCACCAACAAGAGTGTCACATCTTCATAAAAACATCATATAAAACATCATGCTTCATAACACGGGTTTTCAAAACATTTAAAATAATTATTCCTTTAAAATTATCAAATATAAAATTAAAAAAAATGCATCGCAGCGGAATCATAGTCTCAAATCATCCTCATTAAAAATACTTCAGAGAAACTCCATCCTACTTTGTCTTTCAAGGTTTATAATCCAATAACAATTTAAATACCAAGAAAGATAACTCATCATATCAAAATAGAAAAAAGTATAATGGTTTAAAAATAAACTTTCTCAACCCCACTGTTACATATCAGAGCAAGACCCTCTTAATTAACATAAATAAATGACGCACACCGAAGCTATCCTCTAAGCTTCAACGAAATACTCTTGGTCACCTGCAAGTTACCTACATATAGAGGCAACATTTCCAAGAAGAAAGGGTGAGTAATCATAATCATTATAAAATATATAAGGAATAAATATAGTAGCTATAACACATTATCAAGAAACCACACATCATCATAACTTCATGTTATACTCACGCCTTCACTTTATTATTCATTTATAGCATCATCATATCATCAGTCAACAATCATCACTACAACATCATTAATTCACACATTCACAAAGCATCACGCAATCAAATATTATGCAATGCCACAAAGAATATAATGCAACTTCATTTGACTTATGCACGTGGTACCAAAACTTAACTAATGACTCAATCATTGTTTCTCCAAAGATCCTCACCAATAGGATCGATTGCCGCTTAGAATCAGAGCACATCATAATATTGCATTCAATCCATACTATGGGATTGAATCTATCACTAGACTAACGTCCTATCATCATCACTGGACCAATCGTCCTAACAAGATCACCAGACCGAAGTTCTAACATATGCCATGAATGCACGATGTGCAACAACATAATAAAACATGACCGCAACTAGTCAACACGCATCATTCATTAATGTAATCTCCATAATATCATCACATACATCATATATACATAGCATCATTAAAACAACATCATTATGTCATCATAGTAACAACATAGTATCATCATAGTATCAACAACTCATCAAACAAAAAATGTCACTGTAATCCATCACATAGAAGTCTCGTTTCACTATAGCATAGGCACTACATCCTTTTACTCATTTTATTCCACTTAATTATAGTTCTTCTCATTAGCTACCTAATTCTTCGAATGGTGCGTCAAACGAAGTCCAAAAACTCAAGTTACAATATTTTAAAATCATGCATGTTGTCCCTCGCTTGATGCTCGCTCGACGAAGTTGGCTACTTGCCTGAGGCTCGCCTGGAGAGGATGGGGCGAAAGAACTTCCCTCATACAATTCTAGGAGCATTGTTTTTCTCTGCTTCCTTCGCCCGACGAAGCATCTCATTCGCCTGACGATACTTCTCTCGCCTCTACTTCGCCCGACGAAGCTGAAGCGAGTCCACTTCTACCATACATTTTTCCAGGGATTTATTTTCTCCTTATTCCCTTTGCCCCCTTGCTCTCCTAGCGCGGCCTGGGTGAAGCGCCTTTGCCCGGCGAAGCATACTTCTCTCCCAGCGAGGCAACATGAACATGAATTCTCCTGTGCGTTTTCTGCACCACACCAATCCTAAATTCTTGCGATTCCAACACAATACAAGTCTCAATTCATCACAACTTCACATAGTTTCATCATACAATAACAACACATTTTATTATACATCATCTACATCAATTCATTGCAAAACAATATCACAATTTCATCATTTCTCATCAAATCATCATATTAACATCATCAACCAAAACTCCACACAAACCTACAATTATCTAAGCCCTACATCAATCATAATAACAATGATAAACTCCTCTTACCTTAGATTCCTAGCAACAATCTATTCCTCTTCGTGTTCTACATAAATTTTCTGAGTTCCCCAATGCCCTAACTCTGCTCTGCTCTTCCAAAAGCGATCGTACAAAATGATAGACATTGACACTCCTTTTCCTAATTTAACCCTTGTACCATTTCTATGGTATTCCCATATTATCCCCACTTACCTTATAATATTAATACCTTGTCCTCATAGTCTATACCTATTATTATTTTATTTATTTGATTAATAATAATTCTAACTAATCAAAACTAATTATCTAAAATTACAAAAACACCCAATATCTCATAATTTCCACTATATACACATAGCATCACACCATATACATCAAAACATCACATGTACTCGTAAATACATCACAAATACTTCTCATAAACCAATTAAATAATTAAACAAATAATCTAATTATTTTGGGGTGTTACAGTATGCCCACAATCAAATTGGTAATAGAAGGAAGCTTTGGGATGACCTTAGTAGAATTGGGGGATATACCAATAGGCCTTGGATTGTTATAGGAGATTTCAATAATGTTTTGAAAACTGCTGACAGGATTGGGGGGAATAATGTCCAGGAGGCTGAGTATGTAGATATGGAGCAGATGATGTCTAATACTAACCTGTTTGAGCATGCTACCAAGGGAAAATATTTCACTTGGTCAAACAGACAAGTATCTTGTATGATATACTCAAGGATTGATAGAGTTTTATGCAAACCTAACTGGTTTACTAAGTTCTCAAACTGTGAGGTTAAGATTTAAATCCTCACATATCAGATCACTCACCTCTGATAATAAAGATGGATAACTCTAAGGTTGTCTAAATTATCAGGCAGATATTCAAGTTCTTGAATTGTGTAGTTTAGAATCCTGAGTACATGAACATCTTAAGAACTAATTGGTTATAACCTGAGGCTGGTAGGCCCATGTATGTTGTGTGGAAGAAATTACAAAGATTGCAACACGGCCTTAGAAGTATGAATAGAAAAGTTACTGAGGGAGTCAGGAACCTTTAGGAGAGTAGAAGAAAGTTGAATCAGGCTTAGAATTTGTTGGAAAATGATCGGTTTAACCCTGCCCTATTCCAGGAAATCAAAAATTTGTCTGAGGAAGTGATTAAATACACTGAGTTGGAGGAGAAAATATTGCAACAGAAATCCAAAATTAACTGGATCAACCTTGGCGATGGTAACAATGCTTGTTTTTTATAAACCTCAAGGCAAAAAATAAGCATACTTTCATCAGTGATCTTGAAGATGAGCAGGGGAACAAACTCACTGAGTACAAGGGACATTGAAAAGGAAATCCTGACTTTTTACAATAAACTGGTGGGAAGTCCTCTCCTAATCTCACCCATGCGGACATCAATGTATTGAGGGATGGAGCTCAACTTAATAGAGAGTATCAAGATAATTTAATCAAGCATGTTTTTGAAGAAGAGATTTGGAATGTTATAAAAAGCATGAGGGATAACAAGGCTCTTGGTGTTGATGGCTATAATGCCAAGTTTTTCAAATCTGGTTGGAGTGTGATTAAGCTGGATGTGGTAAATGTTGTTCAGGATTTTTGTTGTTATGAATAATAGATTATACAAGGCTGCTAATTATGCTTTGGTAACTCTTATTCCAAAAATAAAAGATGCAAAGACCATGAGGGAGATGAGACCTATAACGTGTTTCTATACTATTTATAAATTCATTTCAAAAATCCTTACAATCAGACTGAGTAGAGTGATTAATTGTATCGTTGATAACAATCAAACTACTTTCTTGCCTGGGAAAACAATTCATGGCAACATTATCATGGCTTATGAGCTTCTAAGAGGTTATAACATGAAAAACATATCCTAAGATGCACTCTACAAATTAATCTCTAGATATCCTATAATGGAATGGGATGCCCTGGAGTTGATTATGAATGAGATGAGTTTCCTTACTCATTTCACAATCCGGATCATGTTAGTTGTGAGAATTGTTTCATATAGGTATCTGATTAATGGGAAAATGAGTAGCTATCTGGAAGCCAAGCGAGGGTCAAGAAAAGGAGATCCAATCTCCCTATTCTTGTTTGTTTTAATCATAGAGTACCTTCATAGGTGCCTAAAAACCCTACAAAAAACCCTGACTATAATTGCCATTCAAAGTGTGCCAATTTGGGTATTACAAACATTTGTTTTGCAGATGATTTATTACTTTTCTCTTGGGGAGATGAGAGATTAGTTCAGATTTTGATGTAGATTTTCAATCATTTCTCAGATGTTACTGGCCTTAGGGTTAATCCAGCTAAATGAAAAATGTATTTTGGAGGGACTAAGAAGCATGAAAAAAGACTGATCACCTCTGAGATCAACTTTGGGATTGGGCAACTTCCCTTCAAATATCTTGGGGTCCCTCTGTCCAGCAGGAAGATTAGAATAAACTAGTGCTAATCTCTAGTTGATAAAATGATGGCTAAGATCCAACACTGGTCTACCATCCTGCTTAGCTATGCAGGTAGGCATCAACTGGTGAAAAGTGTTTTGACGAGTGTCTCTGGTTACTGGATGCAAGTGTTTCCATTGCCAAAGAAAATCATTAGAAAAATTGATACTATGTGTAGAAATTTCCTCTGGTCTGACAAAGCAACTGGAAGAAAGACCTTAGTTGTTTGGTAAAAGGTGTGTGACACTAAAAATGCTAGAGGTTTAAACATAAAATGTCTTGAAGATTGGAACAAAGCTACGGTCTTGAAAAATGTTGTGGAACCTTCATTTAAAAGCTGACAAGCTCTAAATGCATTGGATTGATGCTTACTATATGAAAGGGGAAGATATTATGCAGTGGCAACCTAAAAGTAATAGTTCCTGGATGATTAAGATTTAAGAGTATCGTGAAGAGTAGAAGTTAGACTCTGAATAGTGATTATTGGGACAAAAGTGTAACAATGCATAAATTTAAGACAACATAGATGTACAAAGATATTAGGGGGAGTAGTATTCATGTGACATGGAGGAAACTGTTCTACCAGAATTATGCCAGACCTCATGTGTGTTTCATTATTTGGCTGACAATCCTTGGTATAATGCCTACAAAAGATAAGATGAATAAGATTGGGATTAGCACTTAGGGGAACTGCATTTTCTGTGACCAAAAAGAAACTGTGAATCACTTATTTTTTACGTGCAGGTATACAAAAAGTATTTGGCAACAACTTCTCAAGTGGATGGGTTATAACAGGAATAACAAAATGTGGAAGGAAGATAAAGCCTGGATAACTATGGAAACATCAAAGAAAGGATGAAAAAAAATTATGCTCAAGATGTTGATTGCAGAAATTATTTACCATTTGTGGCAAACCAGAAATGAGTTTCTTTCTAGACAAAAAACCCCTCAACCTGACATTGTTACTAATATTAAAACTATGGTTGCTACGAGGAGTAGTACCAAAAGGAAAGTTAAGAACCATGTGAATGTGGATACTCTAGATATAAGCTAGTTTTCTGGGTTGTTTTGAGTATTTGTTTGTTTTGATTACTTATGTATTATAGTCTAGATCTTTATCGGCTTATATTCACTGTTTTGGTAATAAAATTTTATTTTACTCCAAAAAAATAATAATTTATTAATAGCATTCTTGAGCAGTAATTTATAATACTATTTTTTAATTCCACTAAATATTCAAGAAATAAATATTATATATATATATATATATATATATATATATATATATATATATATATATATATATATATATATATATATATATATATATATATATATATATATATATATATATATATATATATATATATATATATATATATATATATATATATATATATATATATATATATATATATATATATATATATATATATATATATATATATATATATATATATATATATATATATATATATATATATATATATATATATATATATATATATATATATATATATATATATATATATATATATATATATATATATATATATATATATATATATATATATAATTTAACAATCATAATTATACAAAGTTATATATAATCACTAAATTATAAATCAAATGATATTTTTTATGTCATTTTATAATTATTAGTTATTGTAACTACTATTTTATCAAACACTTTATTATCAAATATCACTCGTCAATTATAAACTATCAGTTATCAATTATCAAATATCAGCTATTAATTAACTTACTAATAAAATATTAATCTATTTATATATAAAATTATCAGTTATCTGACTTCTCTTCTCTTGTTGTATTTTGTGTTTTGGATGATTGTATGTTTTCCTTCTTTTATGGCCCTGTCTATGGTGCACGAGTGGTGTGGATCTCTCACGTGAGAGACCTTTTTTTTGCAAACGAATAAGATCCATTAGATATAAGGTGCTCCAATATTATCATAGATCTCTTTACACCCAATAAACTACACATGAATATAACGTTTTTCTTCACACCCAATATTTATTTCTTCATATCTTTTTCCGAGTTCAACATTTTATGTGTCTTATCTTCTCCAATTTCTCAAGATTTCATTTTAAGCCTGCATCCGATCAATGTTTTCTCTATCTCATCTTCTCCAATTTCTCAAGATTTCATTTTCATCATACCTAATCTTCTCTAGTTCCTCATTCCTTCACGTTTCTTTCCCAATTCCTTATTTATCTAGTGAGTTCCATTTTAGAACTGATTTTCATGCCCATCAACATCACTACCATCCATCTTTGAATCGGGCTGCGAGATTGACAGATCGAAAAATATCCTCAATGATAAGGGAAGAAATAAGAAGCTAAAAAACCCTAAATAAGAAGCTAAAATCAACATTCGGTACTTCATCAGCCACCATTGAACCAATCAAGAAAAATCAAATCAACACTCGTTACTCATTAATCATCCTCACTGATGAATTTTTTTTCTTTCACATTGTTACATAATCAATTATCATAATAACTTTTTTTCTCTCATCTTCGTTTTTAATTAATTGTTAGGAAAACCTATTTAACTCCGCTTGATTTTAAACCATCAATCTTTAATTACACAAAGGTACAATCATCTTATCTTTTCCCCAATTCAAATTTTCTATATTGATAGTTTCACAATTTTCTTGTAGTTAATTGTTTGATTGAATTTGAATTTGTTTTCAGAATAAAAACAACACTGAAGCTCTTCCCATGACTTTAATCGTTTGATGTAAAAAGGTATATTTCGTTTCAATTACTTTTCACATTTTAGTGTTGATTTTTATTTTCTTATAATGATGAAAAGCGTGTGATCTTAATTTTCCCAAATTCAATATGTTATAATGGATTTTTGCTATAGTACTTTTTTATTTATTTGGCTTAATTTGTTTTCAGAAGCAACACATTGTATGGAATGAACAAGAGGATCCAGAGGATTACATTGAGAAGCAGAAGGCGTATTTTAAATAGATTGATGAATATGATTTTGAAGAAGAGGAGGTTGAAAATATATTGATGAGTGATCTAGTATTTGAATACTCTAAGCTAATACATTAATAGGTTTAGGGAAAAGTTGTTTAACACTAGCAAATTGCTCTAGTTAGTTAGTAAATTGAGAACTTAGAAACACTATCTTGTTTCGTATAACAGAAATTTAGAATTAGATACTTTTTAGTATATTCTAATCTTACAGTTCAAACATTGCAATGAATTTGCCTTGTTTTATAGTTTACATTTATGGGTTCTTATATGATAACTTTCCTAATGACAAGAGATCTTTATTGGGTATAATTTTGGAGAAATAGATGGATTGTTATTATTACTCACTCATTTTCTCATAACTTATATATATAATAGTCAGTAATTTTCAGTTGTTTTTTCTGCAATTGATTCTGATATGTCTTTTGCTTCCTGTGAGGGGATTTATGTTACTCATTTTGACCATACCCTTGGCAGGATGAGAAATCAAGCAATTCTAACAAATGATTGGTGGGATTGTTGTTATGTAATCTCTTAATATGGAACTTGTTTGTTTAGTGCAATATCTATTTATGTTAAGTATGGGAACATGCTAAAGGAAGATGTGGTATTTGTGAAGTTGTTTATTGGTATTGAATAATTTAGGATGTTGTTTTGTAATTGGAATTGTGCCTTGTTCATTAGTTTTAATATAATTAGTGATTTTGGCATCTGTTATATACACTGTTTACTTTAGTAGTGGTTGCATGGTGTGTAGGTTGCTGTATTTTCTTCTTCTTGAATAAAAAACAAATAATATTACATATATTTATTTCATGATCTGGCTGGTAGTTAAACTTCATTTGTATTTAATTTTGAGCACCAATGGTTTTTCCAAGGATTTTTATATTTGTTGTCTCATGTGTGCACTATCATGCTCATTTTCTAGATATGGTATTTGTTGTACCCCAAAATTTCCCTCTCTTTTCATCAATATTTTCTCACCACAAGACTCTTGGAACTCAAGATCAAGTTAGGGTTTACTCTGCTCAAGACCCCTCTTGGCACTGTTGACCCAAATTAGGGTTTGAGTTTGCACAAAGATGTTTTGACCTAAAATTCCCAAAGTGACTTTCATGCTTCATGTTGGACTCACAAGTTTATCCATACCAAATTTCAAGCCTTGATTCCAATCTTTGCCCAGTCAATTGGACAGTTGACCTAGAAATCAGTTGTATTAGGGAAAAGTTAACGGTGGCCAATTGACAGTGAAACCTCATGAAATTTGACCCACATCAACATAATGAACTCATATGAACCATTTGGTCAAGTTTGGATCACAATTCCACAAGAAATTTGATCAGATCACCAAAAGGGTAAAATGGTCATTTTTAGGGTTTTGACTGCACAAAGGCAATTTTTGACTGTTTGACCTAACTAATGGCAAACCAAGTTCACATATGGACTCAAGGACTCAATGGCATGGTCTTGACACATTCAACAAGTTCAAAAGATCCCAAATGCATAGGATTGACAGATGAATTTTCCAATCAACTGATCAAAATTTGACTGTATACTGAAAAGTCAAACTTTGACTTTTTGGTCAAAATCAAGTGCCAAGATTCATTTTTCATCAAAACATGTCAAATTATGAAGCTTGTTCATCAAGAAACCCAAATTTGCAAATTAGGGTTTAAAATGAAGAAATTTCATAACTTAGAATTTTTCTAAGTTATGAAACTTCTTTATTTTCTCCTAACTTTGCCCCATTCTTTCACCAAGATGCAATTGGATTCAAACAAAACTTAAAACATGAAAGTTGTAGTCCATTACAAAATACACAACTTTGATTCACAAAGTTTTCTCAAAGGAAGCTTGTAGCTCAAGTTATGATTTTTGGAACAAGGGTGCAAAACATTCTTAACTTAGAAATTTTTTGACCTATTCTAGGAAGGATTTTTGTCCAACTTCATGGCCATTTTTCACATAGTTCCACTTGGAATCTCAATTTGCATTACAAATATGGATTGTAGTACACATTCCAAGCTTTCCAAATTGTCCAAGAACTTCTCAAACACCCTTGTGGTTAGGGATATTCGAATTGGCAAAGTTGGGCAAAAGTCACTTTTGTTCATGACCAAATGCATGTTCATACATTGGCATTTTTCAAGTCAGCTTGTACAAGCTAGATTACAGGCCTCTAATCCTCTTCACACTCAATAATTAAATGCCAAACCATTGTGTTCAAGCATTATTTTGATCATTTGGTCATTACATGCAAGATTAATCTTTAAATGGAAAAAGCATATTTGCCATTTTGAAAAGGTACACTTTATGTCAAATTCAAAATCCAAGAGGCATGGGCCAGATCATTGAAGCTAGCATTTATACACAAATCACTCTGATCAAGAACAAGATATGCAGCATGCTCAAGGACTTGATACAGGCCTATAACCCAACTTGCATTTCCTTACTTAAAAAAGAAGCAAGGTTGCAAAACATATACAATCTCTCATTCCTGTAAACACCAACAAAAACAAAGTTTGCAAACACTTTCCATACATCAAACCAAGCTTGAAACACGACCAAACCACCCTTCATCCATCCTCATACAGAAAATCATAGTTTTTCTGCAAAACAGAATGCCTGCTGCAGATTGACTTCCACAAACACTTAGACTCGTGCGTTTTGGCCAAAGCTTGTTCAAACACACTCCCCACCACCCACTGATGTTATCCCAAGCATTGAACACAAAGTGTAACATCCCTAACATCACTTGCCATTTTTAGTTTTCAGTTTTGCAGGTGGACTTCCATAGCTTGATTCAGAGAGATTCAAAGTAAGCTAAGCATAGGAGAAGCATCCTTGGACTTCAGGTAAGTTGTACCAAAGTTCAAACTCCATTGAAGATACCTCCATTGTTGTACACGACTCAAGCTGAACAGGTAAAAATATGAACTTCTATCTCTCTATCCAGGCATGATTAGGCTTAGGTTTGTGAAGAAAACATGTTCTACTCATAGCCCTGAAACCATCCATGTATTTACTTTTCATTTATATTACATGTGCTGTGAGAATTTTGGCCATGAACATTGAAAAAAACTTAGGTCAGAAATTGGGGATGAAGAAATTCCCCCTCGTTTCTTAGAGTTAGGTCAAGTTTTTTATATGTATGAATTCGTCTCTTGATGCTCTACATTGTTTATGTTATGAGTTTTTGTTAAAAGTCAAAGAATCAGGAATTTGAATGAAGCATAGAGGGCGCGCGTTTTTGACAGAAGCTGGAGGAAGAAAATGATGTCTTGGGCTGGGCCTGAGCTATCCTTGCTTTTTGCACCACTTTTCTTATTTTGCACCCCCCTGGCCCATTGTGTGGAATATCCATTATTTTTGACTTTTTATTTTTTCTTCTGACTTGATATTTTTTGTCAAAACATAAAAAACATTAAAAATATTTTTCCATCCATTTTTGCATTTATTTGACATTTGTTTGTTTTATTTAGCATATATATATAAACAAATATATTTCTATTTATTTAAAATATTAAAAAATAATACAAAATATATATATTTTCAGTCATTATTTTTTATTTGCATTTTGAAAACATTTTCAAAAATATACCATTTTTGTAAATAATTAATATTTTTATTCTTGCATATATTTAGTATATTAAAATATATGATATAAATACTTGTATATTTATTAGAATATTTAGGATAAATATGAAAATAATACATTTTTTATTTTATTAATATATGACACTAAAAAAATACTTTTTTTACAATATAATTCTTTTTTTTAATTTTTTGTATAAATTAATATATAATATTGTATATAATTAATAAATAATTGCTATTTATTCAAAAATTAGGGTTTTGCCCTAAAACCATAAAAGTACTCCAAAATTGACCTTTTTTATTTTTGTTTATATTTTTACATTGAAAAATACTTCTACATACATAAAAAAATATTTTTGTGCATAATCCCTTTTGCATATTTATTATATTTATTTAATTATCGCACAATTTGATATTTGTATATTCAATATGGATGTAATAGTTTTAGATTTAATTTCTTGCTAAATATCCCTCCATTCAAACATTTGTACCCCCATCCCCATAATCATGTTGTAATAATTTAGGACTTTAAATTTCCGCATTTAAAAGCTTTCAAATTATGCCATGATAGACCTAGGGTTTGCATGCAAAATCAAATAACAAATAGCTTGACCTAATTCAAAGACAAAAAAGCATGAAAATGGATAACACCAATCACACTTGCACCCTTAGGGTTACTCCACTTGTTGCCTTCAAAAAAGGGCCATGTTGCATGTTGAGTGTCTTTGGAAAAACAAATCAAATGATCATAGTCCCTCAATGACGCTTTCTCAAGTTGCCTAAAAAACGATCAAGTCCCTTAAAGGAAAAATTGCCAAAGACACTTGGCACTATTGCATTCATGGTCTAAACGATGACCCGCGCCCGTCCCGTAAACATCCTAACACAAGATTGTCCACCAAATACAATGGTGGAAAAATACTGTTAAAAGGGTTAAAACATAGGAAAGATCTTTGAGTAAATTTATGGGTAGACAACTCTTAGTTACTTGATCAAACTTGCAAAACAAAACCTTGCCTACTTTCAAAACACACATCACAACACCATTTCAAAACAAACCTTCAAAACATTGAAAACTTTTCAAAAGACAAATACACCTTTGTATACATTCTGTTGTACCCCAAAATCTTCCCTCCCATATTCTTCAAAGTTTATCAAGAATTCATCTCCAAATGGTTCAAGATCTCTCAAGGATTGCACAGTCCAAAGGCCTCCTAAGCCAGTTAAAATTAGGGTTTTGGTTCTTGCAAGGAAGTTGAGGTTTTCAAGGGTCCAATCAAGTCCCATATGCCTATATACATTGTCAAGCATCTACGTGTCAAGTTTCAAGACTCACAGCATCAAGTTGCACAGTCAAAAGCCCTAATTGCTTCACAATCAACTGTAAGGGCAAAATGGTCATTTTTCAGTCAGAAGTCAAAAATTTTGGTCAACATCTTATTTTGAGCACACAATCATCATTTGATCAAGTCTTGATCATGATTCCACAAGAATGGCTCAAAAATCATCAAGATGCAAAAGTTTCCATTTTTGGGCAGTTGAAAAGTCAACTGTAACTTGACCAAGGCATAACTTTTTCATGGTTCATCATAAAAATCCCATCCAATGCTAATTTTGAAGGGGATGACATTTCCTACAACTCATATTCACATTCCAAGTCCAAGAAATGCTCTCACAAAAAGTTATCAATTTCTACATTATAGGTCATTTTCAAAAGTCAACAAAAAGGCACTTTAAGTCAAAGACCATAACTTGAGATTGGTAAATCAAAATGACATGGGACCAAAGGCATTGGTTAGAGGACTTCAAGACCTTTCCAAAATGTCCAAAAACATGTTCATATGATCAAAATTGAGCAAGATATGCATTGGAGAAGTTGGAAAATTTTTGTGAAATGGCAAAAGTCAACTATCCTTAAAACTTCAATTTTTGACAAAAGGGCCCACTTTCTTCCACATGATTCAGCCTTGTCATGCCATACACGTGTCCCATGATTAATTTCAAGATCAAACATTTATTTTTCTATTTTATTTAATTTTTATTGATTTAATTCATTTTAAATCCATAATAATTCAAATAAAATCAAAAAAATTAATGGAATGGCATCTTGGTGACTTGAATGGCTTTTATATGTCATGTGCCAGCTAATAATTTCGTGCCAAGCCTTTTGGTGCACAAAATCTTGAATTTGCTCCAAACATGGAAGGTCCTTTAATGGTGGTCAACCAAGATCTCAAGGCTTCAATGCACAAGGTTAAGGCTCAGCTGCTGACCTAATTTCATTCACACATACATAAGCAAGCAGGCCAAACCTAATTCACAACCTAGAGATCACTGAAACGGCCAGAGCAAAAGTGCAAAGTTGTCAAAAAAGTGTGAGATCAAAAAGGGTGTTGCAAGCATTTTCAAATCAAAAGGAGAGCGTGACATCCTTCCTTGCCATCCCCTGAAGCCAAAGCGACCACAAATGCATCCTAAGACCACCTATCAAGCACTGTAAGTTCTTCCAAACTCACCCCTGTACACGAAACTTGAACTCTCTATTCTTGCATTGTTTCTCAAAAATATTGGCATAATCATGTTGCTTGTTTGATTTCTGACGTAACTGCATTATCCAATTTGGTTTTTAGGCCCTGAATCGTGGTGCCCGATTATAGGGTTCATCTTTTTGCGTTTTAGGTACTTTGACTACAGGTGAAATTAGAACAAAGCATGGGTATGGATGGATTCAGGGGACATAGACGAGATCAACCATGGTTTTGAAATGGGTTTTCATGGCCTAGGGACGATTTTCAGAAAGGCCTATGAAACTACCTGCGAATAAAAATCCGCAGGTAAAAAACCAGTATCAAAGGAAGAAGACGCTGATGCGTCCCCCTCTCATTCGTCCGTTTAAAATAACGCGCGTTTTATTTTATTTTTCAGGCTTTGTTTTGATTTATCAATATAATAATTATGTATTGTTATGATAACAAATGAAGGCAAGTGGCTCAGTGGAAGGACGCGTTGACAAATGATCACTGAGACCTGGGTTCGAATCCCAGGTCCCCCAAAATATTCATTCTCTTTTTTCTTCATGTAATTATGTGCAGGGTTCAAAAGAAGACGTACCATGTACCTCACAAGTCAACGCGCCAAGTGGCCTTTCTCACAGATCTGATGGCCATGAAGTGCAGACTACCATGTTCCTGGTCAATCCACGCTCCAGGCAATTCCAGGAAGTCAAATGCAGGCTTGGCAACCAATGGGCCTTGAAATTACTAAGAGACCTCCATTCTGGGCCCAGAACCCCCCTTTGGTTCATTCTTTTTTTTCTTCTTATTTTATTTCTTTTATTTTGTTTGTTTATTAATTATTTTTCTAATTATTATTTTTTATCATTAAAATTAACATAATAAATTTTTCATAATAAAAATTCAGAAAAAACTAAAAAAATGTAAATATTTTTTAATTTCACTTTAGTTTAATTATTTTTGTAAATAAACACTAATTTAAATTAATCTAGTTTAATTAGGTTTAATGTTAATTTTCTTTTACAATAAATAAAAATGAATTAGACTTAGGTTATTTTTGACACTTTTAATTTCTTTTTTTTTTTATTTTTATTTCATTAAAACATAAAAAACACAAAAAAAATATTTTTTCTTATAAATAATTAATTGATTAGTAAATTAGGTTTAATTTCACTTAATTGCAAAAAAGGACAAATTGTTTTCTTTTCTCAAAAAGGGTCAAAACCCTAAGGACGTCCCGATTCATTCTTTCACGCGTATATTATTTTTAATTCGTTATTTTGATTATTTATGTATCTGCTCAGAAATGTAATAGTTAATTAGAACTTTATTGCTTTCTTTTAATATTCTTGCATTTTTATTTTCCAAACGGGTTATGTTTTTGGCGATGTATATACCCGCGCCTTGTAATAGCTAGGTTTACCTTTTCCGCACTTTATTTTCCGCACTCTTAACTGTTAAATATGCATGAAAGACTTGTATGAATAATAAAACCAATCCGTAGCTCACAAATAACATGTACAAGACAATTTAACTGAAAAACAATACACATGCACATGCCACTCCTAGGGTACGCCTCACTGGTTGCCTCGACGTGGTCGTCAAGTATAGGGTATTTTAGAGGTCGCCCTCCTGTCTAAGATCCAGTTGCCTCGAAACGGTTGCCTCGGATAAAAAAGGATCTAGGACATTAGGGTTACCACTAAGGCGTCCTACTATTGCTTTGGTGACCACACATGTCCCTAATAATCGAATTGACCCGAACAACTCCAACGACGGTGCTACCTACTTCTCAATAGTGGGATAGCACTATCTAAAGGACACTTACACAGCCTAATTCCTTAGAGTAGGTAGATTCTCCTGGGTACTTGCTCTTTCAAACAAACAAAAATAACTTTTCGCACCTACACTTTCAAAAAGTTTTCAAACAAATATTTCATACACTCTTGAGGACAGATACAAGAGTTACTTAGAAATTTTTCAAACGAAACTTTTTCAAAACCCACACACACTTGAAAAGCAAACAAATTTTTGAAAACATAGAGTGAGAAAGTACCTAAGAGCCCATGGATAACCATGGATAGAAAGGGTGCTAACACCTTCCCTTTCTATAAATCTACCTCCCGAACCGAGATATATCTCGAATAAGGAATTTTGCTGTGCTTTTGTCCTTTCCATGTTGGAGAACATAAAAGACGGTGGCGACTCTTACTTACCGCGACATTTCGCGAACCAGCTTAAAAAACAGTCAGTTCTATTTCCACCGATCACAGAACTGGCGACTCTGCTGGGGATACTGTAAAAGTGAGGTGTACCTTAGGATTAGACCACTCTTGTTTTCAATTGCTTGTTTTGTTTGCTTTAAAATTGTGAGCCTGTCTTGGAGTTTCATAGATCCTAACCCGGATCTGGGGGATACCTTTTAGAAAGTAGCAACAAACTGTGAGGGAACTGTGCGGGGTATACCGACACGGTTGAAGCAGTTTGCTACGTTGATGTGGCACTTTGGTGAGTACCGGTAACTCTTGAGTCAAGTCAAGGAGAGTATGGGGCCGCCGCGTGGTGTCGTGAAGCATCAACTGACCTTAGGAACCTTACTTGACCATCCTGGCCTCTTTAGGGGTAGTGAGATGACCGACTTTGGTGCAGTCCGAAGTTGGTAGATACTCGATACTACACTCATTGAGGGTTGTTTTCTTGGAATATTTTGATCGCCAGTTCAGTGGCTAAATCAAAACAATGAACATAGAAAACAACCCAATGATATTGAGCTCCTTAGAACCCGGTTACTTTTGATAGGACAGGTCTTGAACCCACCAACTTCAAGAGGGTAGTACCCTAAATCTCATGCTGGCCTAAACTCTAAGGGTTGTCTGGTGTGACTTGTGTTCCTTATCATGTTTCCTTTTGTGAATACTTGTGGTGTGTCCTTACCATAACATCATAGCATCATACAACATCATATGCATTTACTAACCACTTCAAGGGTTCGAATCTTCATCTTTGTTCTTGTTTTGTAGGACATGGAAACTATCCGCAGAAAGACAATTCAGGTCAACCTTGTAAGGATCCCTCCTCAGCTTAAGGATCTTACATCCAGGATTCCCAAGAACTCTTCCTTCAGTGAAAGGCATGGTAGACTCATCAGCTTGGTCAATACCAACATTGAAGAGGATATGGTGAACGTGTTGTTCCAGTTCTTTGACCATTTGCATCACTGTTTTACTTTCCCGGATTATCAATTGGTGCCTACTTTGGAAGAGTTTTCTCAACTTCTGAAGATTCCTATCCTTAGTCAACTACCCTACAACGGTACGGAAAGGGAACCAAAACTTGAAGAGGTTGCTAAAGCATTACGCCTACAACCATCTGACATCAAGGGACATTGGGAAGTCAGAAGTGGTATCAAAGGATTCTTGGCAAAGTTCCTGTTTGAGAAGGCCCAAGAATGTTGGAATTCCCTTGACCTACAAGCCTTTGAAGAAGTTGTGGCACTCCTTGTCTATGGGTTGGTGTTGTTCCCGAATCCGGATCAGCTTATAGATATCAATGCTGTCAAGATCTTCATGTCCAGGAATCCTATACCTACGTTGCTTGGGGACATCCTCCACTCATGTTACACTCGAACCATGAGAAAAAGAGGTGTTCTCATGTGCTGCACTCCTCTCCTGGCAAGGTGGTTTATTTCACACCTTCCATAATCAGTTTTGAAGAACGAGCGGGGTTTGAGATGGTCACAACGATTGATGACCCTTACACATGCTGATATACATTGGTGTTCTCGGTCCAGAGAGAATGTCACTATCATTGATCGTTACAGAGAGTTTCCTAATGTTCCTTTACTTGGAATCAGAGGGGGCATTACTTACAACCCATGTCTGGCTTTGAGACTGTGATCGGTGGATCTGGAACTGACTGTTTAACGCTGGTTCGCGAAATGTCGCGGAAGCAAGAGTCACCACCGTCTTTTATTTTCTCCAAATGGAAAGGACAAAAGCACAGAAAAATTCCTTATAGAGATTGCTCTCGGTTCGGGAGGTAGATTATAGAAAGGGAAGGTGTTAGCACCCTTTCTATCCATGGTTATCCATGGGCTCTTAGATACTTGCTCATTTGTGTTTTCAAAATGGTTTGTTTGCTTTTCAACTGTGGGTTTTAAAAAGTTTCTTTGAAAATTCCAGTTCGACTCTTGTATCGGTCCTCAAGAGTGTTTGAAAAATTGCTTTCGAAAGCTTTTTGAAAAGGTGTTGGTGTGAAAAGTATTTTTGAATTTGTTTTGAAATTAGAGCAAGTATCTACGAGAACCTACCTACCCTAAGGAATTCGTCTGTGTAAATGTCCTTAAAGTAGTGCCATCCCACCATTGAGAGGTAGGTAGCACCACCGTTGGAGGTGTTCGGGTCAATTCGAGGTTCGGGACATGGTGATCACCAGAGCAATGGGAAGACACCTTAGAAGCTACCCTCATGCCAGGTTCCCGGATCATGAGGACTTACTAAGACATCCTCTACTCGACGATCACCTTTCGAGGCAAGGCAACAGTGAGGCGTACCCTAGGGGTGGTGTGTGCGATTCGTGTGTCGTTTTCATTTATTTTTGTCTTTTGTCATGTCATGGGTGATCTAGCGTTCGTTTTTATTTTTGTCCATACATTCTTTCATGCCATTTGTTAACAGTTAAAAATATTGCGGGAAAGTAAAAATTCTAAGCTATTACAAAAGGCGCGGGTCCACATCGCCAAAATTAAACCAGGACCCGATTTTGATAGAAAATAAAGAATTAAAGTGAATAAAGATAAAGTGCGACGAATAGTTTACATGGCTTCGGGAGAGATACATGAATATTTAAACGAAATAAAATAAATATGCGAATAAGAATTAAATCGAAACGAGGGCGTTGGACCCTTTTTGCAAAATTAAAATTAATGGAATTAATTAATTAAAAAGAAAAGGAGATGTTTTTGGTATTTTTTTAGTATTTATGATTTAAATGAAAAAAGAATTAATTGAAATTAAATGCATACCCTAATTCTATTTGTTTTTTAATTTATTAAGAAAAGAAGATTAAAACCTAATATTAACCCTAATTAATTTACATGCAAATTTAATTATAAAAATAAATATTTAATTATTTAATTATTATGGGAGAAAAAGAAAAAAGGATAAGAAATTAACTAAACCCTAATTCTATGTTTTTTAGATTTTTATTAAAAGAATTAAAATTAAAACCTAATTTAAAACTAAATTTAATTATATACAAATTTATTTATGAAAATACTAAAATAAAATATTTATTATATTTTTCCTTCTTTCTGATTTTTTATGGTATTTTGTGATTTTATGAAAATATAATTAAATTGAACAAAACAATAATTAAAAAGAAAATAGAAAATAAAATAAAAAAAATAAAGACTTGCAAACCTAGGGGGTCTGCCCCAAATTGGAGGGTTTTTTGATAGTGATTCAGGCCCAATAGAACTTGGCCTTTGTTGACCTTTCACGCTGGCATGTGGACTCATTGACCAACGGATATGATGTTCATCAGATCATGGCCGTTGATTGGATCTCCTGGGATGCGTGGATGGTTTGATCATGAAGGTGTATGATGCTCTTTGCTATTGAAACTGCATGTGAATTTTTATTGAAAAATAATATGGGAATACTGAAGACCTGGGGCTCGAACCCAGGTCATGGATGTTGCCAGCACATATGCCTTGCCACTGAACCAATTCACGCGTTGTTAACATATAATAACGAATAAATATTATAAAAGAAAACAAAAGCATTAGTGGACTTTGCGCGCAAATTTTCAAACCAGCCAATCGTTGGCAGCCACCTAGTCGTCCTCTTCCTTAGCTTATTTTTCCTGAAACAAGAATATATTAAGCAACGGTTTTTAAGCGTTGCTGTAGACACCATACAAGAAAATAGCGATTAGCCATTGGACGCTCATAAATTGAGCGCGACCCTATCAATGAGTTCGTATGAAGGTCCTGATGAGGATAGTTTGGGTCTTGTGCTCCAATTTTCCCTTATTTCAAAACCCCTAATTTGAAGCTTCCTGAACCCTAATGAACAACAATGGCATAATCGCGTATGATGCATAAAAATACAATTAAATCATTAGGTTAGCATCAGAATCAAATGACAAAAATGAATCAAGCTTTAAAATTCACAAAGAATGCATGGATTGAGATGCACGACTATGAAATTTTTTGTGCACAGGTCCGGTTCGTTGTACCAATTCTTGATGTTTTGATGAATGATTTTGATTGGAAATCGTTCAGTGAACCTCCAGGAAGATGTTTTAACAGCTATTATGCCTTGAATCCCCTGCAAAAGTGTTTTTCAGTTTTGAATTTATTTGCAAAAATTTCAAGTTTGATGATGGGTTTTCTGCGCATCTTAATGGTTTTCTTGATTAGGTTTTCGTTCTATGCTTATGTATGAATAAATTAGGTCTACAATTCTGATCAAAATATCTTTCATTCATGGTTTTTGAAATTTGATTTTCAAAGATCTTTTTCAATCTTTTTCATGTGCTTTTTGTACAAATCATGATCAATTCTCTCCAAATCTTTCCCTATTTAATTATACACGAATTATTGAGTAGATTTCATGCACAAAAAGATTGTAAAACTTAGGTTAAATATTTTTCATGTATTTAATTTGATTTAAATGAATTATTATTAATAAAAATTCAAATAAATAAATAAAAAATGAAGAAATACTTCCCTTTGGGCCAAGTGGTCGTGCACATGCTTGGGATGATGAATTGTGGAAGAAAAATGGGCCCATTAGCAATTTTAGGTCATTTGAATCAATGTTGACTTTTCAAAATATCCAAAAATTTCCCAACTTCTACAAGGCATAACTTGCTCAATTTTTAAGATTTGCTCATGTTCTTGGACATTTTGGAAAGTTATTTGAGTCCTATAACCAATGTCTTTGGTCCCATGTCATTTTGATTTACCAATCTCAAGTTATGGCCTTTGACTTAAAGTCCCTTTTTGTTGACTTTTGAAAATGACCTATAATGTTGAAATTGATAACTTTTTGTGAGAGCATTTCTTGGACTTGAAGTATGAAGATGAGTTGTAGGAAATGTCTTTCTCTTAAAAATGAGCTTTGGATGGAATTTTTCTGATAATCCATGTGAAAGTTATGCCCTGGTCAATTTACAGTTGACTTTTTCAGCTGTCCAAATAAGGAAACTTTTGCATCTTGATGATTTTTGAGCCAAGCTTTGAGAATCATGATCAAGCATTGATCAAATGATGTTTGTGACTTCAAAATGAGATGTTGACCAAAAATTTGAACTTTTGACTGCCAAATGACCATTTTGCCCCTACAGTTGACTGTAGTGCAATTAGGGTTTTGACTGTGCAATTTTGTGCTGAAAGCCTTGAAACTTGGTATGAGGATACTTGACCATATTTGTAGGCATGTGAGACTTGATTGGACCTTTGGAAACTTCATTTTCTTGATCAGAACAAAAACCCTAGTTTTGACTGCTTAGGAGACCCTTGCACTGTGCAACCCTTGTGGATATTTTGAGGCTTGACTTGGCAAATCTTTGAAGAATATGGGAGGGCAAATTTTGGGGTACAACAGTTTCCCCTGTTCAATCTTCTTAGACCTGAGGATGCATATTGGCTGACGTGCCTTTCGTAATCCGAGGGTAGAAGATGATTGAACACTAGAGTGCCCAGAAATTTGCGCTCACATAGTAGCAGTGATGATGGAATGGGCTTACAGATGCCATTTAGAGATTGGTGAATAAGATGATGGGCTTATAGATGCCATCTGGATGTTGATCGCGTAAGAGATTCCTTAGCGAGAACCTGCATACCTGCAAAAGAAAAAATGAGTACCTGACATGTTGCAGGAGCTGGTTTTCAGATGCTTGGTATAGATATGTCCTGACTGGTTACAGGAGCTAGATCTGGAGTTTCAAACGGCGATGAATGAACCAGGGATAGTTACTAACTCAACGGGAACGGTGAGAGAACCTTGGGTGACTTTAACTTCAACAACGCTCGTTGAGAAAATCTTGGTGGGAATTACCATCTTCGCAGTATCAGGAAGAGAACCATAGGCAATTATAATCTCAAAAGCGGACGTTTGAGAAAAACCTGGGTTGGAATTATCATCTCCGCACCGCTGGGGAGAGAACCATAGGAAATTATAATCTCAAAAGCGGACGTTTGAGAAAAACCTGATAACTTCTACTGAGTCTTCATCAGAAAAATCTGTTGGGAGTCGATTTAGCTGGACTAGGGAAGGCCTTGGACTGGATAAGAAATATTCGGAGTTGATTTAACTGAACCGGTCCAGGTTTTGAAATGTCTTCAACAGATATACCCTGGCAAGATACAGGAATCGAGTCCGGAATATAGTAAGGTTGGTGAGTTTGTCTCTTCTGACAGGTTATCCTCATGGACGAGTGGTCTTTAACGACGGGTGTCTGTAACGACGAGTGTCTATAACGACGAGTGTCTATGATGACGAGTGTCTATGATGATGAGTGTCTATAACGACAAGTGTCTATAATGACGAGTGTCTATAACGACGAGTGTCTACCGCGACGAGTGTCTATCACGACGAGTGTTTATCACGACGAGTGTCTATCACGACGAGTGTCTATCACGACGGGTGTCTATAACGACGAGTGTCTATAACGACGAGTGTCTACCGCGACGAGTGTCCATCACGACGAGTGTCTATCACGACGGGTGTCTATAACGACGAGTGTCTATAACGACGAGTGTCTACCGCGACGAGTGTCTATAACGACGAGTGTCTATCACGACGAGTGTCTATCACGACGAGTGTCTATCACGACGAGTGTCTATCACGACGAGTGTCTATCACGACGAGTGTCTATCACGACGAGTGTCTATCACGAAGAGTGTCTATAACGACGAGTGTTTATCACGATGAGTGTCTATAACGACGAGTGTCTATCACGACGAGTGTCTATAACGACGAGTGTCTATCACGACGAGTGTCTATAACGACGAGTGGAAGTAATTTAACTGGACATGTCTTCTTTGACTGGATGAGCATCAGAAAAACCTTTGGGATTTAACTGGGCTTGTCTTCTTTGACTGGATTGGTCTCTTTTGACTATATTTGTCTACCCTGACATAGCTGATCATCTAACTGTATCCTTCCTGAAAGGTAAAGGTCAGTCATATGCAATGCATGATATGAATCAAGCAATGATGTTCTCAACACATGAGATTGTATGATATGATGCGTATATGCATGTATCTTGATAAATTGTGATGTTTATGAATGTATCTGCGTCTTAGGAAACTAGATCTTTGACGGTTGCCGGGAATTCAAATCCTGGGCTGATGTTGAAGAGTAAGATTCTTCGTTTCCGTTGGGGATGATGATTGCAAGAATACCGATAGGAGAAGATAACTCCGTTGGGAAATAAACTTGGCGAATGGAATATTCTGCGGGGAGAAAGTATTCTAACGATCTTGCTGGTGAGCAATACTCTGTGGGGAGAGAAATATTTTGTAACTTGCTGGGGATACCTTTGCTGTATTGGAAGTGTGAACAGACTTCGCTGGGGATAAGAAGACTGTGTCGACGACGATCTTTCTGTGGCTCTTGGCTGAGGATAACCCAGTTATATCCTGGTAAGGAAATAACTCTTTGAATAAAGCCGGGCGACGCGTTCGCTCTGCAGGGGGTGGAGGTATCTTGGTCGCATTCTTCAGCTGAGCAACCAGATCATTTAGACAACTCATTATTGTCCCAGTTTCTGTTGGGGAAGAAAGTACCTATGAAAGTGTTTGATGACTGTCGATTGACAAATCTTCTTCTGGTAAGCAAGTGACGAGGTGACGGGACATAGTCGTACGCTTTGATCCCTAACTTTTGCCTGGACCGCCCTTTCGGGTTTTCAGTCCACCGGGATACCCATTTTTGCTCAAGCCGCCTTTTCAGGTTTTCGACTTGCCGGGTGTACAGATTTTTTCATTTCATCCCTTATTTTTGCCCGAACCCTTTTGGTTCGCCGGGAAGCCCTAATTTTTGCCTAGGCATGTCAACCTAGCGGGTCTTTGATTTTGCGTAGTATTTTTCGACTATGTCCACGCTCTCAGGATGTAGGGAGGTGCCCCTGTCAGTAGTGTAGTGTTGCCATACTACCAGAAGATCTTTGTTTGATCGTCCAACGCTCCAAGTGATCCAGATGGAGATTTGCCCCAGGCTATTTGGCCTTTGAGAGATTCTCCGAATCTTGATTGGACTGCCCCAGATAATAGACCATGATCATGTCTGCCCCTTGATTGGAAGTGCTTCTTCCACTGGAGGTGACTCTTTTGTTGAGAGGACCTTCGTTCATCAGATATTCGTTGCGCGAAATTCTCTGCTGTTCAAACAAATAATCATATGCAAACAATGTTATCTTAAGAATGCAAAGCTTATGTCTGTCTTGAAATTTTTGAAAATGCATTTTTCAATAAAAGCAAGTGAGTTTTTTTTTTTTTTTGTAAGCTGTGATGTCAACTCTGTATTTACCGCAAGCCTTAAGGAGTCAGGATACCTTTCGTAACAGTATGCTTTCGAACTAACCCATGCTTCAGCTAGGACTTTTAAGGGTTATAACGTGGCCTGGTTCACGGTTTAAGAAACAAAGGATAAAGGCTCAAATTTTATTTGTACCCACCCGCTCTTCGTGATGTTCTCCAAACCTAAACTCAGTTGATCATACGTTAGACCTTGTTTGAGTCTTTGCTCTGATTTTCCGGTGATGATTCGGATGTTGACAATTTATTTTGGATAGGCAGTCATTCCTTTTTTTTGTTGAGGGTTTGTAAGACCTCTTTCTTGTCTGATTTTTGTTATCCCTTTCCTTTTTTTGCCTGAACTGTTTCCTTTTTTGGAATTACAGTCAGCGGGATGCCCCAGTTTCGTAAGTCTCCTTCATGGGTTTTGACTTAATGGATTTTTTTTTTGAGAGAATGACTGCCTTTCTTTATTGATTATTCGGAACCATCACTGTCTTCTTTTTTGTAAGGACCTCTTTGGTGCCATTCGTTCTGCACTTGGATCAACTGAGGGAACTACCCTGCCCCAGGTTATGATTAAGGGTTTTAAATTTCGAAAAGAAAAACTCCTACTTCTTTGGCTCAGAGGGGTTGACGAGGGATTATCATCCTTATAACTCCAGTGTTTAGGGATTGAAACAATGCCTGTACCTCATCAGCTAGGTCTGCTCAAAAGCATACTGTAGATTGTGGTATTGTTTTCGTCATCCTCCCTCAAGAGGCTTGGAATTTTAGATCAAGAGTTGACATCACAAAAATATGAAAACAGTTTGCATATAGTGAATATGAAATAATTACTTCAAAACAGACATGTGTAATGCATTAATGAAATAACCAAGTTTGACATGAACTAAATGTCTGAACAATCAAAAGAAAATTACAAATTGAACATTCGAATGAACAAAAAATCCAGTCCTAGCCATATTTTGGCAAGGGAGCAATGATCACATTGGGAGTCTCTGGAGAGTCGAGCTGGACTTCCTTTGCGTCAATCAGATCTTGAACCTTGTTTCTCAAAGTCCAACAGTCATCTGTAGCATGCCCCGGGCTGTCGGAATGATAGGCGCAGCGAGCATTGGGATTATACCTTGAAGGTGTTCTGTTAGGATTCTTCGGGGGATCCATGAGAGTTACCAACTTGGTTTCCAGCAGTTGTGGCAATATCTGTGACAAGGTCATGCCGAGGGGAGTAAATTGCCTCTTAGGTCTTTCTTCCCTTTGTTGATTGTGACGCTGAGGAGCACCGGCCGGCTTTGCAATAGTTACTGTGTTGACAATACTAGATTCTCTCTTGGATGGTTTCTTCTCAGTGTTCGAGGAGTCACCATTCTGTATTTTTCCTGACTTGATGCCAGCTTTTATTCTTTCCCCGGTCAGGATCAGATCTGTAAACCCGGCAGCAGAATTCCCAATCAGGTGGTTGAAGAATGGACCAGACAGGGTCCCTAAGAACATGTCGACGAGCTCGCGGTCAGTCAGAGGTGGTTGTACCCTTCCAGCAAGGTCCCTCCATTTTTGGGCATATTCTTTGAAACCTTCACCCGTACCCATAGATATCCCCTGAAGCTGAGTGCGCGTGGGAGCGAGGTCGGCATTGTACTGGTACTGCTTGTAGAATGCAGTGGCTAAGTCTTCCCAGGTACGGATGTTGGCTCCATTCAGTTGATAGAACCAGTCAAGCTGAGTCCCTGAAAGACTTTCCTGGAAAAAGTGGATCCATAAGTTCCTGTCGACCGTGTAGGGCTGGATCCTCCTCATGTATGACCTGAGATGCAGCTTTGGACAGGATGCCCCGTCGTACTTTGCAAAGGCAGGTGCCTTGAATTTGTGCGGGATCACTACCCCAGAAGACAGACCTAGATCCTCGAAGTCCAGGCCAGGCACTTTTTGTATCTCCATAGCACTTAACCGGTCTTCCAACTGTTTGTACCTA
The DNA here is from genome assembly GCA_948472305.1 of Vicia faba. Taxonomy (NCBI): domain Eukaryota; kingdom Viridiplantae; phylum Streptophyta; class Magnoliopsida; order Fabales; family Fabaceae; genus Vicia; species Vicia faba. Next base: position 483,448,673 of record OX451736.1, on the reverse strand, counting down.
TCCTCAGCCGGAGGGTACTGCTCGTCGTTGAAATCTGTCTCATCGTCGGAGACCACTGGACTGGGAACCCTTTCCTCTTGATGACTGCCTTTCCCCACAGATGGAGTTGTCCTCTCCGCTTCATCCTGCAGGGTGTTCCCAGATCTGCGTCTAGGGCTGAACAAAACAGTCCTCTTCTTCTTCTTTTCCTTCTTCAAGAGCAGAGCCTTCAGATCTTGTTGCCCCTGGGTCAAATTCATGATCAACCCTTGGAACTGGGCGTTCTGAGCCTGGAGGGCCTTGATAGTGTGCTCGGTTGAGGATTCAGGATTCATGACGAGACTGCTGAAATAAACAGCGAAGAAGGTAAGCAGCCTGCAGAGAAAGGGTACCTGTTATGCAATGATATGTATGATATGCATGCAATGATTTCAAGGACCTCGAGGGGTAAACAAATTGTTAGAGTTGGAAACTGGTAACTTGATTGAAGGTACTTCATGTTGTTGAGAGTCCTTCTTCAAGGGTCAAAGGCTCACCATATCCAGTGGGTCATAGCCCCTGACTACCTTGGCTAGAGGAAAATAAATCCTCTTTTCCCCTTGCTAGACAGTTTGATTCATCATGACCTGCATCACAAGCCCTTGAGATCCTTGAAATGGGTTAGGATGTATGCAATGATATGATGTTATGGTATGCATGGGGTAATGTGAGTAGCCCTGTTATGAGTCCCAATTAAGGACTATAAACCAAAAACCTGCAAAAAACTCAAGTAAAACCTGTCATGAGTCCTAGTTAAGGACTAAAAACAAAACCTGCAAGAAACTCGGTAAACCCTGTTATGAGTCCTAATTAAGGACTGCAAACCAAAACTTGTAAGAAACTTAGTATACCCTGTTATGAGTCCCTATTAAGGACTATAAACAAAACCTGCAAGAAACTCAAGTGTCAGACAACAAGCATGCAAATAGTCAAGTACGAAGGCACACAAGTCACACAAGAGAAACCCTTAGAGTTTAGGCCAGCATGGGGTCTGGGTATTACCCTCTTGAAGTTGGTGGGCTCAACCTGTCCTCTTAGAAGTAACCGGGTTCTAAGGGTCCCAATATCACTGGATTGCTTTCATTGTTCATCGTTTCGATTTAGCCACTGAACTGGCGACCGAAATATTCCAGGAAAGCAACCCTCAATTGAGTGTAGTATCGAGTATCAACCAACCTCGGACTACACCAAAGTCAGTTATCTCACTACCCTAAAGAGGCCAAGATAGTTCAATTAAGGTTCCTAAGGTCTGTTGATGCTTCACGACACCACGCGGAGGCCCCGTACTCTCCTTGACTGAACTCAAGGGTTACCGGTACACACCAAAGTGCCACATCAACGTAGCAGACTGTTTCAACCATGTCGGTATACCCCGCACAGTTCCCTCACAGCCTTGTTGCTACTTTCTAAGAAGGTATCCCCAGATCCGGGTTAGGATCTATAGAACTCCCAAGACAGTCCCACAATTTAAAGCAAACAAGGAAAGCAATTGAAAACACAGTTATGAACTAACCCTAAGGTACACCTCACTTTAAGTTAAGTCCCCAGCAGAGTCGCCAGTTCTGTGATCGGTGGATCTGGAACTGACTGTTTAACGCTGGTTCGCGAAATGTCGCGGAAGCAAGAGTCGCCACTGTCTTTTATTTTCTCCAAATGGAAAGGACAAAAGCACAGAAAAATTCCTTATAGAGATTGCTCTCGGTTCGGGAGGTAGATTATAGAAAGGGAAGGTGTTAGCACCCTTTCTATCCATGGTTATCCATGGGCTCTTAGATACTTGCTCATTTGTGTTTTCAAAATGGTTTGTTTGCTTTTCAACTGTGGGTTTTAAAAAGTTTCTTTGAAAATTCCAGTTGGACTCTTGTATCGGTCCTCAAGAGTGTTTGAAAAATTTCTTTCGAAAGCTTTTTGAAAAGGTGTCGGTGTGAAAAGTATTTTTGAATTTGTTTTGAAATTAGAGCAAGTATCTACGAGAACCTACCTACCCTAAGGAATTCGTCTGTGTAAATGTCCTTAAAGTAGTGCCATCCCACCATTGAGACGTAGGTAGCACCACCGTTGGAGGTGTTCGGGTCAATTCGAGGTTCGGGACATGGTGATTACCAGAGCAATGGGAAGACACCTTAGAAGCTACCCTCATGCCAGGTTCCCGGATCATGAGGACTTACTAAGACATCCTCTACTCGACGATCACCTTTCAAGGCAAGGCAACAGTGAGGCGTACCCTAGGGGTGGTGTGTGCGATTCGTGTGTCGTTTTCATTTATTTTTGTCTTTTGTCATGTCATGGGTGATCTAGCGTTCGTTTTTATTTTTGTCCATACATTCTTTCATGCCATTTGTTAACAGTTAAAAATATTGCGGGAAAGTAAAAATTCTAAGCTATTACAAAAGGCGCGGGTCCACATCGCCAAAATTAAACCAGGACCCGATTTTGACAGAAAATAAAGAATTAAAGTGAATAAAGATAAAGTGCGACGAATAGTTTACATGGCTTCGGGAGAGATACATAAATATTTAAACGAAATAAAATAAATATGCGAATAAGAATTAAATCGAAACGAGGGCGTTGGACCCTTTTTGCAAAATTAAAATTAATGGAATTAATTAATTAAAAAGAAAAGGAGATGTTTTTGGTATTTTTTTAGTATTTATGATTTAAATGAAAAAAGAATTAATTGAAATTAAATGCATACCCTAATTCTATTTGTTTTTTAATTTATTAAGAAAAGAAGATTAAAACCTAATATTAACCCTAATTAATTTACATGCAAATTTAATTATAAAAATAAATATTTAATTATTTAATTATTATGGGAGAAAAAGAAAAAAGGATAAGAAATTAACTAAACCCTAATACTATGTTTTTTAGATTTTTATTAAAAGAATTAAAATTAAAACCTAATTTAAAACTAAATTTAATTATATACAAATTTATTTATGAAAATACTAAAATAAAATATTTATTATATTTTTCCTTCTTTCTGATTTTTTTATGGTATTTTGTGATTTTATGAAAATATAATTAAATTGAACAAAACAATAATTAAAAAGAAAATAGAAAATAAAATAAAAAAAATAAAGACTTGCAAACCTAGGGGGTCTGCCCCAAATTGGAGGGTTTTTTGATAGTGATTCAGGCCCAATAGAACTTGGCCTTTGTTGACCTTTCACGCTGGCATGTGGACTCATTGACCAACGAATATGATGTTCATCAGATCATGGCCGTTGATTGGATCTCCTGGGATGCGTGGATGGTTTGATCATGAAGGTGTATGATGGTCTTTGCTATTGAAACTGCATGTGAATTTTTATTGAAAAATAATATGGGAATACTGAAGACCTGGGGCTCGAACCCAGGTCATGGATGTTGCCAGCACATATGCCTTGCCACTAAACCAATTCACGCGTTGTTAACATATAATAACGAATAAATATTATAAAAGAAAACAAAAGCATTAGTGGACTTTACGCGCAAATTTTCAAACCAGCCAATCGTTGGCAGCCACCTAGTCGTCCTCTTCCTTAGCTTATTTTTCCTGAAACAAGAATATATTAAGCAACGGTTTTTAAGCGTTGTTGTAGACACCATACAAGAAAATAGCGATTAGCCATTGGACGCTCATAAATTGAGCGCGACCCTATCAATGAGTTCGTATGAAGGTCCTGATGAGGATAGTCTGGGTCCTGTGCTCCAATTTTCCCTTATTTCAAAACCCCTAATTTGAAGCTTCCTGAACCCTAATGAACAACAATGGCATAATCGCGTATGATGCATAAAAATACAATTAAATCATTGGGTTAGCATCAGAATCAAATGACAAACATGAATCAAGCTTTAAAATTCACAAAGAATGCATGGATTGAGATGCACGACTATGAAATTTTTTGTGCACAGGTCCGGTTCGTTGTACCAATTCTTGATGTTTTGATGAATGATTTTGATTGGAAATCGTTCAGTGAACCTCCAGGAAGATGTTTTAACAGCTATTATGCCTTGAATCCCCTGCAAAAGTGTTTTTCAGTTTTGAATTTATTTGCAAAAATTTCAAGTTTGATGATGGGTTTTCTGCGCAGCTTAATGGTTTTCTTGATTAGGTTTTCGTTCTATGCTTATGTATGAATAAATTAGGTCAACAATTCTGATCAAAATCTCTTTCATTCATGGTTTTTGAAATTTGATTTTCAAAGATCTTTTTCAATCTTTTTCATGTGCTTTTTGTACAAATCATGATCAATTCTCTCCAAATCTTTCCCTATTTAATTATACACGAATTATTGAGTAGATTTCATGCACAAAAAGATTGTAAAACTTAGGTTAAATATTTTTCATGTATTTAATTTGATTTAAATGAATTATTATTAATAAAAATTCAAATAAATAAATAAAAAATGAAGAAATACTTCCCTTTGGGTCAAGTGGTCGTGCACATGTTTGGGATGATGAATTGTGGAAGAAAAATGGGCCCATTAGCAATTTTAGGTCATTTGAATCAATGTTGACTTTTCAAAATATCCAAAAATTTCCAAACTTCTACAAGGCATAACTTGCTCAATTTTTAAGCTTTGCTCATGTTCTTGGACATTTTGGAAAGGTTTTTGAGTCCTCTAACCAATGTCTTTGGTCCCATGTCTTTTTGATTTACCAATCTCAAGTTATGGCCTTTGACTTAAAGTCCCTTTTTGTTGACTTTTGAAAATGACCTATAATGTTGAAATTGATAACTTTTTGTGAGAGCATTTCTTGGACTTGAAGTATGAAGATGAGTTGTAGGAAATGTATTTCTCTTCAAAATGAGCTTTGGATGGAATTTTTCTGATAATCCATGTGAAAGTTATGCCCTAGTCAATTTACAGTTGACTTTTTCAGCTGTCCAAATAAGGAAACTTTTGCATCTTGATGATTTTTGAGCCAAGCTTTGAGAATCATGATCAAGCATTGATCAAATGATTTTTGTGACTTTAAAATGAGATGTTGACCAAAAATTTGAACTTTTGACTGCCAAATGACCATTTTGCCCCTACAGTTGACTGTAGTGCAATTAGGGTTTTGACTGTGCAATTTTGTGCTGAAAGCCTTGAAACTTGGTATGAGGATACTTGACCATATTTGTAGGCATGTGAGACTTGATTGGACCTTTGGAAACTTCATTTTCTTGATCAGAACAAAAACCCTAGTTTTGACTGCTTAGGAGACCCTTGCACTGTGCAACCCTTGGGGAGATTTTGAGGCTTGACTTGGCAAATCTTTGAAGAATATGGGAGGGCAAATTTTGGGGTACAACAGAGACAATTTGGATATGCTCGGAGGGATGGCCCTCATGACATGTTGATTTCTGACATAGTTTTTGATTTCGACAACGATATGCAAAGACTTCGCCAGAGGTTTATCAGAGCTTGGAGGATACCTAACAGGGTAGATAGCAAGACACTGGGGCACAAGAAATCCATCCCCCTTGAACCTTATCTCAAGTGGGTACGAGCCCGCTCCCAGAAGTTGGTGATGCCATATCCTCATGTTCTCCCCGTGATCAAAGAGCCAGTTATGGAAGGAGAGGTGCCCTACACCATTCAACATCCTGACATGCCAACATCTTGGGAAGAAATGAAAAAGAGCTGGATCCAACTCAAGGAAGAACGGAATTCTCTTGAAACCAGTCTACATGCCAGTGAGAAGAAGGTCTTGGAGCTCACCCGCCTACTGCACGAGGAAAAGACTCTCAACACTTACATAGCTCCAAAGAGGATGCGCAGTGTCTTTTGGGATTAAGTATTTTGTAATGTTTTGCCCATGAGGCCCTGATGTACTGAACAAATTATTTCTTAATATAACGTGTGTTCCTTTTTTGTCTACAACGAATTTGAACTTTCGAACCCTTGAATGCATTGCATAAATAGCATATCATGCATCATGTGCATAACAAGTACTCTTTGTCTACAGGTTGCTTAATCTTCTTCGCTGTTTATTTCAGCACTCACTCAATCATCATGTCTTCCAAGCCTACTACCGAACAAGCTATCAAGGCCCTCCAGACCCAGAACGCCCAGTTCCATGAGCTGGTCATGAGCTTAGCCCATGGACAACAGGAGTTGAAGACTCTGCTCTTGAAGGAGAAGAAGAAGAAGAAGAGGATTGTGTTGTTTAACACTGGACGGAGGTTTGGGAATACACTGCAAAATGAGGCTGATCAGGCTACTTCCTCTGCAGGGAAAGACAACCCACAAGAGAGAGAGGTTCCTAGTCCTGCGGTCTCCGACAATGAGACAGATTTCAATGACGAACAGTACCCTCCTGCTGAGGACAGGTACAAACAGCTGGAGGACCGGTTAAATGCCATGGAGATCCAACGCGTGCCTGGGTTGGATTTTGGAGATCTAGGTTTATCTTCTGGGGTGGTGATCCCACACAAGTTCAAGGTACCTGCCTTTGTGAAGTACGACGGGGCTTCCTGTCCTAAATTGCACCTCCGTTCTTATGTAAGGAAGATCCAACCTTACACTGCAGACAAGAACTTATGGATCCATTTCTTCCAGGAGAGTCTTTCAGGGACTCAACTCGAATGGTTCTATCAGCTGGATGGAACCAATATTCGTAACTGGGAGGACTTGGCTACTGCTTTTTATAAGCAGTACCAGTACAATTCCGACCTCGCTCCCACGCGTACCCAACTCCAGGGTATGTCACTGGGGACGAGTGAAGGTTTTAAGGAGTACGCACAGAAGTGGAGAGACCTGGCTGGCAGGGTGAAGCCACCTTTGACTGACCGTGAGCTCGTGGACATGTTCTTGGGGACCCTGTCGGGTCCGTTCTTCAACCATCTGATTGGTAATTCTTCTGCAGGGTTTACAGACCTCATTCTGACTGGTGAAAGGATAGAAGCTGGTATCAAGTCAGGGAAGATACAAAAAGGTGCCTCCTCAAGTACTGAAAAGAAGCCCTTCAATAAGGAAGCTAGTGTTGTTTATGGTCCAAGGAGACAGAACAAACCAGAACGCCGCCAAGCTGTCAACGCGGTAGTAATTTCAAAGCCTGCTGCTGCTCCTCAGCAATATAACCAACCAAGGGGTGAGAGGCCCAAAAGGTAGTACACTCGGCTCAACATGACCCTGTCTCAGATATTGCCGCAACTGCTGTCAACCAATCTGGTAACTGTCAAAGAAGCTCCAAAGGTGGTAAACACAACATCTCCGAAGTACAATCCCAACGCCCGCTGTGCTTATCACTCTGACAGCCCGGGGCATACTACGGATGATTGTTGGGCTCTGAGGAATAAGGTTTAGGACCTTATTGATGCTAAAGAAATACAGTTTGAGGCGCCCGAAAGGCCCAATGTTGTGACTGCTTACATGCCCCAGCATGGAGTGAATGCTGTGGAAGAAGACCCGTATGTAGTCTCTGTGGATGAGATTGTTACTCCGTTGTTGACTGTCAAAAGGAACCTGTTGCTAGCCGGTTTATTTCCGGGATATAGTAAAGGTTGCCTTCTATGTTCTATTTCACCTGCTGGTTGTCCTTTGTTGAAGTCAGGTATCCAAAGCCTGATGGATAATAAAGAGATCTTATTCAAAAAGATTGTTGTTCCTGCTACCCATACTGAAGAAGTTTCTATTGTTACTATTTTCAACAACCCTCCTAAGGCTCCCTCAAAGAAGCCTGTCAAAATCATGTCTACTCCGAAGATTGCTCCTATCATCATCACTGTTCCGGGGCCCATCCCCTATAAATCTGACAAAGTTGTCCCGTGGCACTATGGGGCAGATGTTTATGTTCTGGGAGTAAAACAAGAGTTTGATGCTAGTACCGGTGTCAGCAACATCACCGGGCCTGCCAAGGTCACTCGTAGTGGTAGACTCTTCTCACCTGATATTGCACCACCAACTATTCAGAGACCTCTCATCATTACACCTACAAGTGTTCCTGCTTCCCCTCCTGACCAAGTTCCTGTTTCTACCCCTGCTGCCGAGTCATCTGACGCTCGGGGCAAAGGGATTGCTACTGATATGCCTGCCCAGAAGGAGGCACCGAAGACCGTCAATGTTGAAGCTTCCAAGCAAGATATGGAAGAGATCCTCAAGATTATCAAGAAGAGTGATTTCAACGTCGTTGAGCAGCTGGGGCACACCCCCTCTAAAATTTCTATGCTATCACTGTTGTTGTGTTCAGAGGCCCATGCCAAGGCCCTGATTTCCTTCCTGAAGACGGCCCATGTGCCACAAGAAACGTTTGTTGATCAATTTACCGATTGTGTGGCCAACTTGACTGCTGATAATGGGTTGGGCTTCTCTGACGCCGATCTGACTGCCAAGGGAAAGAACCATAACGACGCCCTGCATGTCTCCATTGAATGCAGGGGCACTACTCTTGCCCATGTATTGGTAGACACCGGTTCTTCGTTGAATGTATTACCCAAGAAGGCCCTAGACAGGTTGGATTGTGAGGGTTTAGAGCTCAAGCCTAGTAACATTGTTGTCCGAGCCTTTGACGGGTCGAAAAGGATGGTACACGGGGAAGTTGACATTCCAATCAGGGTTGGTTCTCAAGTTTTTGATTCTACCTTCTATGTGATGGACATCCGACCATCCTATTCTTGTTTGTTGGGTCGTCCATGGATCCACAAGGCTGGAGCTGTGACCTCCACATTACATCAGAAGCTTAAGTACCCGGTCAGAGGGAAGATCGTAACAGTACAGGGGGAGGAAGAATATATGGTCAGCCACCTCAACTCGTTCCGGTACGTGGAAATGGATGGGGAGTTCATTGAGACCCCCTTTCAACACTTTGAAGAGGTTCCTCAGACATTGGCAGTAGCGGAGACTGTGACTAAAGAGGGTTCTCCTTTGAAGATGGCTTCCTTAAAGGATGCCCGGGCTGTGATTGAGAAGGGTGAGTGTGCAAACTAGGGCCAACTTCTTGATTTTACTCCGAAGACTGACAAATTTGGTTTGGGTTTCACTGCAGAAGCTCAGAGGGTTGTTCGTAAGGCAAGGATTGGAAGGCCTCCTGTGTTCATCACGAACCCGGGAGTAAATGGTATTGAAGACGAAGCGGAAGAATCTGAGTTCGACAGCTGGATCTACCCAACGACCAACGGTGGGCCAAGCAACTGGACGGCGAAAGATTTCATACCTATTACTTTTGTCACTCAGTAATGAACTCCTTTGTTTTGAATTTGTAACGAACAATAATTTGAGACTTTATGGCTCGGTGTCTTACCCGGGACACCGTGGCTTCATTTGTGAGGGCTTTTGTGTGTCACTTTCATATATCATTAATAAAAGCATTGGACGTTTTTTACATTTCAAATCTTGCGCTCCTTGTCTTTATTTATTATACATTGCAAAACAGCTATATTTACACACACTCACCTATACAGGTTCCAATCCACTCTGGATCTTACTGGTAACGACTCTACTACTGCCAGTTATGACTTCGAAAATCTGATCAACTTAGCCGAAGACGAAGGTGAAGATGATTGCGAAGTGCCTGGTGAGCTTGCAAGACTTCTACTCCAGAAAGAGAGGGCCATTCACCCACATGAAGAGCCAGTGGAAACGGTAAATCTGGGTACTGAGACAGACAGAAAGGAAGTCAAGATTGGTGCCAATCTGGAGCTTAGTGTGAAACAACGGTTGATTCAGATGCTGCATGACTATGTGGAAATCTTTGCCTGGTCCTACGAAGACATGCCTGGGTTGGATACTGACATTGTGGTTCATCACCTGCCTACCAAGGAAGACTGCCCTCCGGTTAAACAGAAGGTCTGCCGTATACGTCCAGAGATGTCCGAGAAAATCAAAGCTGAGGTTATGAAACAATTTGATGCCGGGTTTCTAGCAGTGACTTCTTACCCTCGGTGGGTTGCTAATGTGGTTCCAGTGCCGAAGAAAGATGGTAAGGTCCGAATGTGTGTTAATTACAGGGATTTGAACAGGGTGATCCCTAAGGATGATTTCCCTCTGCCTCATATCGACGTTCTGGTTGACAACACTGCTCAGCATAAAGTATTCTCCTTCATGGACGGCTTCTTCGGTTATAATGAGATCAAGATGGCTCCTGAAGACATGGAGAAGACCACTTTTGTTACTCAGTGGGGCACCTTTTGCTACAAGGTCATGCCTTTTAGGTTGAAGAATGCTGGGGCAACCTACCAACGTGCCATGGTTGCTTTATTTCATGACATGATCCATCATGAGATCGAGGTATATGTCGACGATATGATTGCAAGGTCCCAGACTGAGGAGGAACACCTTGACCATCTACATAAGCTGTTTGACCGTCTGAAGTTGTATAAGCTGAGGTTGAACCCGAACAAGTGCACCTTTGGGGTGAGATCTGGAAAATTGCTAGGCTTCGTCGTAAGTGACAAAGGTATTCAAGTGGATCATGCCAAGGTGAAAGCCATACAAGAGATTCCAACTCCCAAGACAGAGAAAGAAGTCAGAGGCTTTCTGGGACGGCTGAACTACATTGCCCGATTCATCTCACATCTAACTGCTACTTGTGAACCAATCTTCAAGCTGCTGAAGAAAGATCAAGTAGTACGTTGGAACGATGAATGTCAGGCCGCTTTCGAAAGAATCAAAGAGTATCTCTGAGAGCCACCCATTCTTATGCCACCATTTGAAGGGAGACCTCTAATCTTATACTTGACAGTACTTGACAGCTCAATGGGATGTGTGCTGGGGCAGCATGACGAATCTGGCCGAAAAGAGCACGCTATTTATTACCTTAGCAAAAAGTTTACCGACTGTGAGACTTGATACTCACTGCTCGAGAAAACTTGCTGCGCTTTGGTATGGGCTGCTCACCGGCTGAGACAGTATATGTTAACTCACACTACTCTCTTGATTTCAAAAATGGATCCAATAAAGTACATCTTTGAAAAGCCCGCCTTGTCCGGAAGAATAGCAAGATGGCAAATGATCTTGACAGAATATGACATCCAGTACACGACTCAAAAAGCAATCAAGGGAAGTGTATTGGCAGACCATTTGGCACACCAGGCAGTGGACGATTACCAATCTATGAACTTTGAATTTCCAGACGAGGATATCATGGTAGTGACTGATTGTGAAGTACCTGGACCGGATGAAGGACCTGAGGAAGGATCCCGATGGTCTATGCACTTTGACGGAGCCTCAAACGCTTTGGGTAACGGTATTGGCGCTGTGATCATATCCCCTAAAGGCACTCATACTCCACTCACTGCCCGGCTATGTTTAAACTGCACCAACAACATGGCGGAGTATGAGGTATGCATCATGGGTCTTCAAGCTGCAATTGACTTAAGGATCAAGTTTCTGAGGGTCTTCGGAGATTCCGCTCTCGTGATCAGTCAGATCAAAGGCGAGTGGGATACGAAACACCCAAATCTTATTCCTTACAAAGAGTATGTGTTGACATTGATCCCCCACTTCGAAGAGATAACTTTTGAACACTTCCCAAGAGAGGAGAACCAGTTGGCGGACGCGCTAGCTACGATGTCTTCTATGTTCAAAGTCAAATGGGACAACGAGGCTCCCCGGATCATTATTTGGAAATTGGATGAACCTGCATATTGCTGTGAGCTTGAGGCTGAAGAGGTAACTGAAAAACCTTGGTATCATGAAGTGAAGAGGTACTTAGAAGCTCAAGAATATCCCGAGGGTGCATCCGTTAACGACAAAAAGTTTCTGAGAAGGTTCGCGGCAAAGTTCTTCCTCAGCAATGGCATTCTATACAAGCGAAACCATGATTCGACCTTACTGCGTTGTGTGGATAAGACTGAAGCAGAAAGGATCATGGCAGAGCTGCATGAGGGTACCTTCGGAACACATTCCAGTGGACATACCATGGCAAAGAAAATCCTTCGGGCAGGATATTTCTGGTCCACGATGGAAGCCGACTGTTACCAACATTCTCTGACGTGTCACAAATGCCAGATCTATGCAGATAAGGTGCACATTCCTCCAGTACCTCTGAACGTCTTGACAACACCTTGGCCTTTTGCAATGTGGGACATTGATATGATCGGCGAGATCAGACTTACGGCATCCAACGGGCATCGCTTCATCCTGGTAGCGATTGATTACTTCACAAAGTGGGTTGAAGCAGCTTCCTATGCTACCGTAACCAAGAACGTCGTGGCACGGTTCATTCGGCATAACCTGATCTGTCGGTACGCCGTCCCAGAAAGGATCATTACGGATAATGGTACCAATCTCAACAATAAGATGATCACTGAGCTCTGCGAGCAATTCAAGATACATCACCACAACTCTTCTCCTTATCAGCCGAAGATGAATGGGGCTGTCGAAGCGGCAAATAAGAATATTAAGAAGATTGTGCAGAAGATGACAGTGACCTACAAAGATTGGCACGAGATGTTACCGTTTGCTCTTCATGGGTACCGTACCTCAGCACGGACGTCAACGGGGGCAACTCCCTTTTCCTTGGTCTATGGCATGGAGGCAGTCTTGCCTATTGAGATCCAGATACCCTCTCTCCGGATAATGAAGGATGCAGGTTTGAGCGAAGATGACTGGGTCCAGACCCGGCTTGATCAATTAAACCTGATTGACGAAAAGAGACTCACTGATATTTGTCGTGGTCAGACGTACCAAAAACGGATGATCAGGGCATTTAACAAGAAGGTCAGACGACAAGAGTATCAAGTCGGAGACCTAGTAATCAAGCGCATCATTCTTCCTCAAGGTGATCCCAGGGGCAAATGGACCCCTACATACGAAGGGCCATTTGTGGTTAAGAATATCTTCTCAGGAGGAGCTATGATTCTGACCACCATGGATGGTGACGACCTTCCTTACCCCGCCAATGCAGACATAGTAAAAAGATACTACGCATGAATCAAAGACCCGCTAGGTTGACACACCTAGGCAAAAATAAGGGCTTCCCGGCAAACCAAAAGGGTTCGGGTAAAAATAAGGGATGAAATGAAAAAAATCTGTACACCCGGCAAGTCGAAAACCTGAAAAGGCGGCTTGGGCAAAAATGGGTATCCCGGTGGACTGAAAACCCGAAAGGGCGGTCCAGGCAAAAATTAGGGATAAGCGTAATACTATGTCTCATTGATCACCTGGCATCCAGAATTCGGCATCAACTATCAGGTTCAGACGGCATCGATCAGTCAACTTCATCTCTAACTAAGCAGCAAAGTGATGAGACGCTTGAAGAAATAAAGGCGATAGCAGAGTTGGAACCCAGTGGGATTTTGCACATAGCTGTTTTGTTTCCCTTTTTGTATAAACTCTATCTTGTTCGGCGACGTTCTCTTACTAGGACGTCAGCCTCTTGTACATAAACGCCTATTTATGGCAAATTCAAAAATCAATACAAATTCACTTTTCCAGACAAATTGCCAATTGTTTTTCCTTTTTCTGTTTTGTCTTGCGAAGAACGTCCAATGTTCATTTTTGATATATGCATTTGACATTAATTGCTAATATTTGCATGCGAAACAAAGGATTAATTACAGGTGACATTAGAAACAGGGGCAATAAAGAATTGTCTAAGCAATCTAGTTGCGTTATCCACCATGGTACCAAGGTAGGTTCGGCTGAAGAACGTAACCAGGATACCTTCACTCCCCACAGAGTAAGACAAGGTTCAGCAATACTCTCCCCCGAGAAGAGTTGGTCTCCCGTCAGCTCCGAAAAGGCACAGTATCTCCGGCAAGTCAGCAACACTCTCCCCAAGCAGAGTTAGTCTACTGTCAGCCTTAAGGAAGTTGGGTATCCCCAGAAGATCTCAATATTCCCCAGCGGAGTATACAGACATTCCCAAGCAAGCATCCCCGGCAGTCTTAATATAAGATTGTTCCCTGGCGGAATACAGACATCCAGTGGAGCCACTCCCCAGTACAGTCCAAGATTCCCCCAGGAGAGTTGAACCATCTCCCCAGTAGATTCTAGAAGCTCCTCCCTAGTAGATTCTGGAAGCTTATCCCCAGTAGATTCTGGAAGCTTATCCCCTGCAGAGTACATACGTCTCGCCCCGACCATATTCAAAGGTTATTCCCCACCAAAGCTTATAACTGGGTTATCCTCAGCTAATTACCACGGAAAGATCGTCCTCGGCGAAGTTCTTCCTATCCCCCAACGGAGTTCATCAAATCCTTCAACAAGAGCTTATCAACGGGATCCCCAACGGAGTTCTCATCAAATCCCAGTGAAGTATCTCTTCCCACAGAGTAATTCCCCGCAGAGTATTCTCTCCAACAAGCTTATTCCCCAACGGAGTCATCTCCTCCTACCGGTTTATTCTTGCAACCATCATCCCCAGCGGAAACGAAGAACTCTACTCTTCAACATCAGCCCAGGATTTAACTTCCCGGCATTCGTCAAGGATTTATTTTCCTAGACGAAAACACATTCATAAACATATCACATTCCATACATCCTGCTTACATACATGATAAAGTGCATACTACACTACCTCTGAACATCATGACATCATGCATCATGACATTGCATACAACTGATGTTTTGCCTTTTCAGGAAAAAGGTCAATCCAAAGATGATTACTATCAACTATCACTAATTCCAGATTCGATACTTGTATCTAGCCAGGGCATATCTGTGAGTAACTGATTGTAGATTCGACACCTGTATCCGGCCAGGGCATGTCTGCATGAAGAGTTTAGAGATTCGATTCCTGTATCCAGCCAGGGCATATCTGTAGACGACCAATTCCAGATTCGATTCCTGTATCTAGCCAGGGCATATCTGTGAGTAATTGATTGTAGATTCGACACCTGTATCCGGCCAGGGCATGTCTGCATGAAGAGTTTAGAGGTTCGATTCATGTATCCAGCCCGGGCATATTTGTAGACGACCAATTCCAGATTCGATACCTGTATCTAGCCAAGGCATATCTGTGAGTGTTTGATTGTAGATTCGATACCTGTATCCAGCCAGGGCATGTCTACATGAAGAGTTTAGACATTCGATTCATGTATCCAGCCAGGGCATATCTGTAGACGACCAATTCCAGATTCGATTCATATATCTAGCCAGGGCATATCTGTGAGTAACTGATTGTAGATTCGACACCTGTATCTAGCCAGGGCATGTCTGCATGAAGATTTTAGAGATTCGATTCCTATATCCAGCCAGGGCATATCTGTAGATGACCAATTCCAGATTCGATTCATGTATCTAGCCAGGGCATATCTGTGAGTAACTGATTGTAGATTTGACACTTGTATCTAGCCAGGGCATGTCTGCATGAAGAGTTTAGAGATTCGATACCTGTATCCAGCCAGGGCTCATCTGTAGACGACTAATTCAGATTCGATACCTGTATCTAGCCAGGGCATATCTATGAGTGATTGATTGTAGATTTGATACCTGTATCTAACCAGGGCATATCTGCATGAGGAGTTTGAAGATCAACACCTGTAACAGGCCAGGAAACCATCTTTCTTTCTCAAGTACGCAAGTTCTCACTAAGGAATCTCTTACGCGATCGACACCCCCGATGGTATCTTTAAGCCCATCTTCAGTTCTTCACAATTGTCCATTACATTTCCAAATGGCATCTATAAGCCCATTCCCGACAAGGTTCTGTCACATTTCCAAATGGCATCTATAAGCCCATTCCCGACAAGGTTCTGTCACATCTCCAGATGGAATCTATAAGCCCATCCTCCCATCCATCATATTTCCAAATGGCATCTGTAAGCCCATTCCCGACATTGCATTGCTGATACCACACTATGTGAGTGCAAATTTCTGGGCACTCTAGTGTTCAATCATCTTCCACCTTCGGATCACGAAAGGCACGCAAGCCAATCTACATCCTCAGGTCTAAGAAGATTGAACAGGGGCAACTGTTGTACCCCAAAATCTGCCCTCCCATATTCTTTAAAGTTTATCAAGAATTCATCTTCAAATGGTTCAAGATCTCTCAAGGATTGCACAGTCCAAAGGCCTCCTAAGCCAGTTAAAATTAGGGTTTTGGTTCTTGCAAGGAAGTTGAGGTTTTCAAGGGCCCAATCAAGTCCCATATGCCTATATACATTGTCAATCATCTACGTGTCAAGTTTCAAGACTCACAGCATCAAGTTGCACAGTCAAAGGCCCTAATTGCTTCACAATCAACTGTAGGGGCAAAATGGTCATTTTTCAGTCAAAAGTCAAAAATTTTGGTCAACATCTTATTTTGAGCACACAATCATCATTTGATCAAGTCTTGATCATGATTCCACAAGAATGGCTCAAAAATCATCAAGATGCAAAAGTTTCCATTTTTGGACAGTTGAAAAGTCAACTGTAACTTGACCAAGGCATAACTTTTTCATGGTTCATCAGAAATATCCCATCCAATGCTCATTTTTAAGGGGAAGACATTTCCTACAACTCATCTTCACATTCCAAGTCCAATAAATGCTCTCACAAAAAGTTATCAATTTATACATTATAGGTCATTTTCAAAAGTCAACAAAAAGGCACTTTAAGTCAAAGACCATAACTTGAGATTGGTAAATCAAAATGACATGGGACCAAAGGCATTGGTTAGAGGACTTCAAGACCTTTCCAAATTGTCCAAAAACATGTTCATATGATCAAAATTGAGCAAGATATGCATTGGAGAAGTTGGGAAATTTTTGTGAAATGACAAAAGTCAACTATCCTTAAAACTTCAATTTTTGACAAAAGGGCCCACTTTCTTCCACTTGATTCAGCATTGTCATGCCATACACGTGTCCCATGATTAATTTCAAGATCAAACATTTATTTTTCTATTTTATTTAATTTTTATTGATTTAATTCATTTTAAATCCATAATAATTCAAATAAAATCAAAAAAATTAATGGAATGGCATCTTGGTGACTTGAATGGATTTTATATGTCATGTGCCAGCTAATAATTTCGTGCCAAGCCTTTTGGTGCACAAAATCTTGAATTTGCTCCAAACATGGAAGGTCCTTTAATGGTGGTCAACCAATATCTCAAGGCTTCAATGCACAAGGTTAAGGCTCAACTACTGACCTAATTTTATTCACACATACATAAGCAAGCAGGCCAAACCTAATTCACAACCTAGAGATCACTGAAACGGCCAGAGAAAAAGTGCAAAGTTGTCAAAAAGTGTGAGATCAAAAAGGGTGTTGCAAGCATTTTCAAATCAAAAGGAGAGTGTGACATCCTTCCTTGCCATCCCCTGAAGCCAAAGCGACCACAAACGCATCCTAAGACCACCTATCAGGCACTGTAAGTTCTTCCAAACTCACCCCTGTACACGAAACTTGAACTCTCTATTCTTGCATTGTTTCTCAAAAATATTGGCATAATTATGTTGCTTGTTTGATTTCTGACGTAACTGCATTATCCAATTTGGTTTTTAGGCCCTTAATCGTGGTGCCCGATTATAGGGTTCATCTTTTTGCGTTTTAGGTATTTTGACTACAGGTGAAATTAGAACAAAGCATGGGTATAGATGGATTCAGGGGACATAGACGAGATCAACCATGGTTTTGAAATGGGTTTTCATGGCCTAGGGACGATTTTTAGAAAGGCCTACGAAACTACCTGCGGATAAAAATCCGCAGGTAAAAAACCAGTATCAAAGGAAGAAGACGCTGACGCGTCCCCCTCTCATTCGTCTGTTTAAAATAACGCGTGTTTTATTTTATTTTTCAGGCTTTGTTTTGATTTATCAATATAATAATTATGTATTGTTATGATAACAAATGAAGGCAAGTGGCTCAGTGGAAGGACGCGTTGACAAATGATCACTGGGACCTGGGTTCGAATCCCAGGTCCCCCAAAATATTCATTCTCTTTTTTCTTCATGTAATTATGTGCAGGGTTCAAAAGAAGGCGTACCATGTACCTCACAAGTCAACGCGCCAAGTGGCCTTTCTCACAGATCTGATGGCCATGAAGTGCAGACTACCATGTTCCTGGTCAATCCACGCTCCAGGCAATTCCAGGAAGTCAAATGCAGGCTTGGCAACCAATGGGCCTGGAAATTACTAAGAGACCTCCATTCTGGGCCCAGAACCCCCCTTTGGTTCATTCTTTTTTTTCTTCTTATTTTATTTCTTTTATTTTGTTTGTTTATTAATTATTTTTCTAATTATTATTTTTTATCATTAAAATTAACATAATAAATTTTTCATAATAAAAATTCAGAAAAAACTAAAAAAATGTAAATATTTTTTAATTTCACTTTAGTTTAATTATTTTTGTAAATAAACACTAATTTAAATTAATCTAGTTTAATTAGGTTTAATGTTAATTTTCTTTTACAATAAATAAAAATGAATTAGACTTAGGTTATTTTTGACACTTTTAATTTCTTTTTTTTATTTTTATTTCATTAAAACATAAAAAACACAAAAAAAATATTTTTTCTTATAAATAATTAATTGATTAGTAAATTAGGTTTAATTTCACTTAATTGCAAAAAAGGACAAATTGTTTTCTTTTCTCAAAAAGGGTCAAAACCCTAAGGACGTCCCGATTCATTCTTTCGCGTGTATATTATTTTTAATTCGTTATTTTGATTATTTATGTATCTGCTTAGAAATGTAATAGTTAATTAGAACTTTATTGCTTTCTTTTAATATTCTTGCATTTTTATTTTCCAAACGGGTTATGTTTTTGGCGATGTATATACCCGCGCCTTGTAATAGCTAGGTTTACCTTTTCCGCACTTTATTTTCCGCACTCTTAACTGTTAAATATGCATGAAAGACTTGTATGAATAATAAAACCAATCCGTAGCTCACAAATAACATGTACAAGACAATTTAACTGAAAAACAATGCACATGCACATGCCACTCCTAGGGTACGCCTCACTGGTTGCCTCGACGTGGTCGTCAAGTATAGGGTATTTTAGAGGTCGCCCTCCTGTCTAAGATCCAGTTGCCTCAAAACGGTTGCCTCGGATAAAAAAGGATCTAGGACATTAGGGTTACCACTAAGGCGTCCTACTATTGCTTTGGTGACCACACATGTCCCTAATAATCGAATTGACCCGAACAACTCCAACGACGGTGCTACCTACTTCTCAATAGTGGGATAGCACTATCTAAAGGACACTTACACAGCCTAATTCCTTAGAGTAGGTAGATTCTCCTGGGTACTTGCTCTTTCAAACAAACAAAAACAACTTTTCGCACCTACACTTTCAAAAAGTTTTCAAACAAATATTTCATACACTCTTGAGGACAGATACAAGAGTTACTTAGAAATTTTTCAAACGAAACTTTTTCAAAACCCACACACACTTGAAAAGCAAACAAATTTTTGAAAACATAGAGTGAGCAAGTACCTAAGAGCCCATGGATAACCATGGATAGAAAGGGTGCTAACACCTTCCCTTTCTATAAATCTACCTCCCGAACCGAGAAACATCTCGAATAAGGAATTTTGATGTGCTTTTGTCCTTTCCATGTTGGAGAACATAAAAGACGGTGGAAACTCTTGCTTACCGCGACATTTCGCGAACCAGCTTAAAAAACAGTCAGTTCTATTTCCACCGATCACACATTCAAACATGGATCATTACAAAGGTTGCCACAACAAATGGCCTCTTTTCAAAACCTCTTTCAAAATCACACACAAAGCACCATTTCAAACAATTGAAAGCACCATTTCAAACAATTGAAAATGCAAGGCAAGTGATCTAAGAAAGTAACTAAGAGCCCATGGATAACCATGGATAAAAAGGGTGCTAACACCTTCCCTTTCTATAATCTACTCCCCGAACCCAAGAAAACATCTCAAAGGTTTTTGCTGTGCTTTTTAACCTTTCCTTAGGATAAAATAAAAAGTCGGTGGCGACTCTTGCTAAACCGAAACATTTGCGAAAACAAACGCAAAACCCAAGTCAGTTCTCCCACCGTATCACAGAACTGGCGAATCTGCTGGGGACAAAATTAAAAGTGGAGTAACCTTAGGGCTTAGATCACCCTTTTGCATGACTAATTGTTTGCTTTGATTGCTTTATATTTTGGTTCTCTTGTTTGGTTCTCTTGTTCTCTTGCTTTGATTTAGAATATTTTGGTCGCTAGTTAAGTGGCTAAACCAAAACAATGAACATGGAAAACAATCCAATGATATTGAGCTCCTTAGAACCCGGTTACTATTTATAGGACAGGTTTTTAAGCCAACTACACTCAAGAGGGTACTTACCTATCAAACCTCATGCAAGTGTGAAACTAGGGTTTTGTGTGACTTGCTTGTACATATGTTTGTGCATACATCATGAACATCATAAAGCATCATATGCATTCACTAAACATTTCAAGGGTTTGGATCTTCATCTTTGTTCTTGTTTTGTAGGTCATGGAAATTCTTCGCAGAAAAACCATCCAAGTCAACCTTGTGAGAATCCCTCCTCAACTCAAGGAGCTTACATCCAGAATTCCAGAAAGTTCTCTCTTCAGTGAAAGACGTGGTAGACTGCTCAGCCTAGTTAACACCAGCATTGAAGAGCACATGGTGAAAGTGTTGTTCCAGTTCTTTGACCCCCTTCACCACTGTTTCACATTCCCCGACTACCAGTTGGTGCCTACTTTGGAGGAATTTTCTCAACTCCTGAGAATTCCTATTCTTAATCAACTACCCTACAACGGTACGGAAAAAGAACCAAAGCCTGAAGATGTTGCTCAAGCACTACACTTGCAACCATCTGAAATCAAGGGGCATTGGGAAACTAGAAGTGGTGTCAAAGGCTTCTTGGCAAAATTCTTGTTTGAGAAGGCACGAGAGTGTTGGAATTCTTTGGATCTACAAGCCTTTGAAGAGATTGTGGCACTCCTTATTTATGGGTTGGTCTTGTTCCTAAATCCTGACCAACTTATAGATGTCAACGATGTCAAGATTTTCCTATCCAGGAATCCCATACCTACATTGCTTGGGGACATCCTCCACTCATTTTACACACGAACAATGAGAAAGAGAGGTGTTCTCATGTGCTGTACTCCTTTCCTTGCAAGGTGGTTTATTTCTCACCTTCCACAATTTGTTTTAAAGAATGAGCAAGGCTTAAGGTGGTCACAACGATTGATGACCCTCACACATTCAGATGTACATTGGTGTTCTCGATCCAGAGAAAATGTCATCATCGTCGATCGTTGTGGTGAGTTCCCTAATGTTCCATTACTTGGCATTAGAGGGGGCATTACCTACAACCCTTGTCTAGCTTTGAGACAATTTGGATATGCACGGAGGGACGACCCTCATGACATGCTGATTCCTGACCTGGTTTTTGACTTCGACAACGACGCGCAAGGACTTCGACAAAGATTCATCAGAGATTGGAGGATGCCTAACAAGGTAGATAGTAGGACACTGGGCCACAAGAACTCCATCCCTCTTGAGCCTTATCTCAAGTGGGTAAGGACCCGAGCCCAGAGTCTTATGATGCCTTACCCTCATATTCTCCCTTTGATTAAAGAGCCTGTTAAGGAAGGAGAGGTTCCCTACACCATCCTACATCATGACATGCCAACATCATGAGAGGAAATGCAGAAGAGTTGGATCCAACTCAAGGAAGAGCGGAATACTTTTGAAGCCAGCTTCTATGCTAGTGAGAAGAAGGTTTTGGAGCTTACTCGCTGACTTCATGAGGAGGAGACCCTCAACACCTACATCGCACCGAAAAGGATGCGCAACGTCTTTTTACCTTAAGAAGTTTTTATAATATTTGGCCCATGGGGCATTTAGGTACTGACAAAATTTCTTCTTATTAATATGACATGTGTTCTTTTTGTTTGCAACAAATTTTGAATTTCTAAATCCTTGAATGCATTACATGAATAAACATATCATTCATCATATGCATAAACAAGTCTTCACACCAGGTTTCCTTATCTCTCTGTTGTTTATTACAGTAAGATGGATCTCGAACAGACGGTCAAAAATCTGCAGGCACAAAACTCGCAGTTTCAACAGCTCCTTATGACCTTGGCAAAGGGTCAGGAGGATCTTAAAGCATTGCTAGGGAATAAAGAGCAAGAAAAAGGAAACAAGAAGAAGAAAATAGTTGGGGTAGCTACAATGGGAAGAAGGTTTGATAATGAAGCTAGAAGAGTTCTTGAATTTCCCTCCGCATCTGAGGAGGAAACCAGTAAGGGAAAAGGAGCTGCACTACCTTCTGAGTCCGAAGCAGAAGAGAAAGAGGTTGAGGAAGATGAAGACTACTCAGAGCAGCAATACCTGCCAGCGGATGACAAATACAAAAACCTGGAGGATAGACTGGCAGCTATGGAGCTGCAAAGGGTTCCTGGGTTAGATTTTGAAGAATTGGGTTTGATTGCTGGAATTGTGATCCCTCCAAAGTTTAAGGTGCCAATTTTTGCAAAATATGACGGGTTGTCTTGCCCGAAGATGCACCTGAGGTCGTATGTCAGGAAAATTCAACCTCATTCATCCGATAGAAATCTTTGGGTACACTTCTTCCAGGATAGCCTGTCTGGTACATAGCTAGATTGGTTTTACAAGCTTGAGAGGTCAGAGGTACATAGTTGGGAGGATTTGGCAGCTGCCTTTTATCGCCAGTATCAATATAACTCTGACTTGTCGCCAACCCGTACTCAGCTACAAAGTATGGGAATGGCCTCAAATGAGGGATTCAAAGAATACGCCCAGAAATGGCGCGACTTGGCCGGAAGAGTGCAGCCACCTCTTTCTGATAGGGAACTAGTTGATATGTTCTTGGGGACCCTATCTGGCCCGTTATTCAACCATTTGATCGGGAGCTCTTCCGCAGGGTTTACTGAATTGATTCTGACTGGCGAACGGGTGGAAGCTGGTATTAAGAGTGGGAAGATTCAAAGGGATGCCTCTGCATCTACAACTATTAAAAAGCCATTTCCAGCCAAGAAGGAAGCGGCTGTTGTGTACTCTTAGAAAGGATCGGGAAGAACTGAGCACCGGCCGACTGTGGGGGCCGTGATGATTCAAAATTCATCAAATGATCAGCCTCGTAACAATCAGTCCAGACCAAATCAGCAACGGGTAGAACGGCCACAACGACAGTTCACCCGCATCAATATGACACCTGCACAAGTTCTCCCCCATTTGTTGAAGTTGAATCTGACTGGTTTAAAGGAGGCACCAAAAAACCCTAACACCACATCTCCATACTATCATGCCAATGCCAAATGTGCCTACCATTCTGATAGCGCCGGACATGACACCAACAATTGTTGGGCGCTAAATAATAAAATTCAAGACTTGATAGACGCAAAAGAGGTTAAGTTCGACGCCCCCGAGAAACCAAACGTAATATCTGCCCCGATGCCAAAGCATGGTCATCATGTTCATGCTGTTGAAGAAGATATGTATGTTTCTGCTGTTGATGATCTGGTAACTCCATTACTAACAATCAAGTTAAATCTGTTGAAAGCTGGGATTTTCCCAGGATGTAAAGAAGACTGCTACTGTTGTTCCTCCCTACCAATCGACTGTCCATTGTTGAGGATAGGCATCCAAGGCCTAATGGACAGCCAACAAATTCTTTTCGAAAAGATTCCTGCTACTCCAACTCCTATCAAAGATGTTTCAATAATCACCATTTCCACCAATCTTTCCAAGGTCCCTAAAAAGCCTGTTAAGATTACATCCGCTGCGAAGATAGTTCCTCTGAAAATAACCATGCTTGGGCCTGTCCCCTACAAATCTGACAAATCGATACCATGGAATTATGGTGGAGAAATCTACTACCATGGTGTTAAGCAAGTTGAGATAACTGAGGAGAGATCTGACGAAGAGGATGTCGACATTGGAAACATTGTCGGTACAAGCAAGATTACCCGAAGTGGGAGAATTTTCTCTCCAGAGATTGCCCCTCCAAAGGCAATCTTTGGACCCTAAGCTGCTGCCAAAGTTACCCCTGTACCGATAAAACTTTCTGCAAGAACTCCGCTGATTGAAGAAGCTGTTACTCCTGTGGTTGTCCCTCCTACTTCTGCTAATAAGGGGAAAGGGATCCAAGATGATCTCGTCAGGACGAGGGCTCAGCCAATGGTCATCCCTGAAACCTCTAAGAAAGAAATGGAGGAGATTCTGAAAATAATTAAGAAGAGTGATTATGATGTGGTAGAGCAACTGGGGCAAACCCCCCCGAAGATCTCCATGTTAGCATTGCTGCTTGGTTCTGATGCTCATGCCAAAGCATTGATAAGATTTCTGAAGACAGCCCATGTTCCCCAGGAAACCTCAGCCGATCAATTCTAGGATTGTGTAGCCAGCCTTACTGCAGACAACGGCCTAGGTTTCTCTGATGCTGACCTGACTCCGAAAGGAAGAAAGCACAATGACGCATTGCATGTGTCAGTTGAATGCTGAGGAACTACTCTTGCCCATATTTTGGTCGACACTGGTTCTTCTCTGAACGTGCTGCCTAAGAAAGCTCTGGATCGATTGGATTGCAAGGGCTTGGAGCTAAAACCAAGTAATATCATTGTCAGGGCCTTTGACGGGTCTAAAAGAATGGTACATTGGGGAGGTCGACATCCCTATCAAGGTAGGAACTGAAGTATTCCACTCAACTTTCTATGTGATGGACATCCGTCCGTCATACTCTTGCTTGCTAGGAAGACCATGGATACATAATGCTGGGGCAGTCACTTCCTCCCTACATCAGATGCTGAAATACCCTGTCAAAGGAAAGATTATAACTGTAACACCCTCTAAAACCCCGAACAAAATTTCGCAAATAATTAAAATCATACTTTCAGAGTACATGTATTAACGAGGATGTCACAATTCTCTTTTAATAAAAATAAGTTCCTGTCATGCACAACATAGAAGCAACTCATACATGTTTACACAGCGGAATAATTTAATTAACAAAACCAATGTTATAATATTTTCAAAATCATCAGGGATTAACACCTGGAAAATATCAACATCCTATTATAACAAACATAAGGAAATAAACGAGTCTGACTAAAGCAGCTCGACAAACAAACGTTCCCGGAGTTACAACTATCAGAGCATGACCCGGACAATACTTAAACGGAAATAAAATAGAAACAACAAGCCTTCGCCAAGCACCTGAACGAAGCTCCTCAATCTGAAATATTCAACAGTAAGGGTGAGCATCTCAACTATACATTTGATTATACGTTCATAACAATCAATTCAGAAAACCATAAGCATCACCCAAACAGTTAGCATGTTTCATAGTTTACGAAAACCTTTACGATTCATATATTCAATATATATTACTTTTCATACTTATAATTGACATCAAACATTATTAACAATTTAGCAGCAATACATGCATACAGTCAATTAAATACAACATTGGAAAATCATCCATTCATGTTATATTCAATATAATGCAACACACCCATGCATGTGGTACCATTTTACCGCCCCATTAAATCTCGGGTCACGGATAACTCACCGTTCCATTATATCGCGGACACGGCTACCACCTCAACGTTCCATTAAATCGCGGACACGTATATTGGCCACCATGTTAATTCCACACAATGGGAATTAACAAATGCAACATGATATGTACAATATGTAACACTCAGCATACTATTAACATCAATAAACCATATCATGTAACATCGACAATATCAAATACAACACGATATGAATAGCATGTAATCACTCAGCATACTATTAAACATCAACCAATCATATCAAGTTATATCATAATTCATGCTTGATAACATTATCTAAAAGCATGACAATAAAATCCACATAGTGTTGGTATCATAACATACAATCGTTATTCGATACAAGCATCAATCAACACTAAGAAATCAATAAACAGCATATTCAAAACATATCAAACACTGCACATCAAAACAGGATCAATCCCGTACATAACAGCATGCACAGAAAACAAAATTCAGAAACCAACACAGGAGGTTCAACACGGGTACCCGTGTGAATCAACACTGCCCGTGTGGAAATGTGTCCAGAAACACGTTATTTTGCCAATACAGGGGATCAACACGGGTGCCCGTGTGAATCAACACGGCCCGTGTTGATGAGCGCGTACCCAAAATTTCTTGTACCTGCAGCAGCTCAGAACAGCAGCCAAACATGAAAAATATCAGCCAAAACGTGCATTTCGGTACATAACAACATCAATTATGCATAACTCAAAGCAACACATCAATTGGAAACACAAT
The DNA here is from genome assembly GCA_948472305.1 of Vicia faba. Lineage (NCBI taxonomy): Eukaryota > Viridiplantae > Streptophyta > Magnoliopsida > Fabales > Fabaceae > Vicia > Vicia faba. The sequence continues at coordinate 483,422,536 of OX451736.1, read as the reverse complement.
TCCCTTCTACGTTAGTCAATTTCCAATCTTAAGGACAACATTATTTCACTTAAGGTCTCATTTTCCAAAATCAATCAAAACTCAGAATTTTCATTTTTAAAACATCCTATTTTATCAACAATTCTTTCATCAACAACAAGTTTTATTAAAATTGACCTTAAGTTACATATTACCCGTCCTTTAGGGAAATCCTAACAACATTGAGGTTATCCCTAGGACACCTAAGGTAAACTCACGATCATACAATTTCAATCTAAATCAACAACAGGGATCAATTTCTTAATCGATTCACAACCTTTAGGGAACCTAATCTTTTCTAACGAAATTTGACCCTAAAGTTATCGATCACTAAGAATATCAGAGAAAATGGGGTTATCCTACGATTACCCAACTAATTGCATCTAAACCCATAAGCAAATATAAACTGAGTAGTAGCCCCCCTTACCTTATCAAATTGCAGCTTCGAACTCTTGAGCGATTGTTCGTCGTTCTTCAGAGCTCCAATCCCAAATATCTCCAAACACTTCACTAAAATACATAACAATCAAATTCACTTATTAAAATAAGCTCTTAAAGCTACTTAATTCCTCATAATCATGTAGAAAATTTCACTAGCTTTCCAACGCATCAAACGGCGCCTAAATCGGAGTTACGGTTCAAAAGTTATGGCCGAAACGATTTTTGGGAAAAACCTACCCGAGCATCAACACAGAAGATCAACACGGGTGCCCGTGTGCATCAACACGGCCCGTGTTGATGACTCTGCAACACCATATTTCACGTTTTTATGCTTCCCAAAATCACCCCAACCCATTCCTAATCATCCCCAAACATCCTAAAACCATCTAAATTGAATTCCTACCATATAGCAATGATCTAAGGCATACAATAGGATCAATACCACATCAAAACACCAATCAATTCCATTCATCTCATGCCATCATTTCCTCATTTCTATGGTTTTGCAAAATAGGGTACAAATGGGGTTTCCACCAAAACCCACATTTCATGGTTCTATTTCATCCTAACTAATACCCATTCATGTTTCATCATCACCACAACCATGGCATCAAGAATCCATCATCCCTACAAACCCTAACTCATATAGAATATATCACAACTTATTCATAGTAAAAGAATGACCAAACCCCTTACCTTGGATAATCTGCAGCTCCTGCAACTTCCTCGATCAATCTTCTCATTCTTCTCCTTTCTCTTCTTTACACGTTCTCTGAGTTCCAAAATCCCAAAATCTCAGTTTTACATGAAAGTGAGCAAAAGTGATATATAAGTCCCAAATAACATTTTACTTCACTTGCACCCCCTCTTTTACCAATAACATCATAAGCCCAATAACTTAAAAACCCAATGTTTTCTTATTTCTTTTATTTTCTTCAAATATTCCAAAATAGATAATTCCTTTTTATTTTATTAACTCCAATAAAATAATTTTCCCATTAAAATAAATCAAATAATTAAAACTGGGGTGTTACAACTCTCCCCAACTAAAAGAGTTTTCGTCCTCGAAAACATACCTTAGACGAACAGTTCCGGATAAGCCTCTTTCATCTGGCTCTCCAGTTCCCAAGTGATATTTCCATCTGCTGGACCTCCCCAAGCAACCTTCACTAATGCTATCTCTTTACCCCTTAACTGCTTCACTTCCCGATCTTCTATCCTCATAGGCAATGTTTCTACAGTCAGGTTATCTCTCACCTGTACATCATCTACTTGGATTACATGAGATGGGTCTGGAATGTATCTTCTCAACTGAGAAACATGAAAAACATCGTGCAAATTCGCAAGTCTCAGAGGTAAAGCAATACGATAAGCAACTTCTCCAACTCTTTCCGTAATCTGAAACGGACCAATAAAACGCCGAGTCAACTTCTTAGATTTCAACGCTCGACCAATACCCGTCATCGGAGTAACTCTCATAAACACATGATCTCCAGCACTGAATTCTAAATTCTTCCTCCTCTTATCATGATAACTTTTCTGACGACTCTGAGAAGCTCTCATCTTCTCTTAAATCAATTTGATCTTTTCAGTAGTCTGCTGAACAATCTCTGGCCCAATTACTGAACTCTCTCCAGATTCATACCAACACAAAGGCGTTCTACACCGTCTACCATACAATGCCTCAAACGGAGCCATACCAATACTCGAATGGTAACCGTTGTTATAAGTAAATTCAATCAGTGGTAAATAACTATCCCAAGATCCACCCTTCTCTAATGCACAAGCACGCAATAAATCTTCTAACGGTTGAATCGTCCTCTCCGTCTGTCCATCAGTCTGAGGATGATAAGCTGAACTCAACCTCAATTTAGTACCCAAAGCCTTCTGCAATCCTTCCAAAATTTCAAAGTGAACATCGGATCTCTATCTGACACAATACTAGAAGGAACTCCATGCAAACTCACTATCTTCTCAATATATAACTGTGCCAATCTCTCCATTGAGTAATCCATTCGCACCGGTATAAAATGAGCAGACTTAGTCAGTCTATCCACAACAACCCATATCGCTTCACAATTCTTAGGAGTCCTCGGCAACCCGGATACCAAATCCATAAAAATACTGTCCCACTTCCATTCCGGAATAAATATCGTTTGCATAAATCCTGACGGCTTCTGATGCTCAATCTTCGATTTCTGACAGATTAAACAAGCATACACAAATTCAGCTATCTCCTTTTTCATTCCCGGCCACCAAAACAATTTCTTCAAATCATGACACATTTTCGTGGCACCCGGATGAATACTCATCCCACTGCGATGTCCTTCTTCTAAGATACTCTTCTCGATTTCTACGACATCAGGAACACAAACTCGATCACCAAATCTCATAATACTGTTTTTATCCATTCGGAATTCACCTCCTTGACCTTGATTGATCAATGTCAATTTATCAACTAGATTAACATCAGATTTCTGCCCAATCCTGATCTCTTCTAGTATACCACTAGTCAGCTTCAACATACCCAACCTGACACACTTCAGAGTACTTTCACATACTAAGCTTAAATCTCTGAATTGCTCAATTAAATCCAATTCACGAACCATCATCATAGACACATGCAATGATTTCCTGCTCAAAGCATCTGTAACTACATTTGTCTTACCAGGATGGTAAACCAAACAAAAATCATAATCTTTGAGAAATTCTAACCATCTTCTCTGCCTCATGTTAAGCTCTTTCTGATCGAAAAGATATTTCAAACTCTTATGATCACCATACACCTCTAATATCGAACCATACAGATAATGTCTTCACAACTTCAAAACAAACACAACTGCCGCCAATTCTAAGTCATGAGTAGGATAGTTTCTTTCATGCACTTTCAGTTGTCTCGGAGCATCAGCCACTTCTTCTCGATTCTGCATTACACTCTGCACTAATCCCATCAAGGATGCATCACAATACACAACAAAGTTCTGCCGGATTGGCAACTCAAAATAGGCACACTAGTTAACCTCTTCTTCACCTCTTGAAATCCTTATTCACACTTAGAGTACCAATATACGTTGGACCCTTTCTTACTTAGGATCAACACAATACCATCACAGAAATCACATGTCCACGAGAATTAACTTTACTTAACCAGGATACATATGAAATCACTTCTCTTTCAATAATTCTCAAAACAATTCTCGAGATATTCCAACTATTCATCTTCATCCTTGAAGTAAGTCAGAATATCCTCCATAAGTACTACCACAACTTACCAAAATTCTTCGCACTGAACCTTACCTCAGATAAACACTTTACCCCATTTCAACAACACAGCAGTGCTCAACTAAGCTCAACAAGTCTCTAATCACTATAATCGGTCTGGTAATTCTCAATATATCATCGTTTACTCTTGTTGGACCTTAGTTCACACTTACAGAACTACTGCTAGCTTCAGAGTGTCACTAGGAATTCATAAACCACTAATACAACACTATCTGTCGCCACACCTTCACTTTCTAGAGAAGTACCTTCCAACTTCACTTGATCGTTCTCTTATCGAACCATCTCAATTTTATCAATACATCGAGACCTTTAATTGGTATTCTTTTCAGATATCAGAATCTGTATCAACTTCTCATATCCACCTTAAAGCAATTGGCTTCGCTCTACCAAGTTCATACACATACTAACAAAACTAGCAAGACATGTCTATCACATCCACTATGCTCCTATTTGCTATCAACAACAGATTAAGGTCGATCAGTCCCTCAATTTGTCAATAGACAACCGAAGACATAATGAATGTAAAAACCCATCTTTACTGACTTCATTAGCACTGCATACAACTGATGCACAAATCCATGAGATAAATTCCACCTAAGTAATGCTCTTACCTCTGAATCCTCTTCAGGACTATGAACAATGCAGTCTATACTATGCTCATACTCTTACCATTTTCCTCACGTCGAGCCATTACTTAGCATCCAGAAGCACCATGGAGAAGTACCAACTTCTCCCCCACTTATCGCAATCTTATCCCTGCAATCAAGTGATCCAAAACAAAGAAGTACCAACAGTGTTTTCAAACACTTATTGCGTACCAAGGGTAATGACACTGACATGACAACTTGGCCGGACAGACCGACCATGCTCTGATACCACTATTGTAACACCCTCTAAAACCCCGAACAAAATTTCACAAATAATTAAAATCATACTTTCAGAGTACATGTATTAACGAGGATGTCACAATTCTCTTTTAATAAAAATAAGTTCCTGTCATGCACAACATAGAAGCAACTCATACATGTTTACACAACGGAATAATTTAATTAACAAAACCAATGTTATAATATTTTCAAAATCATCAGGGATTAACACCTGGAAAATATCAACATCCTATTATAACAAACATAAGGAAATAAACGAGTCTGACTAAAGCAGCTCGACAAACAAACGTTCCCGGAGTTACAACTATCAGAGCATGACCCGGACAATACTTAAATGGAAATAAACTAGAAACAACAAGCCTTCGCCAAGCACCTAAACGAAGCTCCTCAATCTGAAATATTCAACAGTAAGGGTGAGCATCTCAACTATACATTTGATTATACGTTCATAACAATCAATTCAGAAAACCATAAGCATCACCCAAACAGTTAGCATGTTTCATAGTTTACGAAAACCTTTACGATTCATATATTCAATATATATTACTTTTCATACTTATAATTGACATCAAACATTATTAACAATTTAGCAGCAATACATGCATACAGTCAATTAAATACAACATTGGAAAATCATCCATTCATGTTATATTCAATATAATGCAACACACCCATGCATGTGGTACCATTTTACCGCCCCATTAAATCTCGGGTCACGGATAACTCACCGTTCCATTATATCGCGGACACGGCTACCACCTCAACGTTCCATTAAATCGCGGACACGTATATTGGCCACCATGTTAATTCCACACAATGGGAATTAACAAATGCAACATGATATGTACAGTATGTAACACTCAGCATACTATTAACATCAATAAACCATATCATGTAACATCGACAATATCAAATACAACACGATATGAATAGCATGTAATCACTCAGCATACTATTAAACATCAATCAATCATATCAAGTTATATCATAATTCATGCTTGATAACATTATCTAAAAGCATGACAATAAAATCCACATAGTGTTGGTATCATAACATACAATCGTTATTCGATACAAGCATCAATCAACACTAAGAAATCAATAAACATCATATTCAAAACATATCAAACACTGCACATCAAAACAGGATCAATCCCGTACATAACAGCATGCACAGAAAACAAAATTCAGAAACCAACACAGGAGGTTCAACACGGGTACCCGTGTGAATCAACACTGCCCGTGTGGAAATGTGTCCAGAAACACGTTATTTTGCCAATACAGGGGATCAACACGGGTGCCCGTGTGAATCAACACGGCCCGTGTTGATGAGCGCGTACCCAAAATTTCCTGTACCTGCAGCAGCTCAGAACAGCAGCCAAACATGAAAAATACCAGCCAAAACGTGCATTTCGGTACATAACAACATCAATTATGCATAACTCAAAGCAACACATCAATTGGAAACACAATTCCCTTCTACGTTAGTCAATTTCCAATCTTAAGGACAGCATTATTTCACTTAAGGTCTCATTTTCCAAAATCAATCAAAACTCAGAATTTTCATTTTTAAAACATCCTATTTTATCAACAATTCTTTCATCAACAACAAGTTTTATTAAAATTGACCTTAAGTTACATATTACCCGTCCTTTAGGGAAATCCTAACAACATTGAGGTTATCCCTAGGACACCTAAGGTAAACTCACGATCATACAATTTCGATCTAAATTAACAACAGGGATCAATTTCTTAATCGATTCACAACCTTTAGGGAACCTAATCTTTTCTAACGAAATTCGACCCTAAAGTTATCGATCACTAAGAACATCAGAGAAAATGGGGTTATCCTACGATTACCCAACTAATTGCATATAAACCCATAAGCAAATATAAACTGAGTAGTAGTCCCCCTTACCTTATCAAATTGCAGCTTCGAACTCTTGAGCGATTGTTCGTCGTTCTTCAGAGCTCCAATCCCAAATATCTCCAAACACTTCACTAAAATACATAACAATCAAATTCACTTATTAAAATAAGCTCTTAAAGCTACTTAATTCCTCATAATCATATAGAAAATTTCACTAGCTTTCCAACGCATCAAACGGCGCCTAAATCGGAGTTACGGTTCAAAAGTTATGGCCGAAACGATTTTTGGGAAAAACCTACCCGAGCATCAACACAGAAGATCAACACGGGTGCCCGTGTGCATCAACACGGCCCGTGTTGATGACTCTGCAACACCATATTTCACGTTTTTATGCTTCCCAAAATCACCCCAACCCATTCCTAATCATCCCCAAACATCCTAAAACCATCTAAATCGAATTCCTACCATATAGCAATGATCTAAGGCATACAATAAGATCAATACCACATCAAAACACCAATCAATTCCATTCATCTCATGCCATCATTTCCTCATTTCTATGGTTTTGCAAAATAGGGTACAAATGGGGTTTCCACCAAAACCCACATTTCATGGTTCTATTTCATCCTAACTAATACCCATTCATGTTTCATCATCACCACAACCATGGCATCAAGAATCCATCATCCCTACAAACCCTAACTCATATAGAATATATCACAACTTATTCATAGTAAAAGAATGACCAAACCCCTTACCTTGGATAATCTGCAGCTCCTGCAACTTGTAACACCCCAGTTTCAATTATTTGATTTATTTAAATTTGGGAAATTATTTTATTAGAATTAATAAAATAAAGAGGAATTATTTATTTTGAAATATGGAGGAAAATAAAAGAAATAAGGAATATGGGGATTTTTATGTTATTGGGCTTAGATGTTGTTAGTAAAGAGTGGGGGTGCAGAGAAATAAAGTTATGTTTGGGACTTAGGCCATTTTCTCATTTTTTTGGTTTTCACGTAAGAACAGAAGTTGGAATTTGGGAAAATAGAGCTCTGAAGAACGGAGAACGAAGAACATCGCCCAAGAACTCAAAGCTGCTAATTGATAAGGTAAGGGGGGTTTATACTCGATTTATATTTGTTTATGGGTTTATGTACGGTTGATTCGGGTAATTGTAGGAAAATCCCAATTGTTAGATGTTTCTAGGGATCGATAACCGTAGGACTGAACCTTGTTAGAAAAGGGTTAGGTTCCCAATTTTTATGAATCGATTAAGAGTTTTAGGTCCCAAATGAGGAATTTGGAGTATATATCATGATCGTGAATTTACCTTGGAAGTTGTAGGGATAACCTCAGTGTCAGTAGAATTCCCCAAAAGGACGGTTAATCCCCGGTTAAGGTTACTATAATGATTGTTGGTATTTTGGATATGGTGGTGTTGTTGTGAATTGTACAAACCTGATGTCGTTAGGTACCGAATTACGCGTTGGCGGACGTTTTCCCGCGTTTGGACTGCTGTTTCTGAGCTGCTGCAGGTTCAGGAAAATCCTGTACGCGCTCAGCAACACGGGCCGTGTTGCACAACACGGGTGCCCGTGTTGCTCTTCTGTGTTGGAGGAGGGTGTGCTTCTGGTTGCACGACACGGGCCGTGTTGCACAACACGGGTACCCGTGTCAGATCCCCTGTACTGATAAAAAAAATAAATGTGCATTTTTCTGGACGTGCTGCACAACACGGGCCGTGTTGCACAACACGGGCACCCGTGTTGCTCTGCTGTGATGATTTTCTGAATTTTTGGTTTCAGTGTTTTGATGTTGGATTTTTATTGCCATGCTTTTAGATATGTTATCGAGCATGAATTATGATATAATTGATGTGATTGGTTGATGTTTGAATAGTATGCTGAGTGATTACATGCTATTCGTAACTTGATATGATTGATGTTTAAATAGTATGCTGAGTGGTTACATGCTATTCATATCATGTTATGTTTGATATTGTTGATGTGCATGATATGTTGATCGATGTTCATAGTATGCTGAGTGTTACATACTTACATATCATGTTGCATTTGTTAATTCCCATTGTGTGGAATTAACATGGTGGCCAATATATGTGTCCGCGATTTAATGGAACGTTGAGGTGGTAGCCGTGTCCGCGATATAATGGAACGGTGAGTTATCCGTGACCCGCGATTTAATGGGGCGGTGAAGTGGTACCACATGCATGGGTGTGTTGCATTACTCGAATATAACATGAATGGATGATTTTTCCAATGTTATATTTGATTGTCTGTATGCACGTATGAGTTGATAAATGGTTGATGATGTTTGATGAATATTTGCAAAAATGAAAGGCAATATGTCATGGATATATGAATTGTAAAGGTTTTGTAAACTATGAAATATGCTAATTATTGGGTGATGCTCATGATTTCGTGAATTGATTGTTATGAATGTATAACCAAATGTATATTTGAGAAGCTCACCCTTACTGTTGAATATTTCAGATTGAGGAGCTTCACTCAGGTGCTTGACGAAGGCTTATCGTGTCTAGTTTAGTTTCGTTTTAGTATGTCCGGGTCATGCTCTGATAGTTGTAACTCCGGGAACGTTTGGTTGTCGAGCTGCTTTAGTCAGACTCGTTTATTTTCTTTTAATTGTTATAATATGACGTTGACTTTTCCAGGTGTTAATCCCTGATGATTTTGGAAAAAAAAATATTATAACATTTGATTTTGTTAAATAAATTATTCCGCTGTGTAGACATGTATGAGTTACCACTAAAATTATGCATGACAGGAATTTATTTTATTAAAAGAGAATTGTAGCATTCCTCGATTATTACATGTACTCTGAGTTTATAATTTTTAATATTTGCGAAAATTATATGCGGGTTTTAGAGGGTGTTACACAACTTCCTCGATCAATCTTCTCATTCTTCTCCTTTCTCTTCTTTACACGTTCTCTGAGTTCCAAAATCCCAAAATCTCAGTTTTACGTGAAAGTGAGCAAAAGTGACATATAAGTCCCAAATAACATTTTACTTCACTTGCACCCCCTCTTTTACCAATAACATCATAAGCCCAATAACTTAAAAACCCAATGTTTTCTTATTTCTTTTATTTTCTTCAAATATTCCAAAATAGATAATTCCTTTTTATTTTATTAACTCCAATAAAATAATTTTCCCATTAAAATAAATCAAATAATTAAAACTGGGGTGTTACAATAACTGTACACGGTGAGGAGGAATATATGATCAGTCACTTGAACTCATTTCGGTATGTGGAAGTGGAGGGCGAATTCATTGAAACACCGTTCCAACACTTCGAGGAAATTGCTCCCGAAGCTGCAGTAGAAAAGGCAGTAGCTGAGGAGCCCAAGCAGGTGGCCAGGATGGCATCTCTGAAAGATGCAAAGGCTGCAATGAAGGAGGGAAAGAGCTCAACATGGGGTCAGTTGCCTGACTTTCCCCACAAGACAGACAAGTTTGGGTTGGGATTTACCGCTGCAGGGCAAAAAGCTATGCGTCGCTCAAAAATTGAAAGAACACCCATCAAGATTTCTCCTCATGGAATCAATGCTTTGGAAGACGAAGACGAAGAGGGTAACATTGAAGACTGTATCTTCCCAACCATCAAAGAGGGACTGCACAACTGGGAGGCGAAAGACTTCGTCCCCATTACTTTCATTAATCAGTAACTTATCTTTCGAACATTTCCTGTTGGTCTGTAATAATTACTTTTGAACAATCTGCACACTACCTTTTCACCTCATGCCTTGCCCGGGGCATGTAGGTCCATTTGTAAGGGTTTTGATTCTCTTCATATTCATATGTCATGTTTAATGAATCATTGGAAGCTTTTCATTTATAAACTGCTGTGTTCATTTCCTTTCCTTTTGCATTTTTGTTTGTTTAAGGATGGCTATCCCTTACACACACCCACACTCACAAATGCAGGTACCCATCCACTCTGGATTCTATGGGTGACTATTCTGCTATGTCCTTCAATAACTCTGAAGATTTGGTCAATCAGGCTGAGTATGAAGATGACGAAGATTGTGAAGTACCAGGAGAGCTAGCCAGACTTCTACAACAAGAAGAGAGGGCCATCTTGCCTCACGAAGAGTTGTTGGAAACTGTCAACTTAGGAACAGAGGAAGACCGGAAGGAAGTACAAGTGGGTGCCAATCTGGAACCAAGTGTCAAGGAGCGTTTGGTACAGCTGTTGAATGAGTACGTTGAAATCTTTGCTTGGTCTTATGAAGACATGCCGGGTTTAGACACAGACGTCGTGGTTCACCGTCTCCCTACGAGAGAGGATTGTCCATCGATCAAGCAAAAAGTCCGCCGAATGAGGCCCGACATGTCTGAGAAGATTAAAGCTGAAGTAATGAAGCAATTCAATGCTGGCTTTCTGGCTGTTACATCCTATCCCCAATGGGTTGCTAACATCGTGCCAGTACCTAAAAAAGACGGCAAGGTCAGAATATGTGTGGACTACCGGGATTTGAACAGGGCTAGCCCCAAAGATGATTTTCCGCTACCGTATATCGACATTTTGATTGACAACACAGCTCAGCACAAGGTGTTTTCCTTCATGGACAGATTCTCGGGCTACAACCAGATCAAAATGGCCCCCGAGGACATGGAGAAAACAACCTTTGTTACACAATGGGGTACCTTCTGCTACAAGGTGATGCCGTTCGGACTGAAGAACGCAGGGGCAACTTATCAACGCGCCATGGTAGCTTTATTTCATGATATGATACATCATGAGATCGAAGTTTACGTAGACGATATGATAGATCGATCACAAACAGAGGAGAAACACCTTGAACATTTGCAGAAGTTGTTTGCCAGGTTGAAAGAGTACAAACTCAGGCTGAATCCAAGTAAGTGCACTTTTGGAGTTAGGTCTGGTAAACTTCTAGGATTCATCGTCAGCAACAAAGGCATTGAGGTCGATCCAGCAAAAGTGAAAGCAATACAAGAGATGCCTGCCCCCCGTACTGAAAAGGAGGTTAGAGGGTTCTTGGGGCGCTTGAACTATATTTCCAGATTCATCTCTCATCTGACGTCTACCTGTGAGCCAATTTTCAAACTATTGAAGAAAGATCAGGTAGTCGAATGGAACGACGACTGCCAAGCTGATTTTGATAAAATCAAGGAGTATTTGCTAGAACCCCCTATTCTGATGCCACCCGTCGAAGGAAGGCCGCTGATCATGTATCTGGCCGTTTTGGATAACTCAATGGGGTGCGTACTGGGCCAGCATGACGAGTCTGGTCGAAAAGAGCATGCCATTTATTACCTTAGCAAAAAGTTTACCGACTGTGAGACTCGCTACTCACTGCTCGAGAAAACTTTTTGCGCTTTGGTATGGGCTGCTCGCCGACTAAGGCAGTATATGTTAACTCATACCACTCTGTTGATTTCCAAAATGGATCCTATCAAGTATATCTTCGAGAAGCCTGCTTTATCTGGAAGAATCGCTAGATGGAAAATGATCCTAACTGAGTATGACATCCAGTATACTACCCAAAAAGATATAAAAGGGAGTGTACTAGCGGACCATCTAGCTCATCAAGCTATCTAAGATTATCAGTCCATGAGATTCGACTTCCCGGACGAGGACATCATGAATTTGGACAACATTGAAGGTAACAGACCATATGACGGACCTGAAAAAGGATCCCGATGGACCCTGTACTTTGATGGTGCTTCAAATGCACTTGGAAACGGTATCGGTGCGGTACTCATTTCCCCGGAAGGTTACCATACACCTTTCACGGCCCGACTTTGCTTCAGCTGTACCAACAACATGGCTGAATATGAAGCTTGCATCTTTGGTCTCAAGGCTGCTATAGACTTGGGGATCAAATCTTTGATCGTATTTAGGGACTCAGCTTTGGTTATCAGTCAAATCAAAGGAGAGTGGGATACCAAGCATCCTAATCTTATCCCATACAAAGAACATGTCCTGACATTGTTGCCTCATTTCGAGCAAATCACCTTCGAGCATTTCCCGCGAGAAGAGAATCAGCTAGCAGATGCTCTGGCTACAATGTCTTCCATGTTTAAACTCAACTGGGATAACGAGGCTCCCCAAATCACCATCGAGCAAATGGATGAACCTGCGCATTGTCATGAGATTAATACCGAAGAAGTAGTGGAACAACCCTAGTTTCACGAAATCAAAAGGTATCTCCAGACTAGAGAATATCCCGAAGGAGCTTCCGTAAATGACAAGAAGTTCTTAAGGAAATTTGCTGCCAAGTTCTTCCTGGGCAATGGCATCCTCTATAAACGCAGCCATGATTGTGTTTTACTCCGATGTGTAGACAAAGCTGAGGCAGAGTTGATCATGACTGAGATACACAGCGGCACATTTGGCACCCACTTGAGCGGGCATACGATGGCCAAGAAAATTCTAAGGGCAGGCTATTACTGGTCTACTATGGAATCAGATTACCATCAACATTCCCGTACTTGCCACAAATGTCAAGTCTACGCTGACAAGATTCATATTCCTCCTGTTCCTCTTAACATTCTGACAGCTCCTTGGCCATTTCCAATGTGGGGCATTGACATGATTGAAGAGATCAAGCCCACATCGTCTAATGGACATCACTTCATCCTGGTCGCCATTGACTATTTTACCAAATGGGTCGAAGCGGCTTCATTCACCTCTGTTACAAAGAATGTGGTTGCCCGCTTCATCAAGCAAAACCTCATATGCCGGTATGGTGTCCCCGACAGGATCATCACAGACAACGGTACAAATCTGAATAATATTATGATCACCGCTCTATGCGAACAGTTCAAGATTTATCATCACAATTCATCTCCCTATCGGCCGAAGATGAACGGTGCTGTTGAAGCTGCGAACAAAAACATTAAGAAGATCATTCAGAAAATGACAGTCACCTACAAAGACTGGCATGAGATATTACTGTTTGCTCTGCATGGATACCGTACCATGTCACGTACTTCAACAAGGGCAACCCCATTTTCTTTAGTATATGGCATGGAGGCTGTCCTACCCATGGAAGTTCAGATTCCTTCTTTAAGGATTATGAAGGACGCTGGTTTGAACGAAGACGATTGGATTCAGACCCGACTTGATCAACTCAATTTGATCGACGAGAAGCGACTCGCTGCTGTTTGCCATGGTCAAACGTATCAAAAATGGATGATCAAGGCTTTCAACAAGAAATTCAGACGTCAAGTATATCAAGTCGGAGATCTCGTAATCAAGCGGATTATCTTGCCGCAAAGTGATCCCAGGGGCAAATGGACTCCTACTTACGAAGGACCATTTGTGATCAAGAGCATATTTTCTGGTGGCGCAATGATTCTGACCACCATGGACGGTGACGATTTACTGCACCCTGCGAACGCAGACATAGTTAAAAGATACTACGCATAAAATCACCCGACAAGTCGAAAACCCGAAAGGGCGACTTGGGCAAAAATGGGCATCCCGGTGAACCGAAAACCCGGAAGGGCAGTTCAGGCAAAAATTAGGGATAAAACAAAAAAATATGTACACCCGGCAAGTCGAAAACCCGAAAGGGCGGCTTGGGCAAAAAAGGGTTTCCCGGTGGATTGAAAACCCGAAAGGGCGATCCAGGCAAAAGTTAGGGAATTAAAGCGTATGACTATGTCTCGTCGGATCACTTTAAAGACAATCTCTTCATCAACCAGCTCCAAGCTTCTGATCAATCCAGTCATCGGCGGACAAAGCATTGAATGGATAGATATTCAGAGTTGTGAAGGCTATAGCAGAATGGAGATCCCATGGAATTGTTTCACATAGCCATCTTTCTTTTGTATAAAATTTTCAATTTTTTACGACAACATCCTCTTACTAGGATGGCTGTCTCCTTTGTACAAAGATACTCATAAAAGATTAATACAAATACGTTTCCAAATACAGAAATTTGCTTTGTCTTCCTTTTGCTCTTTACACTTATGTTTTATTGGAGAAAACGTCCAATGTTTTGTTAAATAGGCATATGCATTTGAACATAATCATTTTCTTACAAACCAAGAAAAAGATGATTACTGATAGGTTGAAGGTACAGGTAGATATCTTGATGCCCTTTTAGAAGGAATCCCCAGCAGATTTAAACTCCAAATTCAAATCCAGAGCTTAATTCCCCAAAACAAAGTTAAACTTCAGGATCCTCAGCAGAACAAAAGTTTTCTCAAAACTGATTCCCCCAGCCATAGGGCCTTCTAGAACTCAATCCCCCTCAGAGTTAAGTTTCAGGATCCCCAGTGGAGCCTTAAAAATCTGGAAATATTATCCCCAGTGGAAGTCAAAACTATCAATCCCCAGCGGAGCTAACACTTCCAACTATCAATCCCCAGTGGAACCAGACTAGGGAACCTTCTCCCCACAGAGATACTTCCCGTCAGATTGAAGATTCTCAGTCTTACTTCTCCAGCATGAGTCTCCCAGGTTTTGAACTTCCCAGTAGAGATCACCAAGGAATTCCAGTCCCCAACAGTGGTCCTAAGATCCCTCAACAATTGAAGATCTCGTTCCCCGAGCAGTCGACAGTCAACAAGGATATCTCAGCTTTAACACTCAGAGATTCCTGCAATCCCCCGCAGCAGTCAATGATTCATTTTCCCCGGTAACAGTCAAGATTCTCTCATCTCCGGCTATCTAGGATTCATCTATCCTCAGCAAGACAGCTCGTCAGCTTACATGCGCATTCATTACATGCATATATCATAAACATTGATATAACATATATATTGCATCATACATGTCATGCAACATAACTTTGTGTTTTAGCTAACATTTCATCCTTTTCAGGATAAGATTAAAAGGTTATCATTAACAATTATCCAGATACAGTATGGATACACCCCAGACACGGCGGTCATTCTATTACTCATTCAGAATTTCAAGTCAGATACAGTACAGATACACCCCAGACACGACGGTCATTCTATTACTCATTCAGACTACAACGATCAGATACAGACTAGATACGCTCCAGACACGGCAGTCATTCTATCTCTCATTCAGATTCACTTATCCACCTCAAGGTTCAATTCATTCCAAGCATGGATACCATTCTGACCTTTACAACAGCAGTCTGATCCTCCCCAGTGCGTTCGCCACAGAAGTCATTCTGTCATTTATTTAGATCCCAGTTACAGTTTCAGATACACTTCATACACGGAAGTCATTCTATTACTCATACGGATCCCAATCCCAGTTACAGTTTCAGATACACTCCAGACACGGAAGTCATTCTGCTACTCATACAACTTTCAACTTCAGATATAGTCCAGACACGCTCCAGACACGGTTGCCATTCTGTCACTCATTCGGAATTTGTCCCCAACACGCAATTGCTCCATGAATAGACCTTTCTCTGTTACCCAGATACAATACAGATACACTTCAGACACGGCAGTCATTCTGATATTCATTCTACATTCAAACACAATTACAACCCAGATACGCCCCAGATGCGAAGGCCATTCTTTTGCTCATACAAACTCAGTCTCCAGATATAGCTCAAATGCATCCCAGACACGGATACCATTTTGATCCTCATTCTTCTGACCAATCACATTGCAGTTCAACAAACATTCCAGATGGCATCTTTAAGCCCATCCCCGACAAGATTCTGTCTCCCCTCCAGATGGAATCTTTAAGCCCATCTCTAAATGGCATCTCTAAGCCCATTCCCACACCCATGCTTTGACGAGTGCAAATTTAAGGGCACTATAGTGTCCAATCTCCTTTTACCTTCGAGACGCGAAAGGCAAACCTGTCAATCTAACTCTTCAGGTGCAAGAAGATTGAACAGGGGCAACTGTTGTACCCCAAAATTTTCCCTCTCTTTTCATCAATATTTTCTCACCACAAGACTCTTGGAACTCAAGATCAAGTTAAGGTTTACTCTGCTCAAGACCCCTCTTGGCACTGTTGACCCAAATTAGGGTTTGAGTTTGCACAAAGATGTTTTGAACTAAAATGCCCAAAGTGACTTTCATGCTTCATGTTGGACTCACAAGTTTATCCATACCAAGTTTCAAGGCTTGATTCCAATCTTTGCCCAGTCAATTGGACAATTGACCTAGAAATCAGTTGTATTGGGGAAAAGTTAACTGTGGCCAATTGACAGTCAAACCTCATGAAATTTGACCCACATCAACATAATGAACTCATATGAACCATTTGGTAAAGTTTGGATCACAATTCCACAAGAAATTTGATCAGATCACCAAAAGGGTAAAATGGTCATTTTTAGGGTTTTGATTGCACAAAGGCAATTTTTGACTGTTTGACCTAACTAATGGCAAACCAAGTTCACATATGGACTCAAGGACTCAATGGAATGGTCTTGACACATTCAACAAGTTCAAAAGATCCCAAATGCATAGGATTGACAGATGAATTTTCCAGTCAACTGATCAAAATTTGACTGTATAATGAAAAGTCAAACTTTGACTTTTTGGTCAAAATCAAGTGCCAAGATTAATTTTTCATCAAAACATGTCAAATTATGAAGCTTTTTCATCAAGAAACCCAAATTTGCAAATTAGGGTTTAAAATGAAGAAATTTCATAACTTAGAATTTTTCTAAGTTATGAAACTTCTTTATTTTATCCTAACTTTGCCCCATTCTTTCACCAAGATGCAATTGGATTCAAACAAAACTCAAGACATGAAAGTTGTAGTCCATTACAAAATCCACAACTTTGATTCACAAAGTTTTCTCAAAGGAAGCTTGTAGCTCAAGTTATGATTTTTTGAACAAGGGTGCAAAATATTCTTAACTTAGAAAATTTTTGACCTATTCTAGGAAAGATTTTTGTCCAACTTCATGGCCATTTTTCACATAGTTCCACTTGGAATCTCAATTTTCATTACAAAGATGGATTGTAGTACACATTACAAGCTTTCCAAATTGTCCAAGAACTTCTCAAACACCCTTGTGGTTAGGGATATTCGAATTGGCAAAGTTGGGCAAAAGTCACTTTTGTTCATGACCAAATGCATGTTCATACATTGGCATTTTTCAAGTCAGCTTGTACAAGCTAGATTACAGGCCTCTAATCCTCTTCACACTCAATAATTAAATTCCAAACCATGGTGTTCAAGCATTATTTTGATCATTTGGTCATTACATGCAAGATTAATCTTTAAATGGAAAAAGCATATTTGCCATTTTTGAAAAGGTACACTTTATGTCAAATTCAAAATCCAAGAGGCATGGGCCAGATCTTTGAAGCTAGCATTTGTACACAAATCACTCTGATCAAGAACAAGATATGCAGCATGCTCAAGGACTTGATACAGGCCTATAACCCAACTTGCATTTCCTTACTTCAAAAAGAAGCAAGGTTGCAAAACATATACAATCTCTCATTCCTGTAAACACCAACAAAAACAAAGTTTGCAAACACTTTCCATACATCAAAGCAAGCTTGAAACACGACCAAACCACCCTTCATCCCTCCTCATACAGAAAATCATAGTTTTTCTGCAAAACAGAGTGCCTGCTGCAGATTGACTTCCACAAACACTTCCACTCGTGCGTTTTGGCCAAAGCTTGTTCAAACACACTCCCTACCACCCACTGAAGCTATCCCAAGAATTGAACACAAACTGTAACATCCCTAACATCACTTGCCATTTTCAGTTTTCAGTTTTGCAGGTGGACTTCCATAGCTTGATTCAGAGAGATTCAAAGCAAGCTAAGCATAGGAGAAGCATCCTTGGACTTCAGGCAAGTTGTACCAAAGTTAAAACTCCATTGAAGATACCTCCATTGTTGTACACGACTCAAGCTGAACAGGTAAAAATATGAACTTCTATCTCCCTATCCAGGCATGATTAGGCTTAGGTTTGTGAAGAAAACATGTTCTACTCATAGCCCTGAAACCATCCATGTATTTACTTTTCATTTATATTACACGTGCTGTGAGAATTTTGGCCATGAACATTGAAAAAAACTTAGGTCAGAAATTGGGGATGAAGAAATTCTCCCTCGTTTCTTAGAGTTAGGTCAAGTTTTTTATATGTATGAATTCGTCTCTTGATGCTCTACATTGTTTATGTTATGAGTTTTTGTTAAAAGTCAAAGAATCGGGAATTTGAATGAAGCATAGAGGGCGCGCGTTTTTGACAGAAGCTGGAGGAAGAAGATGATGTCTTGGGCTGGGCCTGAGCTATCCTTGCTTTTTGCACCACTTTTCTTATTTTGCACCCCCCTGGCCCATTGTGTGGAATATCCATTATTTTTGACTTTTTATTTTTTCTTCTGACTTGATATTTTTTGTCAAAACATAAAAAACATTAAAAATATTTTTCCATCCATTTTTGCATTTATTTGACATTTGTTTGTTTTATTTAGCACATATATATAAACAAATATATTTCTATTTATTTAAAATATTAAAAAATAATACAAAATATATATATATTTTCAGTCATTATTTTTTATTTGCATTTTGAAAACATTTTCTAAAATATACCATTTTTGTAAATAATTAATATTTTTATTCTTGCATATATTTAGTATATTAAAATATATGATATAAATACTTGTATATTTATTAGAATATTTAGGATAAATATGAAAATAATACATTTTTTATTTTATTAATATATGACACTAAAAAATACTTTTTTTACAATATAATTCTTTTTTTTAATTTTTTGTATAAATTAATATATAATATTGTATATAATTAATAAATAATTGCTATTTATTCAAAAATTAGGGTTTTGCCCTAAAATCATAAAAGTACTCCAAAATTGACCTTTTTATTTTTGTTTATATTTTTACATTGAAAAATACTTCTACATACATAAAAAAATATTTTTGTGCATAATACCTTTTGCATATTTATTATATTTATTTAATTATCACACAATTTGATATTTGTATATTCAATATGGATGTAATAGTTTTAGATTTAATTTCTTGCTAAATATCCCTCCATTCAAACATTTGTACCCCCATCCCCATAATCATGTTGTAATAATTTAGGACTTTAAATTTCCGCATTTAAAAGCTTTCAAATTATGCCATGATAGACCTAGGGTTTGCATGCAAAATCAAATAACAAATAGCTTGACCTAATTCAAAGACAAAAAGCATGAAAATGGACAACACCAATCACACTTGCACCCTTAGGGTTACTCCACTTGTTGCCTTCAAAAAAGGGCCATGTTGCATGTTGAGTGTCTTTGGCAAAACAAATCAAATGATCATAGTCCCTCGATGATGCTTTCTCAAGTTGCCTAAAAGATGATCAAGTCCCTTAAAGGAAAAACTGCCAAAGACACTTGGCACTATTGCATTCATGGTCTAAACGATGACCCGCGCCCGTCCCGTAAACATCCTAACACAAGATTGTCCACCAAATACAATGGTGGAACAATACTGTTAAAAGGGTTAAAACATAGGAAAGATCTTTGAGTAAATTTAGGGGTAGACAACTCTTAGTTACTTGATCAAACTTGCAAAACAAAACCTTGCCTACTTTCAAAACACACATCACAACACCATTTCAAAACAAACCTTCAAAACATTGAAAACTTTTCAAAAGACAAATACACCTTTGTATACATTCAAACATGGATCATTACAAAGGTTGCCACAACAAATGGCCTCTTTTCAAAACCTCTTTCAAAATCACACACAAAGCACCATTTTAAACAATTGAAAGCACCATTTCAAACAATTGAAAATGCAAGGCAAGTGATCTAAGCAAGTAACTAAGAGCCCATGGATAACCATGGATAGAAAGGGTGATAACACCTTCCCTTTCTATAATCTACTCCCCGAACCCAAGAAAACATCTCAAAGGTTTTTGCTGTGCTTTTTAACCTTTCCTTAGGATAAAATAAAAAGTCGGTGGCGACTCTTGCTAAACCGAAACATTTGCGAAAACAAACGCAAAACCCAAGTCAGTTCTCCCACCGTATCACAGTATTCTATGATTCATAATCTATGGATCATAGTTTTTTTAAAGAACCTTCTATGACTCAACTTCTATCCATTTATACCATAGTTCACGCATAAAAGAGTTGCATATAAGATGGTCAACTATGTGTAAATCATGGAATATATGCATAAAAGATGATAACCTATGATTAAACCATGGAATAGATGCATAGTTGACCACCATCTTATGCATCTCTTACACATTTCACACATAGTTGACCATCATCATATGTATCTCTGACATAGTTCACACATAATTAACCATCATCCTATGAATGTCTGACACGATTCACACATAGTTTACCATCATCTGTTGGATCTCTGACATGGTTCACACATAGTTAATAATCATTTGTCGGATGTTTGATATAGTTCACACATAGTTGACCATCATCTTATACATCTCTGACATACTTCACACATAGTTGACCATCATCATATGGATGTCTAACATAGTTCAAACATAGTTTACCAGCATCCTATGGATGTCTGACATGGTTCATACATAGATCACCGTCATCTATTAGATCTCTGACATGGTTCACACATAGTTGAACATCATCTGTTGAATGTCAGACATAGTTCATACATAGTTGACCATCATCCTATGCATATCTGACACACTTCATACATAGTTGACCATCATCCTATGGATGTCTAACATAGTTCACACATAGATGACCATCTTCTATCCATTTGTGCCATAATTGAAGCAGAGTTGACCATCCTCTATCCATTTGTGCCACAATTGAACCATAGTTGACCATCTTTTATCCATCTCTAACATACTTCACACACAGTTGACCATCATCCTATGCATCGCTGACATAGTTCACACATAGTTGACCATCATCTTATGGATGTCTGATATGGTTCACACATAGTTGACCATCATCATATGGATGTTTGACATAGTTCGCACATAGTTGACCATCATCCCATGCATATGTGCCATAGCTGAAACAAAGTTAACCATCATCTATTGGATGTCTTATATAGTTCACACATGATTGACCATCATCTATTGGATGTCTGATATGGTTCAAACATAGTTGACTATCATTTGTTAGATGTATTACATGGTTAACACATAGTTGTCCATCATCATACTCATCTCTAACATAGTTCACACATAGTTGACCATTATCCCATGGATCTCTGACATAGTTCACACTTAGCTGACCATCACCCGTTGGATGTCTGACATGGTTCACACACTATTGACCATCATATGTTGGATGTCTTACATAGTTCACACATAATTCACCATTATTGGATATATGATACAATTCACACATGATTGGCGATCTTTTATGCATCTATGACATAGTTCACACATAGTTAACCATCATCATATGCATCTCTAACATAGTTTACACATAGTTGACCATCATCCTATGGATCTTTGACATAGTTCACACATAGTTGACCATCATTTGTTGGATGTCTGATATGGTTTGCACATAGTTAATCATCTTTAATGCATCTCTGACATAGTTCACACATAGTTAACCATTATCTGTTGGATGTTTGACATAGTTTACACATAATTGACCATCTTCAATGCATCTCTGACATAGTTCACCTATAGTTGACCATCATCCCATACATCTTTGATATAGTTCACACATAGTTGAACATCTTCAATACATCTCTGACATGGTTCACACATAGTTGACCATCATCTTATGCATCTCTGACATAGTTTAAACATAATTGACCATCATCCTATGGATCTATGACATAGTTCACACATAGTTGACCATCATCCTAGGCATCTCAGACATAGTTCACACATAGTTGACCATCATCATATGTATCTCTAACATAGTTGACCATCATCCTATGAATCTATGACATAGTTCACACATAGTTGACCATCACCCTATGGATCTCTAACATAGTTCATACATAGTTGACCATCATTCTATCCATCTGTGCCATAGTTCAAGTAGAGTTGACCATCTTCTGTTCATTTGTGCCATAGTTGAAGCATAGTTGACCAAAATCTATCCATCTATGCCATAGTTGAAGCAAATTTGACCATCTTTTATCCGTCTATGTCATAGTTCAAGTAGAGTTGACCATCTTCTATCCACATATGCCATAGTTGAAGTAGAGTAGATCATCTTATATCCATCCGTGTCATAGTTGAAGCAAAGTTGACTATCTTTTATCCATCTGTGTCATGGTTGAAGCAAAATTGACCATTTTTTATCCATTTGTGCCATAGTTTAAGCAGAGTTGACCATCTTCTATCCATTTGTGCCATAGTTGAAGCAAAGTAGACTATCTACTACCCATCAGTTCCATAGTTGAAGAAGAGTTGACCATCTTTTATCCATTTGTGCCATAATTGAAGCAAAGTTGACCATATTCTATCCACTTGTGCAATAGTTGAAGCAGAGTGAACCATCTTCTATCCATTTGTGTCATAGTTCAAGCAGAGTTGATCATCTTCCATCTATGTGTGCCATAGTTGAAGCAAAGTTGACCATCTTCTATCCATTTGTGCCATAGTTAAAGCAGAGTTGACCATATTTTATGGATCTCTTACATGATTCACACATAATTGACCATCATCCTATGGATATCTAATATAATTCACACATAGTTGGCCATTATCCCATGGATCTCTGACATAGTTCACACATAGTTGATCCATCCTATGAATCTCCGATATAGTTCACACATAGTTGACCATCATTCTATCCATCTGTGCCATAGTTCAAGCAAAGTTGACCATCTTCTATCAATCCGTGTCATAGTTGAAGCATAGTTGACCATCCTTTATCCATCTATGCCATAGTTGACCATATGTGTCATAGTTCAAGCAGAGTTGACCATCTTCTATCCACTTATGCCATAGTTGAAGCAAAGTATATCATTTTTTTATCCATTTGTGCCATAGTTGGAGCAGAGTTGACCATCTTCTATCCATCTGTGCCATAGTTGAAGCATAATTGACCATCTTCTATCCATTTGTGCCATAGTTCAAGTATAGTTGACCATCTTCTATCCACCTGTGCCATAGTTGAAGTAGAATAGACTATCTATTATCCATCTGTGCCATAGTTGAAGCAGAGTTGATTATATTCTATCCATCTGTGCCATAGTTGAAGCATGATTGACCATCTTCTATCCACCTGTGACATAGTTGAAGCAAAGTTGACCATATTTTATCCACCTGTGCCATAGTTGAAGTAGAGTGGACCATCTTCTATCCATCTGTGCCATAATTCAAGCAGAGTTACCCATCTTCTATCCATTTGTGCCATAGCTGAAGCAGAGTTGACCATCTTCTATCCACCCGTGCCACCACCCGTGCCATAGTTCAAGCAGAGTTGACCATCTTCTATGGATCTCTTACACGGTTCACACATAGTTGACCATCATCCTATGGATCTCTGACATAGTTCACACATAGTTGACCATCATCCTATGGATCTCTGACATGGTTGACCATCATCATATGGATCTCTGACATAGTTCATACATAGTTGACCATCATCTGTTGGATGTCTTATATAGTTCACACATAGTTGACCATCATCTGTTGGATGCCTGACATTGTTCACACATAGTTTACCATCTTCAATGCATCTTTGACACAATTCACACATAATTGACCATCATCTATTGGATGTCTTACATAGTTTACGCATAGTTGGTCATCATCTGTTGGATGTCTAACATAGTTCACACATAGTTGACCATCTTCAATGCATCTCTGACATAGTTCAAACTTAGTTGACCATCATCTGTTGGATCTCTGACATGGTTCACACATAATTGATCATCTTTAATACATCTCAGACATGGTTCACACATAGAATTTTCCAAAGACTTATATTTAGAAATTTATTTATAAATTAAATTATAGTTTAAATCCCATAATTATTTTAAAAATATATTATAAAAAATAATTTTGTATTAAATATTATCTTTTTTTTTAATGTTTACTTTTAATTTATTTAATAACTTTTATAAATTAATCAAATAAAAAAGATTGTGATGTTCTAAAAACTATCTAAAAAACATCGTATTTAAAACTATCTAAATTAATTTTTTATTTAATATTTACTTTTAAATTATTTAATAACGTTTTAAAATTAATTAAATAAAAAATTTGTGATATTTTAAAATATATTTTATTAAAAATGCTGTATTCAAAATATTGTATTTAAATCTATCAAAATTAATTTTTTATGTAATATTTACTTGTAGTCTTTTTTTATCAAATATTTTATACAAAATGTTAAAAATGCTACAACGTTGTAATGTAATCTTGAGTATTATTTGTTTTTAATATTGAATTAAAATTTAGATGCAATACTAATCAATAATTGCAATAAATTAATTGACTGCATTAAATGTACTTTACCCTTGAAAAATTGATACACATACATATAGGGAATGTATTTTTAAAAAGAGTGTTATATGCTATGTTGAGGTGTACCATACCATCAACTAATCGAATAATCATATATATATATATATATATATATATATATATATTTGAACAAAAAAAAAAAGAAATCAGATCTATAATGATCGTGTGGGATAGCCTAAACCTTCTTTCATCGGCTGTTTTATTTTATTA
The DNA here is from genome assembly GCA_948472305.1 of Vicia faba. NCBI lineage: Eukaryota > Viridiplantae > Streptophyta > Magnoliopsida > Fabales > Fabaceae > Vicia > Vicia faba. The sequence continues at coordinate 483,397,434 of OX451736.1, read as the reverse complement.
CTTCTTTGTTTGTTTGTTGTTTGGCGGCTTAGACTTTTTCTTATTATTTTACCATTAAAAATTACATTTTAAATTTAATACACTAATAAACATAGTAATTATATGTTCCGAAAATAAAATTTAATTGATAACTGTAACTACATATTATAAAGTAAAATTTTGCACATCCAAATAGACAAGGACAATATGATTATGTGGTTAAACTATTGTTTTATTTTTATATGCTTATTAAACAGAAACAATATTTACTCGCACAAATCACGACATAATACTTTTATCATGAAATATTTTTCATTTTCCAAATAAAAATGAATGGTTATGTTCCGTTTTTAAAGAGATATAAACACAAATTATACATTTTTATCATTAAGTTACTAAGAAGAAAATAAAAATTAATAGCTTATTAATGTGACCTTTTTTTTCTTTCTTCCCAAAATGTATCAAACCAAGAGTTTATGAGACATCAACTCAACTCCTAAACCATTTTTAATTTACAGAAACTCATTTCTCTCTTTTTAGTTTTTATAATTAATAAATAAATATCTTTTTTCAAAAACAAGTAAATGGAATGTGACATATTTGAGTCCGTATTTAATTTCATATTTCTAATTATCAATTAGATTAGAGGTATATTTGTTTTAACTTAGTTTTTTTTTTTACAAAAACTCCTAATTTTTATTAAAAAATTTAAAACGCTAAAAGTTTTCTTAATTTATTTTTTATAAATTTTAATTTTGATATTCAGTAACAGAAATATATATGATTAAAAATTAATATATAGTTAAAACGCATAAATTTTTCAACAAAAAATCTCAAAAATAATATTCATGAAAAATTATTCAAAATAATTTTAAATTTAAATATCTTTCTAAATCTAAATATTAAAAAAATTAGAATGAAAATAATAAAATATTTAAAATAATATTTTGTAAAATATACTCAAGCCAACTTTTCATGTGAATTTTTTAATAAATTTTTTTACGTGAATGTTTCATAAATAAAAATAGATAACAACTTAAAATTATTTTTAAAAAAACTAAAACAAACCGGTCATACATTTCCTTCTCTTTTTTACAATGTACTACATTTAGAGAAGAATCATTCTATTCAACATTTAGAGAAAAATCATTCTATTTTTTTTAAAAGAATAAAATACAAACATAGTAATTATTTATACTTTTAAGATAAGCAATTTATGTCATATATTTTTTTACTTTTATAAAATAATTTAAATATACTGTAAATGTAAAATATTTTACACGATTAATAGATTACAATTCTTAAAAAAAATATTTTTTATATATAATTTTAAAAAAATGTTAAACTTCCATAAAAATTAACAGTTATAGTTTCATTAATAGTATATCGATGTACTTTTTAAATCCTTTTTAAAAACATAAAAAAGTAAAAGAAAAAACAAATCTTTACTCTTAACTACAATTACATATTTTTTCCCAATAAATAATGGGTCCCACAAAATTGACATTACAGTCGTAACTAGTCGCGTCACTTGTCGAACGAAATTACGAAAATACCCATTAAAATACAACGCGTCTGTTTATTATCTACATGGGCATGTTCGTTATTAACCACCAACTTCACTTTTCTATATAAACACACCACAATCACCAACCAATTATATTTATTTTCACTTCTCTCCATTTTCTTTCTTCTCCAAGAACCAAAATCCAAACACCGACCAAACCAACCCTAAAGCCAAACCCTTCGTTCCCAATTTTCTCTTCTCCTCGCTCCTCGCTCCGATCTCCGATCTCGACTGTTAACAGCGAAATTCGCCTTGTTCCTTCGCCGATCGAGCTGAGAAGAGAGAAAAAAGTGTGAATCGTTGTTGAGATTTCGACAAATTTAGCTGCATGAGCTGGTTTGGAAAACTGCGTTTATTCTCCAACCTCAATTCGTTTAACTTCGTTACTTCTTTGTTGATTTTTATTCTTCATTTTTCACCTCAATCCAATTCGAATTGTAATAGTAATAGTAATTGTAATCTAATTAGTAATTTTGATAATTCTTCAAACTATGGAGTCGCGAATTAAGATGAATCCCAATTCACGCAAAGGTTTATTTTCTCTCTCTATAAATTTTGTTTTTATTTCTTATATCAATGTAGTAATCATCATATATTGCTTAGATTATAGATCTGGTGTTAGGATTGGTGTAATTCAGATATAATTTTATGCTTTATACTCCTAATTGCTTAAAATTTGAATTTTTATGATAATTGTAGTTTTTTTATTGTTTAAAAACGAGAGTAGATTTGGTAACTGAAATAACTTATCGGGTTGTTGTTATCATTTGTTAAATAATGAATGCAAAGTGTTGTATTGGTGGTGTTTCTAGTAGAGACGTGTCATGTTTTTGTGTCTAATAAAAACTTGTCTTTTGAACAAGTTCTACTTCTGTCTATGTGCATGTGTTTGTTTTTGACTTTTTTTGTGTTGGTGTTCGGTCACTGTAGGTTTTTTTTATGCGAATTTTGACCAGCAGTCTGTGAGGTCGCCTTCTGTTATTGTTATAGGCGGTGGCATGGCCGGGATTGCTGCTGCTCGTGCACTTCATGATGCCTCTTTTCAGGTATTCAAACAAATAATGTAGTTTGTTAAGAGTTTGCATGCCACACTAATATACAATGTTTGTTTTCTGAGTCTGGCTCTGGCTGCTCATGTGACTACAATTATTTGTGTCTTTGATTTGCTTTCATTGTCTCTTGATATGGCACCTTTAACTGTTTCTCTCTATTGAAAGATAAAATTGTAAAAGCTATACTAATTGTTAACAAATTCAATAACACAACTACCTTTCTTAATTCCCTTGATTTACTTTAGTGAGGAATTAATATCTACTAATTTATGATTTTAGTAAAAAGAGCCAGCTAATTTCTTTTAATAAATCAGTTTTTCAATTTTTTTATGATGTTTAGAACTAATTGTTCTGTACATCTAACTTTATCTACTAATTGCAATGGTTTTGTTTTGGCTCAATTCATAGCTCATCTGTATTCTGTACGTAAAAAAAAGTTTTATAAAAGCATTTTATGGTTCCTGGTGAGCTATCCTGGGTTAGACAAACTTTACTTGGTTGCTTTGTTGGTTTAAAATTGGATTTGTATTATACTTTAGTCAAACCAAACCACACATTTGGGACCTATTGTCTTTTCCGTATGGTGACAGATAAACAAACATACTGTTTTATTTTGCCTCGTCTTCCCCCTTGAACATACATACTTTTGTAGCTAATCTGCTCTTTATTTGCATTGAGAAGAATTGTGCTGAAGTTTACAAAAAATTTTGTTCAGGTTGTTCTTTTAGAATCCCGGGATAGAGTTGGTGGCAGGATTCACACTGATTACTCATTTGGTTTTCCTGTTGACCTTGGTGCATCATGGTAAATTTATACTCTTTTTTTTCTTTTCATGTTGACAGAACACAACAATTTTGGTTTAGCTTTGCAACTGACTGACTATGATTCAGGTTGCATGGAGTTTGTAATGAGAATCCTTTGGCTCCGTTGATTGGGAGGCTGGGACTACCTCTATACCGTACTTGTGAGGATAACTCTGTCCTTTATGATCATGATTTGGAAAGGTAAGTGCATTGCTTTTGTTGTTATATGGTAGTAGTTTTGTGCTTTTGTAATGAATTGAAGATTATATTGTATGCTTCTAAATTTTCATTATTGGGTATGTAGTTCTGTGCTTTTGTAATTAATTGAAGATTATATTGCATGCTTAAAAATTTTCATCATTGAGTATGTGATTTCTTAACTGAATTTCATAATTTTATTACAGCTATGCACTCTTTGATATGGATGGAAAGCAAGTTGCACAAGAGTTGGTTAAAGACGTTGGGAAAATCTTTGAAACGATTTTGCAAGAGGTATGTCATTTGTTATTTCTAGTTCCACAATTGTTGTTTTTATAGAATTCAAATTTTCAGGAATAAAATATTTTCTAATTGAATGCACAGATGCTTGATTCAACTAACTCTTTACTATGAACTTCTCATCTAACAATTGGCATTTTGTTAATGCAGACGGATAATGTAAGACAGGAATACAGCGAAGATATGTCCATTTTACGGGCACTTTCAATTGTTTTTGAAAGAAAGCCAGAACTCAGGTCATTATTGGCATTAAATTTTAATTCTTTCACCACCACTCTTTATTGAAGCTCATCTTGTGTATGTATAATTTGATTTTCACTGTTGGATGCAGGTTGGAGGGCCTTTCACACAAGGTGCTTCAATGGTATTTGTGCCGAATGGAGGGCTGGTTTGCCGCAGATTCTGATTCCATATCATTGAAATGTTGGGACCAGGTAATCGGAAGAAACCAAGTTCATTGTGTTTTGGTTCTATTATTTGTATCACCCATTTCAAGTTTCAGTCATTGAAATTTGAATTGAATGGCATAAATCATTTATAGATTCATGCATGGTTTTTCCATATCAGCTCTTTGTCTTTGTTGATTTTTTGTGCTAGACACATTATTGAAAGACACAATTATTGAGTAGCAAGTTGTGAATTTTAGGTTAAATGTTAATGATATGCCATTTATACTGGCTTCTATTAATGATATAAGGATGCTAGATGTAAGGGATATATAAATGAGACTAATAAGTGACTCCATATGGTTACACTACTCACAATATGCCGTACATAACTTGTTAATTACTATGTGCATTAACATTTTTATCTATACCTGCTTACAGGAAGAATTGCTCCCTGGTGGTCATGGTCTTATGGTCAGGGGTTACTTGCCCGTTATACATACCCTAGCAAAGGGTCTGGACATTCGATTGGGACACAGGTAGATATTAGTTTGAAGTTTTTGTTTTGGAAGCCTTTGTCCTGTTTTGTTGGTTAGCTAAAGATAGATAGTACCTATTTTCAGGGTTACAAAGATAGATAGGCGATTTAATGGAGTAAAGGTGACTGTTGAAAATGGGAAAACATTTGTTGCTGATGCTGCTATCATTGCGGTGCCCCTTGGAGTGCTGAAAGCAGACGTCATAAAATTTGAGCCAAAGCTTCCAGAATGGAAAGAAGCTGCCATTGCTGATATAGGAGTTGGAGTCGAGAATAAAATAATTTTACACTTCAAAAATGTATTTTGGCCCAATGTTGAGTTCCTAGGAGTTGTTGCCGATACATCTTATGGATGCAGCTACTTTCTTAATCTTCACAAAGCTGCTGATCACCCTGTTCTTGTTTACATGCCTGCTGGGCGGCTGGCCAAAGACATTGAGAAAATGTCTGATGAAGCAGCTGCTGACTTTGCTTTCACGCAACTCAAGAAGATCCTTCCAGACGCTTCTCCACCGGTAACTATAATAGTTTTAATTATTTATTTAAGTATTGTTTTACTATGGAATGAAAGTTAAGAGGTTCAAAGTGGATTTGGTTCCTCTAAAGCAAGGGGTGTGCTTTAGAAGACAATGGAATCGGAACAATTGATTAGAAAAATCATTACTAGCATTTTACTTTCTAATGTGTACCCTTTAGTTTAGAAGAGCAAATTCTCTAGAACCATGTTTTGTAGGCAACACAATCCTATAAATTTAATCTATTTAGTTTCCTGTGCCTTCAGTCTTTGATGATAGTTGTTATACGGCTGAATTGAGTGTTTTTGTTTCCTTTATGCAGATTCAGTATCTCGTGTCTCGGTGGGGTACAGATATTAATTCACTAGGTTCCTATAGTTATGACGCAGTTGGGAAACCGCATGGTCTGTACGAGAGGTTGCGGGTTCCTGTAGATAACTTATTCTTTGCAGGGGAAGCAACAAGTGTATTATATACAGGGTCCGTTCATGGTGCATTCTCTACTGGAACAATGGCTGCCGAGGACTGCAGAATGCGTGTCCTAGAAAGATACGGCGAGTTAGACATATTCCAGCCAGTGTTAGATGAGGGTTCAGCCATACCACTTCTGATCTCTCGTTTTTGATCATTTGGATGCCTTATACTGCCCCCTTACTAGTGTCTTTCCTCAATGTGTTTTGAATAATAGACTGATCAATCTCTAGGGGTTGAATAATATCACGAGGTATTTGGAAAGACCATTTTTTTGAATAATAATTTGGAAAGAACATTTAGTTATATATTCCACCTATACAATTGTTACTTTGGTGTTTTCTCTATTAATCTTAATCGTTTTTAGCCGTGGAACTTGAAATTTTGTTTTTCTGGAGAGCATGTATGTATTGTACTCTTTCTAATGCAATTCTTTTATAGGATCTTGCTTACAATTTCTTACAAGGGCATTCTCTAAGAAGAATTCTTAATGATGACATTATTCTTATAAAAAACATTTTAATATTCAATGAACTAAATGAAATGATATTGATAGCAATCCAAATTAAGAGATAAGGGAAAATAGTATTATTGATTGAAGTTGAAACTGTTACAGAAGAAGACCCCTGTAATCCCAGACCTAATGCTCTTTAACTCTTCAACTTTCCTCCCATGTATCCCAAATCCTAACAAATCCTATAAAGAACAAACCAAACATATCCTTGTAGTCCAAAACCAAGACTAATCTGCTCCTAAAAGTGTTCTTCCATGCCTGGCAGAGAAAAGTTACCGCAAGAGAGATGTCTCTATATGTTGGCAACCAGTTGATCCAAGGTCTCGTCTTCAACCGACCTCTTGACGCGAACAACAGCTTTTTCAACCTACAAACAACATCATGATCAATTCACTCCTTCCCAAGCGACAAACAATTAATGTAGAACATGAAATAGATAAGACCTTGTTTAGATTACCTCTGCAGTCCAATTTGTTCTTGCAGTCAGAATTATTAGTGTGACAGTCTGTATAAAAACTCCAAGGATCATTCCCCACCAGATTCCCTACAAAACTCACAATTGCCATAACTCCATAACTATGTACAAATTTCAGAACTATATAATCAATGAGAGAAATGCTTTAATCTTACAACTACTCCTAATGAAGTTTTAAAGCCAAGAACACATCCAAGAGTAAGACCAATAACATAGTAACAAGCCAAGTTTACATAAGCCACTATAGCTTGCCATCCACTTCCAATTGCAACACCTGAAAATTTCCAAGAAACAGCAAACAAAAAGGAGAAATCAGATTCACAATTATCGAAAAACCAAAACCAAAACCGAAACTTGTGCTTGTGCTTATAACTTTGTTACCAGACAGTATAGGTTGAATGCCATTTAGTAGGACAGAAATGCAAAGCAATGAAGTCAAATCAGATACTTCATCAATGACTTCAGCATCAGAAGTGAAAAGCTTGCTCAAACCAACCCGGAATATCAAAATAATCGCGGAAAGAACTATGCTAATGAGGATGCTATTTCCATTCACTACATAGACAGAAAATTTTGCTACTCTTGGATGAGCCGCTCCTAGTTCATTGCTTATTCGCACGCTGCAATCATAAAACCTACTTTAACATGTTTGCGTGGAAATTGTTTAAACGAAAAACGTTGTTTTCGGTCGATCGTCACTAACCTGGCTGCTGCACCTAGACCCAACATAACTTGTATATCCCAGTTCAAGTAATTCATGCTGAAAATGAAAGTATCATGGTTAGATAGATAACAAATGTTGGCAAATAATAAGGAACATTATTCTAAGAGAATTTGTTAACATACCAAATGGAAATAGAATCCAATGCCACTGTTGGATTAGAAAGCAGCCCTGATATGAGTACTAGTCCTTGACTGTACCATATCTCCAAGCTACAATAACATACATTTCATATTATTAAAAATATACTGCGATAAACACAATAGGATCGATCACACATCTTAAACATGCTCAGAGCTACGTCTAGTGAAATTCAAGTGAAAGAAAGGATGTAATCATACCATAACATGACAGCAGAAGCAACTGTTAGCTTGAAGTAAGGCCAAATTCCTACGAAAGCTCTCATAGTGAAACCTGTCCAAGTTTCTTTGCATTTCGGGCTAAGAACAATGTACAATCCATTTATCAAAACAAGCACCCACCAAGAAAAGCTAAGAGTAAGAGACGCCCCAAGAAGTCCATAGTCTAAAACGTAAACAACTAGCCAGCTAAGAAGCACGTGAAGAACGAATACTCCAACCGCCATATACGCCAGAGGGTTAACAATGTTCTGAGCTTGTAGAAACCTCTGCATTGGACAGCTCAACGCAAATGCGTAAAGTTGAGGAATAAGTCCGCGAGCGAAAACCTGGCCTTGCAAGGCTATGCTTTCTACCTGTCCTATGAGTATCAGAAAATCGCCTGAGAACCAATAGAGAAACGTGAGAATCACCGCTGCTCCTAAGTGTAAAATGATCGCTCTTTGCAATGTGATGCACATTGCTGCATATTTCTTCGCTCCGTAAGCTTGTCCACACACAGTTTGCACCGCACTCGCCATTCCCAACTATTTAACCAAAACAACAAATATCAATATATCAAAAAATCATAGTTAGATGACAAAACACTTATTATAAGAGGATCATATTCATATTCGTATTCGTACCATGATTCCATACGCAAGACCTTGAATTCCGACGTTAGCAATAGATGCACCAGCAAGCTCTAGCGAACCCAAATGTCCACTAAAAACCAAAGTAGCAAAGCTTAGCATATAGTTGAAAAGGTAAACAACAATAGAAGCACCAGAAAGGATCCATAGGAGCCTTGACTCCCAAGCAACAATTTTAAGCCACCATCTCAAGGCAATAGGCCTATGTTCCAAGAATTCTTCAATGGCATCTGATGACAAATCTGCAACGTTTGAATGTGACTCAAGCCCCAACAGCAATGGTTGGTGTTCCCTAGAGCTCATGGTTATGTGCCTTACAACTTCTCTTTCTTTTTAAGGTTTCTTCAATCAAAATATTTATAATCACAACACAACTAGTTCACTCACTGCATGGAAAGGAGGCATCAACATTTACTATAGCTACCCTTCAACATTTTGTTGTTGGCAATGTGAAAAAGCATTGATTTTTATTGTTGGTATTCGATTACTACCTAACCCTTTTTCTAGCAATCATGATTTCTAACAAGACAAGTGCACTTGAACTCAAAAGTTGGGACACTTGATTCTCTCACACAAACCTTTTTGGCCTCTCTAATAGAATCTAACTTGTTGAAAATGACTAGTACGACCTTTAGATATGAATAAGACTTTTAGTTCGGTCATTGTTCTTATGACACACATTTAAGAATGTTGGAATCTATTATGAACAATTGTATTATGTATAGGCATTATTGTTGTTAAAATTTAAATGAGTTGTGTTTTGTTAAATGATTCAGCATGTGTTCTAGAATAAAACACTATGTTTATTGATGTATAAATGAATGAAAATAATATTTAATAGTAATACTCCTTTGATTTTGAAAGTATTATGTAGGTAGGCTTGAGACCGTTAAATAGCACCAAAGTCGTGATAAATTAAGTTGAAGAAAATTATGTAAAAAAGTTGGTTGAAGTCTATCAAAATATAAGCAACTAGAGTTATCTTAACCACAAATAAAATAAAATAGAGTTATAGACAAATGGATTTCAAGAAATTATGAAAATAAATGTTACTGTTTTTTTATTATAAATTGTTTTTATAATAATTTGTATATTTTTACCGTTGTATAAAAAAATATAAGAGATATCACAAAATTATTATTTATTAATAATATGAAAAAATTATTTAAAAAAAGAGAATAATAATACTTAAATATATAAAATATTAATGATTTATTTAGTATAGTAAAATAACTTATAATTTGATATAATTTTTTATTCAAAAATAATATTGTTTTGAACTTGCACGGAGTTTGGGTGGTCCGATCTAAAAGGCACGTACGTACACTAAATTGTTGAAAATTGGGTGGTCTCAGAATCAAGAAGCTAACATCCAATCTTTACCCTTGGATGATGAATGCACACCATCAAATTTAATCAAAGAATTCTCACATTCTACGCCGGATGATTTGGGGTGGTTTTACTCGTCTTTCATATATAAAGATCTGCACGCATCAAGATTTGTATATTCTATTCATTCTCACATTTTAGTTACTTCTCATTTTCTCACTGATTTGGACGTTGGAGTGTTATTCTTGCAGGTCCATCCCACCCTGTCACATTAGAAGTACACTCTATTGCATATGAACTACATCTCACTCAGTCATAAACTATTTTTTATTCCTGAACATAACAATGACGTCGTCTGTGGGAATATGACATCTGACTCCTGCAAAATTTCATGAGAAATCACCGTTTCTTCACCCATATTTAGAAAACATTTGATTTATTCCCCGTACAGATCATCGATCTCTTTTCTACACAAACCACTGATCAAGCTCGTGAAATGATGGCAACATCAAAAGCTACTCAATCAGTCATTCAATGCAACTCCGCTGCTACGGTCGCTACAATAGTTAATATTCTCGATCTCACAGAAGAGACCCTGCTTCTTCCAATGGTCGAAGACAATCATATCCTGGTGACTTCTCCTTCCTCTCCTACACCATAAAATCCAGTCCTTCCGATGATCGACCAAAGCACATTCCAAACCCTCATGATCTTCTAGTCTTTTCAACAACCACTCCAAGGCTAGACCTCGAAACAACCTCCACCGTAACTCTTGATTTTGTAGAAGAGATGCTTTAGAGCCTCCAATGATTTCATGTTAATCTAGGTATTTAAGGGGCTAGCGATCTGCTTAACATTGTCTATAAGTCGGTGCAACAACAAAATTCACACTTGTTAGTTGTAAGATTACTTTGAATCAGAGACAATTTATAGTATGTCTCTCCAAGGGACCATTCTGTAAGCAAGGCAACCTCACATGAAGATTAAGGAGTTGGACTAGAACTAGTCCTTGTTGACACCTTCTCCCCCGTGCAGGGAGATCCCTAGATCCCAAGATCGTACCCTGTGCCAATAACACCATATCCTAACACACGAGTATGGGGGAAGAGGAGACAGTCATAGTCCACCATAGATCCGTCTTCCCACCACTAATCTTCATGTTACTCTCAAAGAGAGGAGAGGCACATCGTCGAAGCACAAACTTCTTAGAGGAAGAATGGGTCGTTCTCAAGACACATCCTTGATATAAAGATCCAAAAATCCCTCGAGAAACCCCCAAATTATAAAAATATGATGGAGGTAATCCAAATGAGTACATCAAGCATGTAGACACCAGACACGACTACTACCACACCCAGGGGAAGGGGATGGGCGTGAAATGCAAATTATTCATGTTAAACCTCAAAGGAGCCGCAATAATGTGGTTCAAGGCCCTCCCAGATGAAAGCATAAACTCCTAGGAGGAACTATGTGTCTCTTTTACCAATCAATTCACTGCTCAAAAGTGATAACCACTACGATATCCATACTCAGTGGAATTCAATAGAAGAAAAAGGAAATTGTATGAGAGTACATTGACATGTTTATTAAAGTAACAGTAGAAGTGGGGGAACAAATGATGAATTAAAGTGTTGGATATTTAAAAATAGGTTCATGGCAGTATGCATATTCCACTAGAAGTTAGAGCTAGAAAAGGCCTACGATTTAAACGATCTCTTGACTAGGCTTAACCCTACATCAATTATGAAAAAGAACTCATGGCCAAAGACATAGAGAAATGTCAGGGAGCAGAAAATTAAGGAAACAACCGGTAGTTTGAGAGAAATAACAACTGTCATCGGGACATTGGAACACAGGGCTTCGAGCCAGGTTCTACTATTCTCCATTGAACACTTCATGCGAGAAAAATATATAATACTATGCAAATAACAACTTCAAGAAAGTCAAGATAAAAAACCTATTTGTTGAAGGAATCCACAAAGACTAACAAAAAAAAGTATTGTTGTTTCTATAATAGAGGTCAACATAGCGTCCCTCATAAAATCATTGGGAGAGAAGGTGGTCCTCTACCTAGAGAAAGAACCGATGCTCCTATCAAGTATGGAATAAATCATTTTAAATTTATATGTATATGAGTGGATGCGAATGAAGACATAAGTTGACCATGATACACTTTACTAAGATTCACATAGATAGATAAGTAGCAACATAGTTACTTGGTAAAATATGTTTGTTCCATATGTGTAAAATCTAGTCTATATCACTATGTAATATTTCTTACATGATAATAAATAAAACTTCCCCCCCAATTTTCTTATTAATGATCACAAAGGATACACACGACTAATGGGTGATGTCATAAACACCATAGGTGTATTTCTAAAGCAATCAAAACTCCACACTCAAAGTCACAAAGATAAAGACGACTGACCACGAAACAAAGTGGTGTTCAAAATTAACCCCCTCTTGGTAGCTAGTAACTCTAGAGCACGAGAGGTGAATCACCGCTATGTTGGCCTCGAACATATTATAAAATCATGGACATAGAAAAGGAGCAGGACATTGGTTGGTCGTGCTCCTCAAAGACGTCTAATAAAACTCCAGAGAATAACCTCAATTATCAACCAACTCCCACATAAGCGAACTTGAGAGTCTAAGCAACACACATAACATGTAGAAATAACGATAATCAAATAAATAAAGAGACATGAAATAAAGACATTAACAATTAAAATTCATTCATTTAACAAGTGTTACATCTGACAAGAGCACCCCGATAAAAAACACTACGAGTCCTACTCTTCATTAACCAAACTCCCACTCAATATCTCTTATCCATGATATATATATATATGTTCCCTTGATATTAAAACCTCACGATGGAATAGATCCACATGACTTAGTTCATTTTCAAAATAATCATGTAAAATAAAATAAATGTCTTATACTGACTTAACATACTCCTTGGATACATCAAGGTTTTCAAGGCGCATCTCCCTAAGGTCGTCTTGATCCTACTTCAAATACTTCTGAGCTTTGTTCAAAAACATATTCAAATCTTGACCAAAAAAACATCTCTAACTCCTTTACCTTCCCGCGGGAAGAATCTAATACTTGGGTTGCCTCGGCTAAGGAAGCCTCAGTTTTAGATAGTGTCGTCTAAGCAGATGTCTGGAAAACACCCTTCTTCTTTATCTCTAGATCCAACAACAACACCCTTTAATCTAATAAATGAGGATACCTGAATTACCATATATCGTTCCCCATTTATATCAATAGACCACTCGTCTTTGAGAGCTCCCTAAAAAACCGCTTTTGCTCAATAGTAAGAACACAAACACGCTCGACAAGTGCCTCTTTCTCTCTTTGAAGACGGTCAAGTAGGAAGGCATCTTCTCTTCCAGTGGCACCAAAGTATGATAAAAATATGATCAAACAGTTAAAAAACTATAATTCATGGATCTACACCCTTACACTAATAACCGTCCTTGTTTTCTTTGAAGAATGCTATGCAAACCATATGTTGTAAATTATGTACAGAAGAACTACAACAAAAACAAAAATCTCTTTAATAACTCATACAATATATGTTAGAGAAATTACGCTAATTTTTCTTTATCAAATCAATAGGCTCAATCAAGACTTCAAGCACCACACCACCTAATTTCATAATACAAATCCAAAAATTACATTTGTGGCAAATAACTCATTGGATTCCTTACTAAAAGTATTCATGACAGAAATCAAGATCTTTGTAGCCGAGGTAAAGATTCAAATCCAAGCTCAATCAATGAATTTCAAATTTTTGGAAAACTAGATGAAGAAAATTGCAACTCCATTAATTGTAAGACTTGGTGGGTCTTTTCCTAAAGCCACTAAAGTATCCATTACCACTCCAAATCTTAAGAAAAAATAGTGTTGTAAATTTTTTTCACTAATAAGAAGGAAGGAATAATATGAAGGCCCCATAATTGGTTAAAAACTATTAATTGGTTAAACAAATTTGAAGCATTCTTCTTCATTTGCATCTTTTGACAGTTGCAGTCTTAGTTTTGCAGGTGTCGAAGTCGAGTTGCATTATTTCATCTCAAATCTCATGAGAATTTTTCCTGCATATCTTCTTTGATACATCATTAAACCTAGGGTTGTATTTGAGCCTCATTACCCAAGATCTAGACCGAGAACCAGACCCATAGAATCGGATCAATGGACTGACCGAAATGCCACTCAGTCTGGGAATGAGTAATTTTTTTGTCCGATATCCAACAATAGAACCAGACCAAATGTCAAATAAGTACCCAACATTGATTAGTATATATTCTTCCATCCAAATTCTAGGCCAACACAAATTTTGGTCTGGTTCAGACCAAGTACCCGATAAATACTAGAAAGTACCGGCCCGATTTTTGTCCCAAAAAATCCATCACTATTTTGGTCCGGTCTTCAGTTTACCCGATTACTATATCAGTCTAGTTCTTGGGAGAGAAAATACCCGGATCGGACCGAAAACAAACCTATTCAAACCTCTACTACTCTTGTAGAATTCGATGCTAAGGAAAAATGAAATATCACCCAAATCATACATTTCAAAATCCTTGCTGAGATCACCTTTGAAGTCTTCGATTTCACTCTTGCATCTACCTGTTATTAACAAGTCATCAACATAGAGGCATAGTATAATTAATTAACTATTTCTTCTTCTTACATATACTCCATGTTCAATTGTGGGCTTCAAAAATCCTTCTCCCTTAGAAAATTATCAATCTTCTTATTCCAAGCTCTTGGAGCTTGTTTGAGTCTATACAAGGCTTTATGTAGCCTGTACACATTTCTCTCTCCATCATGCTTCATATACCCAACTGGTTGTACAACATAAACTTCTTTGTATAAGGGTCCATTCAGGAATTCACACTTTACGTCCATCTGACATATGTGTCAACTGTTTATTTCTGCTAGACCAACAACCAACCTGATTGTTTCGATTCTAGCCACGGGTGCAAAAATTTCATCGAAGTCTATTCTTTCTTTTTGGAGAAATCCTTTCACCACGAGCCTTGCTTTGTGTCGAGTTACTTCCCCTTTGGGATTCATCTTCACTTTGTATACCCACTTGACATTAACTGCCTTGTTGCCTTGAGACAATTCGACAAATGACCAAGTATTGTTGTCTTCGATGGACTTTACTTCTTCTCTCATTGCTTTCACCCACTTAGAATCATTCAAGGCTCCAACTGTATTGACTGGTTTGATATCTGCATAGAAAGCATAATGTACCAGCTCACCTTTATTATCTACCACATCATTTGATGTAATCACATAATCTTGCAGGCATGCGTCTTGTTCTTTGAGGTCTTCTTATACTTGGTTGATCTCTAACTTTTTACTCTTGTCAAACTTCACTTTTGACTTGAGTTTCTAATTCTTCAAGCAAGATTCTCACTGAATCTTTCTTAAAATTTTCAGTCCAATCCCATTCTTTAAGCTCATCTATGATCATGTCCCTGCTGATCATAATCTGCTTGTTCAATGGGTCAAACAACTTGTAACCTCCTATCGAATGATATCCAACTAGGATCATTTGACTCTACTTGTCATCAAGTTTTCTTCTCAACTAATATGGCACATGTCTATGTACAATAGATCCAAATACCTTCAGATGACTCAAGTTAGGATTTACACCAAATCAACATTCTTATGGAGTAATTCCTCCTAGCTTCTTTGTTGGACATCTATTCAAAATATATCTTACAGTCGACACAACTTTGCCCCAAAATTCTTTAGGTAAATGCTTTCCTTTTAACATACTTCTCACCATATTCATGATTGTTTGATTCTTACTTTCTGCAGTCCCATTTTGATGTGGAGTGTAGGATGGCACCACCTCGTGCATAAACCCTTCTTTTTTACGTAACATGTCGAAGTCTTTCGACACATACTCTCCACCACCATCGGTTCTCAAAACTTTGAGCTTTCGAACACTTTGCCTTTCGACCATAAATTTGAACTTGGTATATACCTCGATCACTTCACTTTTCTTCTTGATCGGGTAATTCCACTGTTTTCGACTGAAATAATCTATGAATGTGACAAAGTATTTATTACCTCCATATGAATCCACCTGGATTGGTATACATACATCAGAGTATATGACTTCGAGGATTGCATTTGACTTGCTTCCTGCATCCTTGCTGAAGTTGTTCTTGTGTTGCTTCGCCTGCACACATTCTTCATACACCTTGTTTGGAATGTCAATTTTTGGTAATCAAGAAACCATATTTCTTCTCTCCAAATCTCTGATGTATCTGAAGTTGAGATGGCCTAGTTGATAGTGTCGTATCCATTCGTCTCTGCTAGCTGCAGTTGAAAGGAATTGGTGCTCCATCACATTAAGTTCGACCTTGGAGGTTTTATTTTGAGACATAAGAGGCTTCAAGGTTAATCTTCCATTTTCATTGACGACTCTCATCATCTTGTCTTCGACCGTCACTTTTTAATTCTTTTTGACCAACTTCCCTATGTTGAGCAAGTTGCTCTTCATGCCTGGTATGTATAAAACATTTGAAATTATTGACCTCTTGCCACCTTTGCAGGTTCAATCAGCAAGAGATAAGAAAGGTAACAAAAAATGGTTCGAAAATAAATGTAGAGGAGGCTACAACAATTCAACTGGTAAAGGAAACCAACACGAAGAAAACGTGTCAATCAGAGAAGACCCAATTACCAAGGCAACCAAAGAGGTGGTGTTGGAGGTAAAGGAAAAGGTGGTGTTAGAAAGCCTGACAAGAGTCACATTCAGTGTTTCAATTGTCATAAATATGGTTACTATTCTAGTGATTGTCCAGAAAAACAAAAGAATAAAGAAAGTGATACAAAGTTTGCAAAACATAGAGAAGAAGAGATAACATTGATAGTCACAACAAAATATGAAGATAGATTCAAGGATGGCAAAAGGTCAGTAATTTCAAATATATTATACATACTAGGTGTTGCACCCCAAAATCTTCCCTCCCTTTTCTCAAAACATTTCTCACAAAAGATCTCAAGGATTCTCAAGGTTTGATCAGACAAGCTCACCTCCTAAGCATTGAGACCCCAAATTAGGGTTTTGATTTTCACAAGGACAATTGGACTTATAGTGCCTAAAATTACTTTCATGGTTCATTATAGACCCCCAAGAATACTCATGCCAAGTTTCAAGTCTTACATCTCAAGATTGCTCAGTCAATTGATCAAATGACTGAAAATCAGTTGTATTGGGTAAAAAGTCAATTATGATCAACTTACAGTAAAACTTCAATATTTTTGACCAATATCAATATTTTGAAGTCATATTTATCAATTGATCAAAAGTTTATCACAATTCCTCAAGGAAACTATTCAAATCATCAAAGAGTCAAAATGGCCAAAATTAGGGTTTTTCCTGAGAATGACTAGTCATAGACTTTTAACCTAACACACGACTTAATCGTTTAAAGTATGATCTCAAGTATTCAAGCACATTATTTTTACCTAATTTCATGGCTCAAATCATTCCTCAAGATCAAACAATTGATAGTTGAAATTTGGTCAACTGATGAAAAAATCAACTGTTACACCAAAAGTCAAACTTTGACTTTTTGGTCAACATTGAGTTTCAAAGATCAAGATTCATCAAGAAATTAAAAAATATAAAACTTGATCATCAAGAATCAATAAATTCAACAAAAAGTCAAATTTTTCAATACTTAGAAATTTTTTTAAGTGTTTTAACCTTGATAATTTCACTACTTCATGACAATTTTTCACCAAGATGCAAGATGATTCAAGGAAAACTTTCAACATGAAAGTTGTAGATATTGATAAATTATACAAATTTGTATTCAAGGGTTGATGTCCAAAAAATGCTTAGATTTTGAGTTATAGGCCCATGAAGTCATGACCTTTTTAATAAAACACTTAGTAAAATTTTCACCTAGTTTAGGCAGATTTTTGTCCCAACTTCTTGGCCAATTTTCACATAGTTCCAATTTGATTTAGCCAAAATGGAAAACATGAAAGTTATAGACAATGTTTAAATATTTCCAAAATGTCTAAGAACTTGAAGAGATCATTTTTTAGCTAAGAGAATCGAAGAGAATAAGTTGGGCATCCATTCTTGAAATGCAAGTCATTTTGATGATGAACACATAACCAAATCCCTAACCAACGCTACATAATATAACTTTTAAGGCCTTCTAACTTGCAAATATATCCATTATCAGATGTTTACACAACTCATTAAGCTATTTTCCAAGTGTTTGAACCTCTGTCCAAGCCAATTTTCCATTTATGGCACAAAGGCACCATTGTCATTCTTGAAAAGTTTCTTTAATCACAAAGTCAACTTGTCTTGAGATTTGAACGTGTTCCTTCTGTACAAACTTTATCTATAAGATCAAAGAAAACATGTTTAAATCTTCTAGCCACCCTACAAGCTTTGTACCTTGCCTTGAAACCATATTTGTCAAGCTTGCTTCAAAAACAAGTCAAGTGAACACAACATGTGATTTCTTAATTCTGACCTACTCAAGCCCTCAAACATTTTCCTATAAATTGAGACATTGTTCACAAGTCAAGGAAACGAATTCACAAGCCTTGAAACTCCCTCAAACTCAGAATTTCTCTCAAACTTCATTTTTGTGCCATTTATGACTTTGAAGTCTAAGCTCACTTTCCACTCGTGCGTTCTTCCTCAAAATCAACCACAAAGCATCCATACATCATCTAGAGGTGATCCAGGACCATGTTACACAACTGTAACACCTCCTTCATCGTCCTCCATAATCAAAAATAGGGTGCTGCATCTTGACTTCTCTAGCACGATTTAGACACTTTCAGCTTAGAGTAATCTTTGCATTAGCTTCCTAGATGTCCATTGAAGTTATCCCGATCATCACAACACCTTGAAGAGTGATCAAACTCATAATACGATTTCCATTTTCAAGGTAAGTTTTCTGAATTTTCAACTCTTCATACAAGCATCATTTGACTTTGATTTTAAAAGATAAAATGTAGAGATCACGTCCCTGAAGCTAACCATGCTTTTAGATTTCATTTATATTGCCTGAGTATGGAGAATTTTGAGTTTGAACTTACTAAAAAAATTAGGTCAAATTTGGTACCAACAAAAATCCGTGTTCATCTTTGAGAATTAAGTTTAAGTTATTTACATATTTGGAATCGTGATGAAATTTCTAACAAGTTTGATGTTTACAATTTCTGAAATAGTTGAGAAATGAGTAAGTTACAAAATTCAAACATGTTGTTCTGGTTATGGAGCAAGGAAGAAGAAGATTACATAATCAGGATCGGGTTTAAAATATAATGTGTTGGTTGTGCATAAATCAGTGGATGTATCACCACTCCAATGGTTAAAGCACGCGCATATAACCTTTGTGACCTGGGTCCGAGCCCCAGTGCCACATTTTGGTATTTTTCACTTCATTTCTGATTTTTTTTTTGTTTGCTAGCATGTCGGGGCCTCCCCCTCTTGGGCCATCACATTTTTCTCCCTAACACCCCTCATTTTCATTTTGCAACGCATGCCCATTTTTTCTTTTTTATTTCCTTTTCTGATTCAAACAAAAACAGGCTTTGGGCCTAAACAAAAAAAACATTTTCTCACACCCCCTTTTTTTACTTTTAGTCAGACCCAACGTTTCACATTTTTTATTCTTATTTCATTTTCTTTTCTTTTATCTATTTTTATTTTTAACCAAAAAATATATTAAAAAAACTATATTTTCCTAAATAATTGTATCAAAATTTCCATTTTTATTTTATTTCTATTTTATTTATTTTATAGACAAAAATAATAAAAATACTTTCTCAAACTATTTAATTTTATCTTTTTATTAAATAATTAATTAAACTCCTTTTGTAAATTAATTAGAATAATTAGGTTAATTGTAAAAACTTTTTTTCATCAAAAACTCACCATAAAAATAATTTCTCTTCTTGTTACATTTTTGTACATTCTATTATTTTGCATTATGATTTATGTAATTGTCAAAACCTTGTAATAGTAATTAGGATTTATTTTACTTGTCATCCCCATTTGTAAATTTGTATCCCCCATCCCCTAAAGTATTGTAATAGCGTAGGATATTTAAATTCCACACTTTACCGCTTTCCATATTATTGCTAGTGTGATCGGTGGATCTGGAACTGACTGTTTAACGCTGGTTCGCGAAATGTCGCGGAAGCAAGAGTCGCCACCGTATTTTATTTTCTCCAAATGGAAAGGACAAAAGCACAGAAAAATTCCTTAAAGAGATTGCTCTCGGTTCAGGAGGTAGGTTATAGAAAGGGAAGGTGTTAGCACCCTTTCTATCCATGGTTATCCATGGGCTCTTAGATACTTGCTCATTTGTGTTTTCAAAAATGGTTTGTTTGCTTTTCAATTGTGGGTTTTAAAAAGTTTCTTTGAAAATTCCAGTTCGACTCTTGTATCGGTCCTCAAGAGTATTTGAAAAATTGCCTTCGAAAGTTTTTTGAAAAGGTGTCGGTGTGAAAAGTATTTTTGAATTTGTTTTGAGATTTAGAGCAAGTATTTAGAGTCGTCTACCTACCCTAAGGAATTCGTCTGTGTAAATGTCCTTTAAAGTAGTGTCATCCCACCATTGAGAGGTAGGTAGCACCACCGTTGGAGGTGTTCGGGTCAATTCGAGGTTCGGGACATGGTGATCACCAGAGCAATGGGAAGACACCTTAGAAGCTACCCTCATGCCAGGTTCCCGGATCATGAGGACTTACTAAGACATCCTCTACTCGACGATCACCTTTCGAGGCAAGGCAACAGTGAGGCGTACCCTAGGGGTGGTGTGTGATTTGTGTGTCAGATTCAGATATTTTATCTTGTCATGTTATTGGTGACCTATGCGTTTGTTTTTATTTAGTCATTCATTCTTGCATGCCATTATTTAACAGTTAAAAAATTGCGGAAAGATAAAATTCCTAAACTATTACAAAGGCGCGGGTCCACATCGCCAAAATTTCCAGAACCCGATTTGACAGAAAAAATAAAGAATTAAAGAAAAGTAAAGTGCGAGAAATATATTACATGGCCTTGGGAGAGATACATAAATATTAAAAGAAAAAGAAATAAATACGCGAATTGAAATTTTAAATTGAAACGAGGGCGTTGGACCCTTTTTACGAAATTAAATTAAATGATTAAATTAATTGAAATTAAAAAAAGGAAATTGTTTTTGGTATTTTTGTATTTTATGATTTTTATGAAAAAGAATTAAATGAAATTAAAAGATTAATCCTAATTCTAATTGTTTTAGTTTATTATGTAAACATATTAAAGTTTAACCTAAAATTAACCCTAATTAATTAATGCGATTTGATTCATAAAAATAAATAGTTAATTATTAGTGAAAAGAAAAGAAAAAGGATAAAAATTAATTAAGACTAATTCTACCAATTTTAAATTATTTAAGAAAATGTTAAGATTTAAACCTAAATTAGAACTAAAATCAATTAAAGTTATTTATTTACAAAAAATGATATTTAAATAAAAAAAACTTATTTTTGTCTTTTCTGATTTTTTGTGTTTTTTATATTATTGTGAAAATATTTAAATTAAAAAAACTAATTAATTGAATCAAAATAAATAATAAAAAAAATAATGGAAAGAATATTGCAAACCTAGGGGGGTGTCTGTCCCCAAATTGGAGGCTTTAGTCAGTAATTCAGGCCCATTTACCCTTTGGCCTCTTTGACTTTTTTCACTAGCGTGCAACGTTTTTGACTCATGTCCATGATACGCTTCCAACGACAGCCCTTGGATTGATCTCATCATGTGCGTGAAAGGCTTGATTTTGAGGATGTATGGTACACCTTAGCGCTGAAACTGCATATGAACGTTATATGAAAAATAATATGAAAGGGGGTGGGGACCTGGGGCTCGAACCCAGGTCCTGTGGTTTACCAACGCTTATGCCTGACCAACTGCTCCATTTGCACTTTCTGTATATTAAACAACAAACAATGATTATAATATGAAACAACGCGTTAGTGGAGAATTAGCGCGAAATTTCAAATAGACCAATCGCTGCTAGCCACATAGTCATCTTCTTCATGGCTTTATTTTTTCCTGAAACAAAAACACAATCGGCAACGGTTTTGAACCGTCCCTATAGACACCCTATGGGAAAATAGCGATTAGCCCCTGGGGCCTCATAAATTAGGCGCGAGGGTTCCGTTTTGACCGTCCAAGCACGCTTGTTTCAATGATATAGGTCTCGAGTGCTAATTTTTCCTTCACCAAAAAAACCCCAATTTAAGGTTCTGAAAACCCTAAGCATCGCCCATGGTGGTTTCTTGTATAGTGCGTAAAAACTCAATTCATCTACATGGTTAGCTTCAGGAAGGTCCCATTAGTGTAAATCAATCATAAAAATGCAATGATATGGTCTAAATTACAAAATACGATTATGCAAAAAGAGCTATGCAGTTTGCCTTCGAATTACCAATTCTTTGAGTATGGGACACAGTTCTCGATTGGAATCGTCTCCTGGCAACCTTGGAAAGCTAATGGAGTGGTTGTTTTGTCTTGAAAGGCCCTGCAATCGTGATTTCAGTTTTCAACTTTTAAGCAAAAAACTCAAATGTAGTTCTTGGTCTATGGCGCAGCTTTTTAGTCCATGATCACTAGGGTTGCGTTTTGTATTTGTATGTGAGTGATTAGGGTTGGAAAAGAGGTCCAAAAAACCTTTGCAATTACGGAATAGATCTTTGATTTTCATGGCCATAATTTTCCAATCTTTTTCAAGCATCTTTGATACAAATCATGTCCAATTATCTTCAATTCTTTCCTAATCTGACTTGCACGAAATCTTGGAGATATTATATGCACAAAAAGATTGAAAAACCTAGGTTTAGTATTTTTTATATATTTTATTTAATTAAATGAATTATTAATAATAAAAAATCCAAATAAATAAATAAAAATGATAAAAAACTTCCCTTTGGGCCAAATGGTCGTGCACATGCCTTGGATAATGAATTGTGGAAGAAAAAGAGGCCCATTAGCAATTTTAGGTCATTTGAAACAATGTTGACTTTTCAAAATATCCAAAAATTTCCCAACTTCCACAAGGCATAACTTGCTCAATTTTTAAGCTTTGCTCATGTTCTTGGACATTTTGGAAAGGTATTTGAGTCCTATAACCAATGTCTTTGGTCCCATGTCATTTTGATTTACCAATCTCAAGTTATGGCCTTTGACTTAAAGTCCCTTTTTATTGACTTTTGAAAATGACCTATAATGTTGAAATTGATAACTTTTTGTGAGAGCATTTCTTGGACTTGAAATATGAATAGGAGTTGTAGGAAATGTCTTTCTCTTCAAAATGAGCTTTGGATGGAATTTTTCTGATAATCCATGTGAAAGTTATGCCCTGGTCAATTTACAGTTGACTTTTTCAACTGTCCAAATAAGGAAACTTTTGCATCTTGATGATTTTTGAGCCAAGCTTTGAGAATCATGATCAAGCATTGATAAAATGATGTTTGTGGCTTCAAAATAAGATGTTGACCAAAAATTTGAACTTTTGACTGTCAAATGACCATTTTGCCCCTACAGTTGATTGTAGTGCAATTAGGGTTTTTGACTGTGCAATTTTGTGCTGAAAGTCTTGAAACTTGGTATGAGGATGCTTGACCATATTTATAGGCATGTGGGACTTGATTGGACCCTTGGAAACTTCATTTTCTTTGTCAGAACCAAAACCCTAATTTTGACTGTTAGGAGGCCCTTACACTGTGCAACCCTTGGGGAATTCTGAAGCATGACTTGGCAATTTCTTGAAGAATATGGGAGGGAAAATTTTGGGGTACAACAGTTGCCCCTGTTCAATCTTCTTAGACCTAAGGAGGCAGATTGGCTGACGTGCCTTTCGTAATCCGAAGGTGGAAGATGATTGAACACTAGAGTGCCCAGAAATTTGCGCTTACATAGTAGCAGTGTGATGATGGGAATGGGCTTATAGATGCCATTTGGAGATTGATGAATAGGATGATGGGCTTATAGATGCCATACTGAGAGATGATGGAATGTGGATGGGCTTATAGATGCCATCTGGATGTCGATCGCGTAAGAGATTCCTTAGCGAGAACCTGCGTACCTGCAAAAGAAAAAATGATTACCTGACCTATTACAGGAGCTGGTCTTCAGATAGATGTGCAGGTGTGTCCTGACTGGTTACAGGAGCTGAATCTGGAGCTTCAAATGGTGATGAATGAACCAGGGATGGTTACTACCTCAACAGGAACGGTGAGAGAACCTTGGATGACTTTAACCTCAACAGCAATCGTTGAGCGAATCTTGGGATTAAACCTCCGCAGGATCGGGGAGAGAACCATAGGCGACTACAACCTCAACAACAAACATTGAGAGAATCTTGGTGGGAATTATCATCTCCGCAGTATCGGGGAGAGAACCATAGGCGATTACAACCTCAATAGCAATCATTGAGAAAACCTTGGATGGAATTATCATCTCCGCAGTATCGGTGAGAGAACCATAGGCGATTACAACCTCAACAACAAACATTGAGAGAATCTTGGTGGGAATTATCATCTCCGTAGTATCGGGGAGAGAACCATAGGCGATTACAACCTCAATAGCAATCATTGAGAAAACCTTGGATGGAATTATCATCTCCGCAATATCGGGGAGAGAACCATAGGCGATTACAACCTCAACAGCAAACATTGAGAGAACCTTGGATAACTTCAACTTCAACAGCAATCGTTGAGAGAAGCCTGGGATTACCAACTCCGCAGGATCGGGGAGAGAACCATAGGCGATTACCACCTCAACAGCAAACATTGAGAGAACCTTGGATAACTTCAACTTCAACAGCAATCGTTGAGAGAAGCCTGGGATTACCAACTCCGCAGGATCGGGGAGAGAACCATAGGCGATTACCACCTCAACAACAAACATTGAGAGAACCTTGGATAACTTCAACTTCAACAGCAATCGTTGAGAGAAGCCTGGGATTACCAACTCCGCAGGATCGGGGAGAGAACCATAGGCGATTACCACCTCAACAGCAAACATTGAGAGAACCTTGGATAACTTCAACTTCAACAGCAATCGTTGAGAGAAGCCTGGGATTACCAACTCCGCAGGATCGGGGAGAGAACCATAGGCGATTACCACCTCAACAGCAAACATTGAGAGAACCTTGGATAACTTCAACTTCAACAACAATCGTTGAGAGAAGCCTGGGATTACCAACTCCGCAGGATCGGGGAGAGAACCATAGATAACTTCTACTAAGTCTTTATCAGGAAAATCTGTTTGGGGTCGATTTAGCTGGACTAGAGAAGGCCTTGGACTGGATAAGAAACAGAGAATCTTAGGGTCGATTAACTGAACCGGTCTAGGTCTTGGAATGTCTTCAACTGGGTTTTTATCAGAAAAATCTGTTTGGGGTCGATTTAACTGGACCAGAGAAGGCCTTTGACTGGATAAGAAATCTTTGGAGTCGATTAACTGAACCGGTCTAGGTCTTGAAATATGATTGAGAATTTAACTGAATCTTTCCTGAAAGGTAAAGGTCAGTCATATGCAATGCATGATATGGACCAAGCAATGATGTTCTCAACATAAATGAGATTTGTAAGATATGATGCGTCTATGCATGCTATAATGATGTATGGAAGTGCGATGTTTATGAATGTATTTTTCGTCTAGGAAAGTAAATCCTTGACGGGTGCCGGGAAGTCACTCCTGGGCTGATGTTGGAGAATAGATTTTGCTTCCGCTGGGGATGATAATTGCAAGAATACCGGTAGGAGAAGATGACTCCGTTGGGGAATAAACTTGGTGAATGGAATAACTCTGCAGGGAGGAAAGTACTCTAACGATCTTGCTGGGAAGCAATACTCTGTGGGGAGAGAGATACTTTGCTGAGTTGTTGATAATAACTTGCTGGGGATACCCTGGTTGTGTTGGAAGTGTTAATAGACTTCGCTGGGGGTAAGGAGACTTCATTGAGGATGCTCTTTCCATAGCTCTTGGCTGAGGATAACCCAGTTATATCCTGGTAAGGAAATAACTCTTTGAATAAAGCCGGGCGACGCGTTCGTGCTCTGCGCGGGATAAGCTTCCAGAATCTACTGGGGATAAGCTTACTGCTTGGGGAGAGTGCACTGACCTGCTGGCTCACTCTTTGGGGAATTAAGATGCACTGGTTATGTCCTACCTTGTATCTTGTGGACAGAGCAATTAGATCATTTGGACAACTCTCTATTTCCCCTGTTTCTGATGTGGGAGAGGAAGACCTGGGAGGTGCCGATAGTTGTTGACGGACCAACCTTCTTCTGGTAGGCAGGTGACAAGATGACAGGACATAGTCGTAGGCTTTCATCCCTAACTTTTGCCTGGACCGCCCTTTCGGGTTTTCAGTCCACCGGGATACCCATTTTTGCCCAAGCCGCCTTTTCAGGTTTTCGACTTGCCGGGTGTACAAATTTTTTCATTTCATCCCTTCATTTTGCCCGAACCCTTTTGGTTCGCCGGGAAGCCCTAATTTTTGCCTAGGTACGTCAACCTAGCGGGTCTTTGATTTTGCGTAGTATTTTTTCCGACTATGTCCACGCTCTTAGAATGCAGGGAGGTGCCCCTGGCTGCTTGTGTTGCCATATTACCAGAAGATGTCTGATCGTGCAAGATTCGTTGCTGGAGTTCCCCGAGTGACTCAGGCGGAGATTTGCCCCAGGCTATTTGGCCTTTGAGAGATTCTCCAAATCTTGATTGGATTTCCCCAGATGATGGACCATGGTCATGCCATGCCCCTTGATTGGAAGTGCTTTTGTTCACTAGGTATTCATCGTGCGAATTTCCCTGCTGTTCAAACAAAAAGTCATATGCAAACAAAGTTATGTTAAAAATGCCACGCTTATGTCTGTCTCAAAGTTTTTGAAAATGCATTTTTTCCATAAAACAAGTGAATGTTTGTAAAATGTGATGTCAACTCCTTCTTTATAGTAAGCCTTAAGGAGTCAGGATACCTTTCGTAACAGTATGCTTTCGAACTAACCCATGCTTCAGCTAGGACTTTTAAGGGTTATAACGTGGCCTGGTTCACGGTTTAAGAAACAAAGGATAAAGGCTCAAATTATTTGTACCCACCCGCTCTTCGTGATGTTCTTCAATCCTAAACTCAGCTGATCATGCGTTAGACCTTATTTGAGTTTTTATCCGGATGTTCCAGTGATGGTTCAGATATTGATGATTTATTCTGAATAGGCAGTCATTTTTGTTTTTGTTGAGGGTTTGTAAGACCTCTTTCTTTTCTGATTTTTTTTTGTTATCCCTTTCTTTTTTGCCTGAACTGTTTCCTTTTTTGGAATCACAGTCAGTGGGATGCCCCAGTTTTGTAAGTCTCCCTCATGGGTTTTGACTTAATGGGTTTTTTTTTAATTTTTTGAGATAATGACTGCCTTTCTTTATTGATTATTCGGAACCATCACTGTCTTTCTTCGTTTTGTAAGGACTTCTTTGGTGCCATTTGTTATGCACTTGGATCAACTGAGAGACTACCCTGCCCCAGGTTATGATTAAGGGTTTTAAATTTCGAAAAGAAAAACTCCTACTTCTTTGGCTCAGAGGGGTTGACGAGGGATTATCATCCTTATAACTCCAGTGTTTAGGGATTGAAACAATGCCTGTACCTCATCAGCGGGGTCTGTTCAAAAGCATACTGTAATGATCGCGGTATCGTTTTCGTCATCCTCCCTCAAGAGGCTTAGAATTATTAATTGAGAGTTGATCATCAGAAAAAATATGAAAATAATTTGCATTTAGTGAATACGAATATATTGCTTCAAAACAGACATATGCGATGCATTAATGAAATAACAACGTTCTAACATGAGTAAATGTTTGAACAAAAGAAAATTACAACTTGAACATTCGAATGAACAAAAGTCTTTTCATCTCAGGGCTTGTCACTTCAAATGGTGAGCCTTGGAGGGATGGTAGAAAAATTCTACCTGACCATCTTGTGTGAACTCTAATGCCCCTTCATCAATCAGGTCCTGGATCTTGTTCTTCAGAGCCCAACACTCATTTGTATCATGTCCTGGACAGGCAGAGTGGTAGGCACACCTTTTATTGGGATCATAGACAGGAGATACTGTGTTCTGGTTCCGGGGATGAGCCCTTAATGTGATCAGGTTCAACCTTAACAGGCGTTGTAAAGCTTGGAACAACGACACGTTGAGCTGGGTGAATTGCCTCCTGGGCTTGTCTGGCTGAAGCTGGTGAGGTTGATGCTGAATTTGTGGCGCTGAAACCATTTGAGGAGCTCTCCCCTTATCTCCTTGTCTCAAGGATGATTGAATGATGAATGGCTTTTTACCCTTGGACGTTTGCCCCAGTTGGTTACCCTGAATCAGTTGATTGATGAGAACCCCGAGCTCGTCTTGTCTTTGAGCTAAATTTTGAATGGCAGTCGCCTGCCCCAGCATCTGGACTTTCAATGCATCCACCTCAGTTTGCCGATGTTTCATCCGTTCATCCTCGACACTGTTCCTGACCAAAGTCTCCATGAGAAGTGTCCTTAGCTCCTCCTGCCCCTTGGATAGATTCAGGAGGATTTCCCCAAACCGAGTCTCTTGAGCAAGAAGGTCCTTGTTATCTTGTTGGAAGGCCATTGCTGAAATAAACAGCGAGAACGGTAAGTGACCTGCAACAAGGGTACCTGTTATGCAATGATATGTATGTTATGCATGTAATGTTTTCAAGGACCTCGCAGGGTAAACAAGAAGATTGTTAGCATTTGGATTTGTAGCTTGATTGAAGGAACTCCATATTGCTGAGAATCCTTCTTCAAGGGTCAAAGGCTCATCATATCCAGTGGGTCATAGCCCCTGACATCCTTGGCTAGGGCAATCTTCTTCCAGTGTCAAAGCTCACCATATCAAGTGGGTCATAGCCCCTGACAACCTTGGCTAGAGGAAAATAAATCCCCTTTTTCCCCTTGCTAGACAGTTGGTTCATCCTGACCTGCATCACAGACCCTTGAGATCCTTGAAATTGGTTAGGATGTATGCAATGGTATGATGTTATGGTGTGCATGGGGTAATGTAAGTAACCCTGTTATGAGTCCCCATCAAGGACTATAAACAAAACCTGCAAGAAACTAGTCTGCAAGAAACTCATTACACTCTGTTATGAGTCCTAATTAAGGACTATAAACAAAACCTGCAAGAAACTTAGTAAGCCCTGTCATGGGTCCCAATTAAGGACTAAAACAAAACCTGCAAGAAACTTAGTAAGCCCTGTCATGGGTCCCAATTAAGGACTAAAACAAAACCTGCAAGTAGTTCATGTGTCAGATAAAGCATGCAAGTAGTCAAGTACGAAGGCACACAAGTCACACAAGAGAAGGCCCTTAGAGTTTAGGCCAGCATGGGGTCTGGGTATTACCCTCTTGAAGTTGGTGGGTTCAACCTGTCCTATTAGAAGTAACCGGGTTCTAAGGGTCCCAATATCACGGGATTGCTTTCATTGTTCATCGTTTCGATTTAGCCACTGAACTGGCGACCGAAATATTCCAGGAAAGCAACCCTCAATTAAGTGTAGTATCAAGTATCAACCAACCTCGGACTGCACCAAAGTCAGTTATCTCACTACCCTAAAGAGGCCAAGATAGTTCAATTAAGGTTCCTAAGGTCTGTTGATGCTTCATGACACCACGCGGAGGCCCCGTACTCTCCTTGACTGAACTCAAGGGTTACCGGTACACACCAAAGTGCCACATCAACGTAGCAGACTGTTTCAACCATGTCGGTATACCCCGCACAGTTCCCTCACAGCCTTGTTGCTACTTTCTAAGAAGGTATCCCCATATCCAGGTTAGGATCTATAGAACTCCCAAGCAACCCACAATTTTAAAGCAGACAAGTCAATACAATTGAAAACACAGTTATGAACTACCCTAAGGTACACCTCACTTTAAGTTTAATTCCCCAGCAGAGTCGCCAGTTCTGTGATCGGTGGATCTGGAACTGACTGTTTAACGCTGGTTCACGAAATGTCGCGGAAGCAAGAGTCGCCACCGTCTTTTATTTTCTCCAAATGGAAAGGACAAAAGCACAGAAAAATTCCTTAAAGAGATTGCTCTCGGTTCAGGAGGTAGGTTATAGAAAGGGAAGGTGTTAGCGCCCTTTCTATCCATGGTTATCCACGGGCTCTTAGATACTTGCTCATTTGTGTTTTCAAAAATGGTTTGTTTTCTTTTCAATTGTGGGTTTTAAAAAGTTTCTTTGAAAATTCCAGTTCGACTCTTGTATCGGTCCTCAAGAGTGTTTGAAAAATTGCTTTCGAAAGTTTTTTGAAAAGGTGTCGGTGTGAAAAGTATTTTTGAATTTGTTTTGAGATTTAGAGCAAGTATTTAGAGTCGTCTACCTACCCTAAGGAATTCGTCTGTGTAAATGTCCTTTAAAGTAGTGTCATCCCACCATTGAGAGGTAGGTAGCACCACCGTTGGAGGTGTTCGGGTCAATTCGAGGTTCGGGACATGGTGATCACCAGAGCAATGGGAAGACACCTTAGAAGCTACCCTCATGCCAGGTTCCCGGATCATGAGGACTTACTAAGACATCCTCTACTCGACGATCACCTTTCGAGGCAAGGCAACAGTGAGGCGTACCCTAGGGGTGGTGTGTGATTTGTGTGTCAGATTCAGATATTTTATCTTGTCATGTTATTGGTGACCTATGCGTTTGTTTTTATTTAGTCATTCATTCTTGCATGCCATTATTTAACAGTTAAAAAATTGCGGAAAGATAAAATTCCTAAACTATTACAAAGGCGCGGGTCCACATCGCCAAAATTTCCAGAACCCGATTTGACAGAAAAAATAAAGAATTAAAGAAAAGTAAAGTGCGAGAAATATATTACATGGCCTTGAGAGAGATACATAAATATTAAAAGAAAAAGAAATAAATACGCGAATTGAAATTTTAAATTGAAACGAGGGCGTTGGACCCTTTTTACGAAATTAAATTAAATGATTAAATTAATTGAAATTAAAAAAAGGAAATTGTTTTTGGTATTTTTGTATTTTATGATTTTTATGAAAAAGAATTAAATGAAATTAAAAGATTAATCCTAATTCTAATTGTTTTAGTTTATTATGTAAACATATTAAAGTTTAACCTAAAATTAACCCTAATTAATTAATGCGATTTGATTCATAAAAATAAATAGTTAATTATTAGTGAAAAGAAAAGAAAAAGGATAAAAATTAATTAAGACTAATTCTACCAATTTTAAATTATTTAAGAAAATGTTAAGATTTAAACCTAAATTAGAACTAAAATCAATTAAAGTTATTTATTTACAAAAAATGATATTTAAATAAAAAAAACTTATTGTGATCGGTGGATCTGGAACTGACTGTTTAACGCTGGTTCGCGAAATGTCGCGGAAGCAAGAGTCGCCACCGTCTTTTATTTTCTCCAAATGGAAAGGACAAAAGCACAGAAAAATTCCTTTTAAGAGATTGCTCTCGGTTCGGGAGGTAGGTTATAGAAAGGGAAGGTGTTAGCACCCTTTCTATCCATGGTTATCCATGGGCTCTTAGATACTTGCTCAATGTGTTTCCAAAATTGTTTTGCTTTTCAATGTGGGTTTAAAAAGTTTCTTTTGAAAAATTTCAGATCGACTCGTACGTCAGAGTGTTTGAAAAATTTGCTTTGAAAGCTTTTGAAAAGTGTCGGTGTGAAAAGTCTTTGATTTGTTTGAAATTAGAGCAAGTATCCTTGAGAACCTACCTACCCTAAGGAATTCGTCTGTGTAAATGTCCTTTAAAAGTAGTGCCATCCCACCATTGAGAGGTAGGTAGCACCACCGTTGGAGGTGTTCGGGTCAATTCGATTTTAGGGACATGGTGATCACCGGAGCAATAGGAAGACACCTTAGAAGCTACCCTCATGCCAGGTTCCCGGATCATGAGGACTTACTAAGACATCCTCTACTCGACGATCACCTTTCGAAAGGCAACAGTGAGGCGTACCCTAGGGGTGGTGTGTGCGAATTGTGTGTCATGTTTCAGTTATTTGTCTTGTCATATTTGTCGTGTTCTACGCTTGATTTTAGTTAGGACATTCATTCTTTCATGCTTGGTTAACAGTTAAATATTTTGCGAGGAAATAAATCTAAGGCTATTACAAAGGCGCGGGTCCACATCGCCAAAATTAAACCGGACCCGATTTAGCGGAAAATAAATAATGCGATAAATAAAATGCGAAAAGTAAAGTTACATGGCTTTGGGACAATTACATAATTATAACAAACGATAAAGAAAAATATGCGCAATTAAATTAAAACAATGGGCGTTGGACCCTTTTTGCAAATAATTAAAATTAATAAGGACTTAGAAATTAAAATTAAATGAGAATGATATTTTTGTGTTTTTTAGATTTAATGGGAAAAGGAATTAATTCAATTAAATTAAACGGCAAACCCTAATTCTAATATTTTTTATTTATTATGAAAGAATTAAAATATAATCTAAATTAAACCCTAAATTATTTATGTACAATTTTTAATTATAAAAATAAATAAATAGTATTGTGAGAAATAAAAATTAAAAAAGATATTAAAACTATCAATTAACCTAATTCTACATGTTTTTGGATTTTTATTAAAAAGGAATTAAAGTTGAAAACCTAATTGAACTAAATAATCTACATTTTTATTTATTCATGAAAATAATTAATATATATAAATATTTATTAATTTTTTTGGCCTTCCCTGATTTTTGAGTGTTTTTAGATTTTGTAGAAAAATAAATTAATTATGTTAAAACAATAAAATAAATAAAATAACAAAAATAAGAGTAAGAATAAAAATATAAAATATGCAAACCAAGGTGGGGTGTAGCCCCAAATTAGGAGGTGAGGCCTGGTAATTTAAGGCCCATTAAGCTTGAATCCGTTGACTTTGGGAATCATGTATGGTGCGTTTGACCAGGTGTACGCTGCACCCTGGAGCTTGGTCATTGATCTGATCATTGTGGACGCGTGGCTAATGGGATGCTGATGGAGTATGGTGGTCTTTCATGTTAGGCCTGCATGGGATCAATTATAGAAAAATAATATGAAGCTTATACAGACCTGGGGATCGAACCCAGGTCTTGCACTTCACCAGCCAACACCTGGACCACTATGCCATTTAGCGCGTTGTTAACATATAATATCAATTAAACAATATAAGAGAAAAACAATGTTAATGGAAATCAGCGCGCCAATTTTTAAAACAACGAATCATTGATTGACACGATTCCATCTCCTTCATCGTCCCTGTAAATCAAAGCATTGGGCAACGGTTTTCAGAACGTGGTTTTAGAGGGCCTTTGGAAAAATAGCGATTAGCGCTATGGCATTGATAAATTGATCGCGAGGGTCCAGATTGCTTCGTCTTGAGGAGCTGGTTTGAATGGTCTAAGTTTCGTGCTTCAATTTTACAGGACAAGAAAATCCCCAATTGGGAGCTCAAGAAACCCTAGAAGGCGTTCATGGCAATATCGCGTATAGGGCATAAAAATGCAATCCAACTGCAGGGTTAGCGTCAGAGACTTATAATAAACATGAATATATGATTAAATTTCAAAGAAGATGCTTAGAACATGATATGCATTTAAGAATTTTTTGCTGTACAGTCTGAGGTCGTGATACCGTTTCAAGGCGTTTTGCTTGTTGTTTTTGATTGAGAAACACTCAATGATGTCTCAGGATGCTAATGGAACAAAAATCAAAGCTTGAATCGATCTAAAAGCTAGTTTTCAGTCTTGAGTTTTTTGTGAAAAATTTCAATATGCAATGCTTGTTTTGGGCGCAGCTTGCAGTCTTGAATCATTAGGGTTGTGATCCCATACTTGTATGGAAGCAATTAGGTTAAAAAGATTGAATAAAATCCATTGCTTTGATGATTTTTGGATATTTGATTTTATGGATCTTTTCCAATCTTTTTCTCATAGCTTTTGTATCAAATCTGATCAATTAGCACCAAAACTTGCCATAATCAATCAAGCACGAAATATTGAGATTAGAATGTGCACAAAAAGATTTTTTTAGGTTAGGTTTATATTTTTCATGTATTAAAATGATTTAAATGAATATAAATTAATATTAATTCAAATAAATAATTAAAAAATATGAAAATACTTCCCTTTGGGCCTAGTGGTCGTGCATAGGCTTGGCATGAAGAAACTTGGAAGAAAAATGGGCCCATTTGCATTTTTAGGCCTTTTGCATCAATGTTGACTTTCAAAAATTTCCAAACATTTCCCAACTTCCACAAGGCATAACTTGGTCAATTTTTAAGCTTTTCACATGTTCTTGGACATTTTGGAAAGGTCTTTGAGTCCTTTAACCAATGCCTTTGGTCCCATGTCATTTTGATTTACCAATCTCAAGTTATGGCCTTTGACTTAAAGTCACTTTTTGTTGACTTTTGAAAATGACCTATAATGTTAAAATTGATAACTTTTTGTGAGAGCATTTCTTGGACTTGGAACATGAAGATGAATTGTAGTAAATGTCTTTCTCTTCAAAATGAGCTTTGGATGGAATTTTTCTGATAATCCATGTGGAAGTTATGCCCTGGTCAATTTCAGTTGACTTTTTTAGCTGTCCAAATATAGCAACTTTTGTATCTTGATGATTTTCTGAGCCAAATTTTGAGAATCATGATCAAGCATTGATCAAATGATGTTTGTGGCTTCAAAATGATATATTGACCAAAAATTTGAACTTTTGACTGTCAAATGACCATTTTGCCCCTACAGTTGACTGTAGTGCAATCTAGGGTTTTGACTGTGCAATTTTGAGCTGAATGCCTTAAAACTTGATATGAGGATACTTGACCCTCTTTGTAGGCATGTGAGACTTGATTGGGCCTTTGAAAAGTTCATTTGCTTGACCAGAACTCAAACCCTAGTTTTGACTGTCTAGGAGACAGTTGAGCTGCACAACCCTTGGGGAATTTTGTGACCTTGACTTTGACAATTCTTGATGAATATGGGAGGGCAAATTTTGGGGTACAACAGTTGCCCCTGTTCAATCTTCTTAGACCTGAGGATGCAGATTGGCTGACGTGCCTTTCGTAATCCGAGGGTAGAAGATGATTGGACACTAGAGTGCCCAGAAATTTGCGCTCACATAGTAGCAGTGATGATGAGGGAATGGGCTTATAGATGCCATTTGGGATGTTGCTCGCGTAGGAGATTCCTTAGCGAGAACCTGCATACCTGCAAAACAGAAAAATGAGTACCTGACACGTCGTAGGAGCTGATTTTAGATGCTTGATATAGATATGTCCTGATTGGTTACAGGAGCTGAGTCTGGAGCTTCAAACGCTGATGAATGAACCAGGGATGGTTACTGCCTTAGCATGAATGATTAGAGAATCCCGAATGATTTCAACCTCAACAACGCTCGTTGAGAGAAAATCTTGGTGAGAATTACCATCTTCGTAGTATCAGGAAGAGAACCAAAGGACATTATAATCTCAAAGGGAGTCACCTCACTCACCGCTGGAGAGGGAACTATAGGAAATTATAATCTGAAAGGAAATATCACCTCACGCTCATGCCGGAGAGGGAAACATCTGAAGAAGGAATTACCACCTCACACGCCGTTGGAGAGGGGACCATAGGAGAATATCACCTCACGCTCATGCCGGAGAGGGAAACATCTGAAGAAGGAATTACCACCTCACACGCCGTTGGAGAGGGGACCATAAGAGAATATCACCTCACGCTCATGCCGGAGAGGGGAACATCTGAAGAAGGAATTACCACCTCACACGCCGTTGGAGAGGGGACCATAAGAGAATATCACCTCACGCTCATGCCGGAGAGGGGAACATCTGAAGAAGGAATTACCACCTCACACGCCGTTGGAGAGGGGACCATAAGAGAATATCACCTCACGCTCATGCCGGAGAGGGGAACATCTGAAGAAGGAATTACCACCTCACACGCCGTTGGAGAGGGGACCATAAGAGAATATCACCTCACGCTCATGCCGGAGAGGGGAACATCTGAAAAAGGAATTACCTCCTCACACGCCGTTGGAGAGGGTACCATAAGAGAACTTCTACTGAGTCTTTATCAGAAAAATCTGTTTGGAGTCGATTTAACTGGACTAGAGAAATCCTTGAAATATGTTTGAGAATTTCAACTGCATCTTTCCTGAAAGGTAAAGGTCAGTTATATGCAATGCATGATATGGATCAAGCAATGATGTTCTCAACATAAACGAGATTCATATGATATGATGCGTATATGCATGCTATAATGATGTATGTGATGATTCATGTATGTTTTCGTCTAGGAAAATAAATCCTTGACGGGTGCCGGGAAGTCATATCCTGGGCTGATATTGAGGAAGAGACTTTGCTTCCGCTGTGGATGATTGTTGCAAGAATACCGGTAGGAGAAGATAACTCCGTTGAGGAATAAACTTGGCAAATGAAATAATTCTGCGGGGGAAAAGATACTCTAGCGATCATGCTGAGGAGTGCTACTCTGTGGGGATAGCGATGCTTTGCTGAGTTGATGAAGATAACTCCGCTGGGGATATCCTTGTTGTCGGAAGTGTTGGTAAACTTCGCTGGGGGTAGGAAAATACTTTGCCGAGGACGCTCTTTCCGTGGCTTTTGGCTGAGGATAACCCAGTTATATCCTGTTACGGAAATAACTCTTTAAATCAAGCCGGGACGACGCGTTCGTGCTCTGAGGATAAGCTTCCAGAATCTACTGGGGATAAGCTCGCTGCTTGGGGGGATATGAATTCCAACTTTCCTGGGGAAACTGGATTGGACTCTCCTGGGGAGTTTGATATGCTGGGGAAGTGATGCCTTTGAATATTGAGATACCGCCGGGGAACAATCTTTAGACCAAGACTGCCGGGGATGCTTGTTAAGAATGCGTGCTGCTGGGGAGGTATTGAGATCTACAGGAGGATACTCAATTTCCTTGATATTTGATGATTTGCTTGGAGAGACATGTATTGTTTTACTGAACTACTCTCTGGGGAATGAAGATACTCGGTCATGTTCTTTGGCTGAACCTACCTTGGTACCTTGGAGGATAGAACAATTAGACTGCTCAGACAACTCTTTTATTGCCCCTGTTCTTTGTGGGGTGCTGATAGTTGTTGGCGGACAAACCTTCTTCTGGTAGACAGATGACAAGAAGACGGGACATAGTCGTACGCTTTAATCCCTAACTTTTGCCTGGACCGCCCTTTCGGGTTTTCAGTCCACCAGGATACCCATTTTTGCCCAAGCCGCCTTTTCAGGTTTTCGACTTGCCGGGTGTACAGCTTTTTTTCATTTCATCCCTCATTTTGCCCGAACCCTTTTGGTTCGCCGGGAAGCCCTTATTTTTGCCTAGGTGTGTCAACCTAGCGGGTCTTTGATTGTGCGTAGTATTTTTCCGACTATGTCCACGCTCTTAGAATGCAGGGAGGTGCCCCTGGCTGCTTGTTTTGCCATATTACCAGAAGATGTCTGATCGGGCAAGATTCGTTGCTGGAGTGCCCCAAGTGACTCAGGCAGAGATTTTCCCCAGGCTTTTTGGCCTTTTGAGAGATTCTCCGAATCTTGATTGGACTGCCCCAGATGATGGACAACAGTCGTGTCGTGCCCCTTGATTGGAAGTGCTTTTGTTTACTAGGTATTTCTCGTGCGAATTTCCCTGCTGTTCAAACAAAAGGTCATATGCAAACAAAGTTATGTTAAAAATGCAAAGCTTATGTCTGTCTTGAAGATTTTGAAAATGCATTCTTTTTTCATAAAACAAGTAAATGTTTGTAAAACGTGATGTCAACTCCATATTTACCGTGGGCCTTCAGGAGTCAGGATACCTTTCGTAACAGTATGCTTTCGAACTAACCCATGCTTCAGCTAGGACTTTTGAGGGTTATAACGTGGCTTGGTTCACGGTTTAAGAAACAAAGGATAAAGGCTCAAAGTATTTGTACCCACCCGCTCTTCGTGATGTTCTCCAAACCTAAACTCAGTTGATCGTGCGTTAGACCTTGCTTGAGTCTTTGCTTTGATTTTCCAGTGATGATTCGGATGTTGATAACTTATTTTGAATAGGCAGTCATCTTTGCTTTGGTTGAGGGTTTATGAGACCTCTTTCTTTTTTGATTTCGTTATCCCTTTCTTTTTTGCCTGAACTGTTTCCTTTTTTGGAATTACAGTCAGCGGGATGCCCCAGTTTCGTAAGTCCCTTTTGTAGGTTTAGACTTTTTGGGCTTTTCATTTATGAATTTTGGTGATGACTGCCTGTCCTTTTGATTGTTCTGAACCATCACTGTCTTTGTTCATTTTGTAAAGATCTCTTTGGTGCCATTCGTCATGCACTCGGATCAACTGAGAGAGCTACCCTGCCCCAGGTTATGATTAAGGGTTTTGATTTTCGAAAATAAAAACTCCTACTTCTTTGGCTCTGATGGGTTGACGGGGGATTATCATCCTTATTACTCCAGTGTTTAGGAATTGAAACAATGCTTGTACCTCATCAGCGGGGTCTGTTCAAAAGCATACTGTAATGATTGTGGTATCGTTTTCGTCATCCTCCCTCAAGAGGCTTAGAATTTTAGATCAAGAGTTGACATCAGAAAAAAATATGAAGATAATTTGCATATAGTGAATACGAATATATTGCTTCAAAACAGACGTATGCGATGCATTAATGAAATAACAATGTTTAACAATGAACAAATGTTTGAATAATCAAAAGGGAATTACAACTTGAAAAATCCTAATGAACAAAAATTTCTAGTTTGAGATAGCCATCTCAGATGGAGAATTCTCAGCGGAAGATTTTCATCTCGCCATCCGGCATGAACTCTATCACCCCTTCGTCAATCAAATCCTGAATTTTGTTCTTCAAGGTCCAACAGTCGTCTGTAGCATGCCCCGGGCTGTCTGAATGATAAGCGCAGTGGGTGTCGGGGTTATACCTCGAAGCTGTCCTGTTGGGATTCTTCGGAGGGTCCTTTAGAGTGATCAGATTGACCTCCAGCAAGCGCTTCAGTATAAAGGATGAGGGTATATCAGTCTCCGAGAAATGTCTTCCGGGCGCATTTCGTTTACGTTGACTACCCCGTTGAGGCTGGGCTCGTGACCCTGAAGCAAGCTGAGGAGATTTTCCTTTGTCTTCTTGCCCCGCATGTGGTTGAATGATGGCTGGGGCTTCCACCTTGGCTGTTTGCCCTACTGGATTATTTTGAAGCAGCTTGGTGACGAGAACCCGGAGCTCTTCTTGTTTTTGAGTTAAGTCCTGAATGAGAGTCATTTGGCCCACCAACTGCCCCATCATTTGGATCTTCATGGTTGCCAACTCAATTTGTAGTCCTTCCAGCTGATCGTTCCTGATGCCCCCTGCATTCCCTAAGGTCAAGTTCCTGGTGAGGAGAGTCTTTATTTCTTCTTGCCCCTGGGATAGGTTCAAGAACATTTCTCGCAGTTGGGCGTTCTGAGTACGGAGATCTTGGTTGTCCGGTTGGAAAGCCATTGCTGAAATAAACAGCGAAGATGGTGAGTGACCTGTCAAAAGGGTACCTGTAATGCAATGATATGTATGATATGTATGCAATGTTTTCAAGGATCTCGCAGGGTAAAAGATTATTAGAATTTGAATTCGTAGCTTGATTGAAGGAACTGCATGTTGTTGAGAGTCCTTCTTCAAGGGTCATAGGCTCACCATATCCAGTGGGTCATAGCCCCTGATAACCTTAACTAGGGGATCATTATTCAAGTGTCAAAGCTCACCATGTCAAGTGGGTCATAGCCTCTGACAACCTGGGCTAGAGGAAAATAAATCCTCTTTGCCCCTTGCTGGGATAGTTGATTCATCATGACCTGCATCACAAGCCCTTGAGATCCTTGAAATGGGTTAGGATGTATGCAATGGTATGATGTCATGCTATGCATGGGGTGATGTAGGTAAACCCTGTTATGAGTCCCAATTAAGGACTATAAACAACCCTGCAAGAAATTCAGTATACTTTGTTATGAGTCCCAATTTAGGACTATAAACAAAACCTGCAAGAGATCTAGTAAACCCTGTTATGAGTCCCAGTTAAGGACTATAAACAAAACCTGCAAGAAATTTGGGTAGACCCTGTCATGAGTCCTAGTTAAGGACTATAAACAAGACCTGCAAGAAACTCAGTACCCTGTTATGAGTCCCAATTAAGGACTATAAACAAGACCTGCAAGAAACAAGTGTTAGGTAACAAGCACGCAGATAGTCAAGTATGAAGGCACACAAGTCACACAAAAGAGCTCTTAAGGTTTAGGCCAGCATGAGGTCTGGGTAGTACCCTCTTTCAGTTTGTTGGTTAAGACCTGTCCTATCAGAAGTAACCGGGTTCTAGAGGATCCCAATATCACTGACTACCCTCAATCGGTCATAACTCCAGCATCGCAACCTTTTCTTGCGGCCAGAACCATCACGAGAGTTTAGCCTCAATGGGCGTAGCATACTGCTACTGTTCTAAAGGCCAAGTTGTGTCAATTAAGGTTCTAAGGTTGTTGGTGCTTAATGACTCTTTAGAAGACCCATATTCTCCTCGTTGCGACACAAGGGATATCGGTACAGACTAAGGTGCCACACCAACGTAGCCACTGCTTCACCTGTGTCGGTCTACGCCGGACAGGTCCCTCACAGCTTATGCTACCTAAACAGGGTATCCCTAGATCCGGGTTAGGATCTATGTATCTCCGATGCAACCCACAATAGTAAAGCAAGCAAAACAATACAAGTGAAAACACAGTTATGACTTAGCCCTAAGGTACACCTCACTTTATAAAGGGTCCCCAGCAGAGTCGCCAGTTCTGTGATCGGTGGATCTGGAACTGACTGTTTAACGCTGGTTCGCGAAATGTCGCGGAAGCAAGAGTCGCCACCGTCTTTTATTTTCTCCAAATGGAAAGGACAAAAGCACAGAAAAATTCCTTTTAAGAGATTGCTCTCGGTTCGGGAGGTAGGTTATAGAAAGGGAAGGTGTTAGCACCCTTTCTATCCATGGTTATCCATGGGCTCTTAGATACTTGCTCAATGTGTTTTCAAAATTGTTTTGCTTTTCAATGTGGGTTTAAAAAGTTTCTTTTGAAAAATTTCAGATCGACTCGTACGTCAGAGTGTTTGAAAAATTTGCTTTGAAAGCTTTTGAAAAGTGTCGGTGTGAAAAGTCTTTGATTTGTTTGAAATTAGAGCAAGTATCCTTGAGAACCTACCTACCCTAAGGAATTCGTCTGTGTAAATGTCCTTTAAAAGTAGTGCCATCCCACCATTGAGAGGTAGGTAGCACCACCGTTGGAGGTGTTCGGGTCAATTCGATTTTAGGGACATGGTGATCACCGGAGCAATAGGA
The DNA here is from genome assembly GCA_948472305.1 of Vicia faba. Taxonomy (NCBI): domain Eukaryota; kingdom Viridiplantae; phylum Streptophyta; class Magnoliopsida; order Fabales; family Fabaceae; genus Vicia; species Vicia faba. The sequence continues at coordinate 483,356,143 of OX451736.1, read as the reverse complement.
AGACACCTTAGAAGCTACCCTCATGCCAGGTTCCCGGATCATGAGGACTTACTAAGACATCCTCTACTCGACGATCACCTTTCGAAAGGCAACAGTGAGGCGTACCCTAGGGGTGGTGTGTGCGAATTGTGTGTCATGTTTCAGTTATTTGTCTTGTCATATTTGTCGTGTTCTACGCTTGATTTTAGTTAGGACATTCATTCTTTCATGCTTGGTTAACAGTTAAATATTTTGCGAGGAAATAAATCTAAGGCTATTACAAAGGCGCGGGTCCACATCGCCAAAATTAAACCGGACCCGATTTAGCGGAAAATAAATAATGCGATAAATAAAATGCGAAAAGTAAAGTTACATGGCTTTGGGACAATTACATAATTATAACAAACGATAAAGAAAAATATGCGCAATTAAATTAAAACAATGGGCGTTGGACCCTTTTTGCAAATAATTAAAATTAATAAGGACTTAGAAATTAAAATTAAATGAGAATGATATTTTTGTGTTTTTTAGATTTAATGGGAAAAGGAATTAATTCAATTAAATTAAACGGCAAACCCTAATTCTAATATTTTTTATTTATTATGAAAGAATTAAAATATAATCTAAATTAAACCCTAAATTATTTATGTACAATTTTTAATTATAAAAATAAATAAATAGTATTGTGAGAAATAAAAATTAAAAAAGATATTAAAACTATCAATTAACCTAATTCTACATGTTTTTGGATTTTTATTAAAAAGGAATTAAAGTTGAAAACCTAATTGAACTAAATAATCTACATTTTTATTTATTCATGAAAATAATTAATATATATAAATATTTATTAATTTTTTTGGCCTTCCCTGATTTTTGAGTGTTTTTAGATTTTGTAGAAAAATAAATTAATTATGTTAAAACAATAAAATAAATAAAATAACAAAAATAAGAGTAAGAATAAAAATATAAAATATGCAAACCAAGGTGGGGTGTAGCCCCAAATTAGGAGGTGAGGCCTGGTAATTTAAGGCCCATTAAGCTTGAATCCGTTGACTTTGGGAATCATGTATGGTGCGTTTGACCAGGTGTACGCTGCACCCTGGAGCTTGGTCATTGATCTGATCATTGTGGACGCGTGGCTAATGGGATGCTGATGGAGTATGGTGGTCTTTCATGTTAGGCCTGCATGGGATCAATTATAGAAAAATAATATGAAGCTTATACAGACCTGGGGATCGAACCCAGGTCTTGCACTTCACCAGCCAACACCTGGACCACTATGCCATTTAGCGCGTTGTTAACATATAATATCAATTAAACAATATAAGAGAAAAACAATGTTAATGGAAATCAGCGCGCCAATTTTTAAAACAACGAATCATTGATTGACACGATTCCATCTCCTTCATCGTCCCTGTAAATCAAAGCATTGGGCAACGGTTTTCAGAACGTGGTTTTAGAGGGCCTTTGGAAAAATAGCGATTAGCGCTATGGCATTGATAAATTGATCGCGAGGGTCCAGATTGCTTCGTCTTGAGGAGCTGGTTTGAATGGTCTAAGTTTCGTGCTTCAATTTTACAGGACAAGAAAATCCCCAATTGGGAGCTCAAGAAACCCTAGAAGGCGTTCATGGCAATATCGCGTATAGGGCATAAAAATGCAATCCAACTGCAGGGTTAGCGTCAGAGACTTATAATAAACATGAATATATGATTAAATTTCAAAGAAGATGCTTAGAACATGATATGCATTTAAGAATTTTTTGCTGTACAGTCTGAGGTCGTGATACCGTTTCAAGGCGTTTTGCTTGTTGTTTTTGATTGAGAAACACTCAATGATGTCTCAGGATGCTAATGGAACAAAAATCAAAGCTTGAATCGATCTAAAAGCTAGTTTTCAGTCTTGAGTTTTTTGTGAAAAATTTCAATATGCAATGCTTGTTTTGGGCGCAGCTTGCAGTCTTGAATCATTAGGGTTGTGATCCCATACTTGTATGGAAGCAATTAGGTTAAAAAGATTGAATAAAATCCATTGCTTTGATGATTTTTGGATATTTGATTTTATGGATCTTTTCCAATCTTTTTCTCATAGCTTTTGTATCAAATCTGATCAATTAGCACCAAAACTTGCCATAATCAATCAAGCACGAAATATTGAGATTAGAATGTGCACAAAAAGATTTTTTTAGGTTAGGTTTATATTTTTCATGTATTAAAATGATTTAAATGAATATAAATTAATATTAATTCAAATAAATAATTAAAAAATATGAAAATACTTCCCTTTGGGCCTAGTGGTCGTGCATAGGCTTGGCATGAAGAAACTTGGAAGAAAAATGGGCCCATTTGCATTTTTAGGCCTTTTGCATCAATGTTGACTTTCAAAAATTTCCAAAAATTTCCCAACTTCCACAAGGCATAACTTGGTCAATTTTTAAGCTTTTCACATGTTCTTGGACATTTTGGAAAGGTCTTTGAGTACTTTAACCAATGCCTTTGGTCCCATGTCATTTTGATTTACCAATCTCAAGTTATGGCCTTTGACTTAAAGTCACTTTTTGTTGACTTTTGAAAATGACCTATAATGTTAAAATTGATAACTTTTTGTGAGAGCATTTCTTGGACTTGGAACATGAAGATGAATTGTAGTAAATGTCTTTCTCTTCAAAATGAGCTTTGGATGGAATTTTTCTGATAATCCATGTGGAAGTTATGCCCTGGTCAATTTCAGTTGACTTTTTCAGCTGTCCAAATATAGCAACTTTTGTATCTTGATGATTTTCTGAGCCAAATTTTGAGAATCATGATCAAGCATTGATCAAATGATGTTTGTGGCTTCAAAATGATATATTGACCAAAAATTTGAACTTTTGACTGTCAAATGACCATTTTGCCCCTACAGTTGACTGTAGTGCAATCTAGGGTTTTGACTGTGCAATTTTGAGCTGAATGCCTTAAAACTTGATATGAGGATACTTGACCCTCTTTGTAGGCATGTGAGACTTGATTGGGCCTTTGAAAAGTTCATTTTCTTGACCAGAACTCAAACCCTAGTTTTGACTGTCTAGGAGACAGTTGAGCTGCACAACCCTTGGGGAATTTTGTGACCTTGACTTTGACAATTCTTGATGAATATGGGAGGGCAAATTTTGGGGTACAACACTTATTTTTGTCTTTTCTGATTTTTTGTGTTTTTTATATTATTGTGAAAATATTTAAATTAAAAAAACTAATTAATTGAATCAAAATAAATAATAAAAAAAATAATGGAAAGAATATTGCAAACCTAGGGGGGTGTCTGTCCCCAAATTGGAGGCTTTAGTCAGTAATTCAGGCCCATTTACCCTTTGGCCTCTTTGACTTTTTCACTAGCGTGCAACGTTTTTGACTCATGTCCATGATACGCTTCCAACGACAGCCCTTGGATTGATCTCATCATGTGCGTGAAAGGCTTGATTTTGAGGATGTATGGTACACCTTAGCGCTGAAACTGCATATGAACGTTATATGAAAAATAATATGAAAGGGGGTGGGGACCTGGGGCTCGAACCCAGGTCCTGTGGTTTACCAACGCTTATGCCTGACCAACTGCTCCATTTGCACTTTCTGTATATTAAACAACAAACAATGATTATAATATGAAACAACGCGTTAGTGGAGAATTAGCGCGAAATTTCAAATAGACCAATCGCTGCTAGCCACATAGTCATCTTCTTCATGGCTTTATTTTTTCCTGAAACAAAAACACAATCGGCAACGGTTTTGAACCGTCCCTATAGACACCCTATGGGAAAATAGCGATTAGCCCCTGGGGCCTCATAAATTAGGCGCGAGGGTTCCGTTTTGACCGTCCAAGCACGCTTGTTTCAATGATATAGGTCTCGAGTGCTAATTTTTCCTTCACCAAAAAAACCCCAATTTAAGGTTCTGAAAACCCTAAGCATCGCCCATGGTGGTTTCTTGTATAGTGCGTAAAAACTCAATTCATCTACATGGTTAGCTTCAGGAAGGTCCCATTAGTGTAAATCAATCATAAAAATGCAATGATATGGTCTAAATTACAAAATACGATTATGCAAAAAGAGCTATGCAGTTTGCCTTCGAATTACCAATTCTTTGAGTATGGGACACAGTTCTCGATTGGAATCGTCTCCTGGCAACCTTGGCAAGCTAATGGAGTGGTTGTTTTGTCTTGAAAGGCCCTGCAATCGTGATTTCAGTTTTCAACTTTTAAGCAAAAAACTCAAATGTAGTTCTTGGTCTATGGCGCGGCTTTTTAGTCCATGATCACTAGGGTTGCGTTTTGTATTTGTATGTGAGTGATTAGGGTTGGAAAAGAGGTCCAAAAAACCTTTGCAATTACGGAATAGATCTTTGATTTTCATGGCCATAATTTTCCAATCTTTTTCAAGCATCTTTGATACAAATCATGTCCAATTATCTTCAATTCTTTCCTAATCTGACTTGCACGAAATCTTGGAGATATTATATGCACAAAAAGATTGAAAAACCTAGGTTTAGTATTTTTTATATATTTTATTTAATTAAATGAATTATTAATAATAAAAAATCCAAATAAATAAATAAAAATGATAAAAAACTTCCCTTTGGGCCAAATGGTCGTGCACATGCCTTGGATAATGAATTGTGGAAGAAAAAGAGGCCCATTAGCAATTTTAGGTCATTTGAAACAATGTTGACTTTTCAAAATATCCAAAAATTTCCCAACTTCCACAAGGCATAACTTGCTCAATTTTTAAGCTTTGCTCATTTTCTTTGACATTTTGGAAAGGTCTTTGAGTCCTCTAACCAATGTCTTTTGTCCCATGTCATTTTGATTTACCAATCTCAAGTTATGGCCTTTGACTTAAAGTCCCTTTTTATTGACTTTTGAAAATGACCTATAATGTTGAAATTGATAACTTTTTGTGAGAGCATTTCTTGGACTTGAAATATGAAGAGGAGTTGTAGGAAATGTCTTTCTATTCAAAATGAGCTTTGGATGGAATTTTTCTGATAATCCATGTGAAAGTTATGCCCTGGTCAATTTACAGTTGACTTTTTCAACTGTCCAAATAAGGAAACTTTTGCATCTTGATGATTTTTGAGCCAAGCTTTGAGAATCATGATCAAGCATTGATAAAATGATGTTTGTGGCTTCAAAATAAGATGTTGACCAAAAATTTGAACTTTTGACTGTCAAATGACCATTTTGCCCCTACAGTTGATTGTAGTGCAATTAGGGTTTTTGACTGTGCAATTTTGTGCTGAAAGTCTTGAAACTTGGTATGAGGATGCTTGACCATATTTATAGGCATGTGGGACTTGATTGGACCCTTGGAAACTTCATTTTCTTTGTCAGAACCAAAACCCTAATTTTGACTGTTAGGAGGCCCTTACACTGTGCAACCCTTGGGGAATTCTGAAGCATGACTTGGCAATTTCTTGAAGAATATGGGAGGGCAAATTTTGGGGTACAACAGCTAGTAATTAGGGTTTGTATGGCAAGACTTAAAACCAAACAATAGACAACCTTAATTCAAGACAAATTAAATGAAAACAATACACTTTTCACACATGCACCTCTAGGTTTAACCCACACTTGTTGCGTTAGATTAAAACAGTCATGTCCCTCGAACGTGAGATGTTTTAGCAAAGACCCTCGATTAAAAGATCATAGTCCCTCGATGACCCTTCAACATTGCCTTCGGTAAACGATATTAGTCCCTTATTAAAAATTGCTAAAGCATGTCACAAGTTACCTTCTATGATTGTACGATGACCCACACCCGTCCTTCACATCCAATGATATGGCTCCTTACCAACCAATCATAAAATAGCACTATCTAAAGGAGGAGGAAAAGAGCAAAGAATTTTGAGTAGGTAAATTGCTCTTAATTTCTCACAAACAAAACCGTTTACACCTCACACTTTCAAAACACTTTTCAAAAAACAGCATTTTGTATACATTCTCAACGATACGAGAATCATTACAAAATTGCTTTACATTGGCATCTTCAAAACATCTTTGAAACACTCCATGTAAACAAATATTTTCAAAACCAATACTTTATATACATTCTCAACGATATTATAATCATTACAAAGTTTTCCCAACGAAGGCGTTTTCAAAATATTTTCAAACTTACAAAGCATTTCAAAGTGAGCTAGCAGTTAAGAGCCCGTAGATAACTACGGATGAAAAGGGTGCTAACACCTTCCCTTTTCATAACCTACCCCCCGAACTCAAGAAAATTCTTAAAAGGTCCTTCTTGTTCTTTTCACCCTTTCCTTTATTGGATAAAATAAAATTCGATGGCGACTCTTGCTATCCATAATATTTGCGATAAAACGCAAAACACCCAAGTCAGTTCTCCCACCGTATTACACCAGGCATGAAGAGAAAATTGCTTAACATAGGGCATTTGGTCAAAAAGAATTACAAAGTGTCGATCAAAGACAAGATGATGAGAGTCGTTGATGCAAATGGAAGGTTAATCTTGAAGGCTCTCATATCTCAAAATACGACTTTCAAGATTGAACTTAATGTGATGGAGCACAAGTTCCTTTCGATTACAGCTAGAAGAGACGAATGGATATGGCAATATCTACTAGGCCATCTCAACTTTAGAGACATCAGAGATTTTAGGATTGCCAGAAATCGATATTCCAAACGAGGTGTGTGAGGAATGTGTGCAGGCAAAGTAGCACAAGAATAGATTTAGCAAGGATGCACAAAGCAAGTAAAAGGCAATTCTCGAAGTCATATACTCTGATGTGTGTGGACCAGCCTAAGTGCATTCTTATAGAGGTAATAAATACTTTGTCACGTTTATAGATGATTTTAGTCAAAAATTGTGGACTTACCTGATCAGAAGAAAAGTGAAGTAATCGAGGTATTTACCAAGTTTAAATCTATGGTCAAAAGGTAAAGTGATCGAAAGCTCAAAGTTTTGAGAACTAATTATGGTGGAGAGTATGTGTTCAAATATTTCGTCAGGTTATGTTAAAAAGAAGGGATTGTACATGAGGTGGTGCCACCCTACACTCCACAACAGAATGGAACTGCTGAAAGAAAGAATCGAACCATCATAAATATAGTGAGAAATATGTTGAAAGGCAAGAATTTACCTAAATAGTTTTGGGGTGAAGCTATGTCGACTGCAACATACATTTTAAACATATATCCGACAAAGAAACTAGAAGGAAATACTCCAGAAGAATGCTGGTCTGGTGTGAAGTGTAACACCCCGATTTAATTAGGATTATTTTTATTTAAAATAATTATATGAGATGATGTGTTTACTTGTGTTGATATATTTTATGATGTGATGTGATGCAATTTGGGAAAATTAGAGGTTGAGGTGTTGAGGGGTGTATGACTAAAAGTGTAGAGAACATGGGGTGAATAAAGAATATTAGTAATATTGGTATTATTATTATTATTATTATTATTATATTATTTGTTATTAATTATTATGAATAAAATAATGTTTATAATATTAATAATTAAATAAGTAATTAAGTTGAGGAATGGCATTTTTGGGATATAAACATTAGGGGTCTAGAGAACGATATAAGAAAACAAAAGTGAGAACACGATAAATAGATCGTGGAATGAGAAAAGGAAAGGAGAAGGGAAAAGCTAGGGCAAAGAGGAATCCAAAATCTTGGGAAGATCAAAGCTTCGAATTAAGGTAAGGGGGTGAATGGATTCTATAATTGGTGATTTTACATGAGAGGGTAATGAGGGTTCCTTTCCCTCTTAGGTTGTTTTTGAATGATTGATGTATGATATGTTTTTGTTTGATTTGATTGATGTTGTTGTATGTGATATTACATGAAATTGTAATGTTATGATTGTGATTTATTATTGGTGATTTTTGTTGTTATGTTGATGGTACCACAAAACCCCAATCTAAAACCTCATAGTAATGGAAACTAGGATTAGGGGATTTGGTGATGGAATATGACCCATAACTGATGTATGGATAGTGGTGCATTGTGATGGATTAATAGGTGATAAAACCAGGTGTTTAGACATCATATTAGGACCTATAATATGACAAAATTGCAGGAAAATTAGTCTGGTATAGTGCAGAATCGCAAACAGGAAACCCTGTTCACATAGAATCACCAAGCGATACAAGGAGTATCGTTGGGCGAAGGTGTTTTTCCGGGTGAAGGATGACATGAAGGCAGCATGGACGGGCGACACAGGGCTTCGTCGGGAGACAGTTGCCAGTAGCTGATGGCTGTTTTTATTTTATTTTCTTGGATCAACCATAACTTTAGTTTTAGCAGCCCGATTGACGTGTCGTTCGAAGAAATAGTTAGCTAACACCATGAACTATGATTTAAAGGATAATAATGAACTTTAAGGAGTATATTTCTAGTACCTAAGTTAGGATAGGAATAGTTTCCCCCTCGTTACATTGAAATAATGAGTTGTTTATTGCGACATTGTTCTGCTTATGGTGCTGTTATGAGGTAATGTTGATGACTATGATGATAATATTGTGGATGGACTAAATTGGCACCATGAAGAAGGCTTATTCCTTTTTTTATAATTTATGTTGTTGCATGCATTCATTGGTGAGGGATTATGCTCTATTGTTGTACAACTGGCACTATGATGAGGGCTTATGCTCTGTTGTTGCCCAACTTGCACTATGATGATGGCTTATGCTCTGTTGTTTCCCAATTGGCAATATGTTGGGGGCTCATTCCTTGATAGTACCACATGCATGTTGATTCAGGTCTCATTGCATTACATTGATGATTAAATTGATGTCGTATGATATGAATAATGGTTGTTTATGATGTATTGTCTGTATGATGTGATTTACTACTCCTTAATATGTTTTATTCATCGTGTGATTATTAAATGAAATTATCACCCCTTTTGTATTGTTGTGCCTGTGCTCCTCGGGAGTACAGATAATTAGGTACCCGAGTAGTGCTTGAAGAGATGTTAAAAGATCGACTCTTAGGAGTCTCTCTGATATGTAACATGGGATTTGAGGCTTTTACTATGTTTTTGCATGATTTCAATTGTTGCACATTTATTTTAAACTTATGATGGACCATATATTATGGAGTTTGATTTTTTGTTGAGGCTAGAATGCCATTGAACCGATTTAAGTTGATTTTCTGCTGTCGAATAAATATTTTGGATAAATGAAGAAATAAAGTGTTTTGAAACTTTATGGATTTTTAGATTATGTGACATCCCATAGTGGACTCTGATGCATTCTTTTTCATGGTTTTTATATTATATTTATTGATTTGGGAAAATGGGGTGTTACATGAAGCCTAGCTAGAGTCATATGAAGGTATTTGGATCGATAACACATAGACATATGCCAGATCAGTTGATAAGAAAACTTGATGACAAGTCGAGTCAAATGATCCTAGTAGGATATCATTCGACGGGAGGTTACAAGTTGTTCAAACCAGTGAACAAGTAGATTGTGATCAGCAGGGATGTGATCATAGACGAGCTTAAATAATGGGATTAAACTGAAAACGTCAAGAAAGATTCGGTGAGAATATTACTCGAAGAACTAGAAACTCAAGTCGAAAGAGAAGTTCGACAAGAGGAAGAAGTTAGAGATCAACCAAGTACAAGCAGACCTCAAAGAAAAAGATGCATGCCTGAAAGATTGTAAGATTTCAATATTGTGTCATTACATTAGATGATGTGATAGATAATGAAGGTTAGTTGATACATTATGCTTTCTATGCAGATGTCGAACCTGTCAATGCAGTTGAAGCATTGAAGGATTCGAAGTGGGTGAAACCGATGAATGAAGAAGTGAAGTCCATCAAAGACAACAACACTTGGCCATTTATCGAATTGCCTCAAGGCAAGAAGGAAATTGATGTCAAGTGGGTATATAAAGTGAGGATGAATCCTAACGGGGAAGTAAGTTGACACAAAGCAAGGCTTGTGGCGAAAGGATTTCTATAAAAGGAAGGAATCGACTTCAATGAGGTTTTTGCACCTATGGCTTGAATCGAAACAATTAGGTTGGTTGTTGGTCTAGCAGAAATAAACAGTTGGCACATATGTCATATGGACGTAAAGTGTGCATTCCTAAATGGACCCTTAGACAGAGAAGTTTATGTTAAGCAACCAGTTGGATTTGTGAAACATGACGAAGAGAGAAAGGTGTACATGCTGCATAAAGCCCTGTATGGATTGAAACAAGCTCCAAGAGATTAGAATAAGAAGATTGATAGTTTCCTAAGGGATAAGGAATTTGTGAAGTGCACAACTGAACATGGAGTATATGTAAGAAGAAGCAATAGTGAATTGCTTATATCATGTCTTTGTGTCGATGAATTGTTAATAACAGGCAGCTGCAAGAAGGAGATCGAAGAATTCAAAGGTGATCTCATAAAAGAATTTAAAATGTAGGATATGGGTGATTTCATACTTCCTATGCATTGAATTCTACAAGAGTAGTAGAGGTTTGATGATGTATCAAAGAAGATATGCAGGAGAAATTCTCAAGAGATTTGAGATGAAAGAATGCAATTCGACATCAACACCTGTTGAACCAAGGTTGCAACTGTCGAAATATTTTGAAGAAGATGATGTCGACCAAACCCAATATAGAATACTTATTGGATCATTAAGATACATTTGTCACACAAGGCCTGACTTAGCATACAGTGTAGGTACGGTGAGTAGATTCATGTAGAAGCCAAAGGTATCACACCTAACAGCGGCGAAGAGGATGCTGAGGTATCTGAAAGGAACTCTTGACTATGGAATTTTATTTCCTGCAACTGATAAAGGAAAAGAATGAAAGTTAGTGGGGTAAATTGATTCAAGTTTGTGTAGTGATGTCGAAGATCAAAAATCCATAGTAGGATATGTGTTTATGTTAGGTGGGGCACTGGCTGCTTGGAGTTCGAGAAAAGAACCAGTAATGGCATTATCATCATGTGAAGTAGATTACATAGCTGATTCTCTTTGTGCATGTCAAGAAACATGGATGGTGAATTCGGTCGAAGAAATCACAGGTAAAGATCACGAAGCAATTACCACGAAGATCGACAACATGTCAACTATCAATCTGGCGAAGAACCTGATAGCACATGGTCAAAGCAAGCACATATAAACGAGGTCCCACTATCTTCGAGAGCAGATTGCAGATAGGAAGATGAACTTGGAACATTGCAGAACTGAAAATCAGATTGCAGACATCATGACAAAGGGTGTGCAGCTCAAAGTATTTAGAAGACTGAGAGCTATGATGAATATAGATAGCTTAGACAGAATGAATTAGGTGGTGTGTTGAAAGTATAATTCCTTGTGTCTAAGTAGATTGCTCGATAAAAAACAAGAAAGTGTCGAAAAAATTGTGTCGAAGTGTGGAAGCAGTTTGTTACACACAGATTTAATTTAGATCTAAAATAGATAGATTTGATTTAGGTCTAAAATAAATAGATTTGATTTAGATCTAAAATAGATATTTTGGGATTTTCTAGTTTTAGGCTTTGGCTTAGAGAGCAAGCTATCATAAATCTATAAATAGAGGGAGTAACCCTTATTTTTATATTCAAATTGTATTCACAAAATTTGCAGTTGCAAGTGAATAAGAAGTTTTCCATAGTTTGTGGGCAGAGAAAAACTCTATAGAAAATCATTGTCTTCTCTTTATTTATTTATTTCATATTTTTCATTCTCATTGTGAGGTGATAACAATCTTGTTCATCAAGATTGATAAAAATTCATCATAGATATTGGTGAATTTTCAATAATTTCATGATCGAATCAATTGTTTTATCGAACTTTACAAACGTGTCTAGCTAAATTATAATTGTTGGAATGTAAGGATCGTCGATTTGACGATACTCTAAATTGTTGTTCTTGAGAAAAACTTATGAGGCTGTTTTGGTTTTAATTATAACTTTTATAAACTTAAAATTATCGGTTACTACAAAAGTAGAACCATTTATACACCGGGTAAGATCGAAATCCATTTGGTACAAAAGATTAAGGTTATTTAATTTTTAATTAATAAAAACTATGAAAGCTATTTTTTTATTAATTAGGAAGGTTAGTATTTTAATAAAGTACTTGAACCTATTCTCGGACGCGTTTGTAAATTTAAGGTACGGTTGGTCGAGCGAATGCTGAGAACCCTTTAAAGTCTTATTTTCCAATAGAAAAAACTTTTTCGTCTGAGTAAAGAAACTTTTTTTAATTACTTCTTTAAAGCAAAACACGCCAGGCTCGCGACAACGAATGGTATAAATTAGAGAGTAAAATCTGGTTCCAATTACGCGATAGTGACAATTCCTTTTTAATTGGTTCTTTTTCAAAGAGGAAAACATTGTCTTATAGGTGATTAAATTTAGGAACAACAAGAGTATCAACGAATTGATGAGATCCACATTTCAGACTTGCACTTCTAAATTAATTCAATTTTATTATTCTATTTTGTTTTCACAACCAAACACTTATTTTTATTCACCTTAGATAAACATCGTAGTAATAGATAACAATAGCTTGACCATTAGGTATATGTGGGTTCAACACTTTATATTACTCTGATACTTTTCATGCACTTGCGAAATATCCCATCAAGTTTTTGGTGCCGTTGTTGGGGACCCGTTACGTCAAATATCGTAACTCCATTGTTACACCGTTTAGATTATGGCACACTTTTAGATGGACTACCCAAAATTTTCCTATAAGTATTTTGAGGGACCCCAATATCTTTATAAATCAAACCTCGAAATATTAGTATAGAACTTTGTTAATGCGCAAACCCTCTCTAAGCTAGAATCTATAATGCAGAGGTTCATGGCAACACAAACCATCCAGAATAAGGAATTTGGAAACCAAATTCTCCATGTTAGTGAAAATCTTAGGTAGTTGAACATTGTGGTCGAATGTCTAGTAACTAGCAACAAGGAATTAGAGAAAAAAATCTCACTACTTACACAAACATCTCGAGGACTCTTCGCTGAGAAGCATAAATATGTTATATAACAACCGGTAACAAAAAAATCGTAGAAAAGCTTAAGGAAAGTAATATTAAGATTAAGGAGAATTGTACTAAGGAAAAAGCTAAAAATCTATTTCAACTAAACTTCGTAGAAACTAAGATGGATTCTCAGTCTAGTAGGTATGTTATGATGTCTAGGACCCTACATAAAAGAAAAAAATTTGAAAAGCGTAAATCTAGAGATGTCATAAATGTTAAAAACAAAACGTTAACCTTTGCAGAAAAAATGAAGGAGTTAACACCAAACCAGAGAATCCAACACCTATGCTAGAGCCATAACCACCCTTATCATATCTAAGACATGAACCACTCTACAATTGAAAGAAGAGAAAAGGTGAAGGATGTGAGAGATGACTCGATAAATGGTCTTGAAAGCCAAACATGTGACTTAGATCATATCCCTAGTCGAGCTACCGACATTAAACATTAAAATAAGCGTCGCACGGTAGACAACTCATGGTTCTTCCTTTTTATTATCTTACTAATTTTTATTTAAAATGGTGAATTATTTCTTTTAAAATAAATAACTTGTGTGATTTCTTACATTTCATGTCTCATCGTTTTACATAGCTTATTCAAACTAAATTTTGAGGATGCTGAACTTCAATGACATGGAAATCCAGTTCAGAGATAACGACCAGAGAAACCGATATGCAGTTCTAGCTGAGAGACCTATGCTATCCACCAGATATCCTGACTCTACTTGCATGAAAGCCCTAGGCATTGAGTCTAGCATTAGTTACATGTGCAACCAATTAGATTGGGATGAGTATGCAGAAGCCAAAAATATACCATATCTAAAACTCACCCTCGAGTTCCTTAGCTCACTTCTTTCAAGGTCAGCTTTCCTTTAGGTTATTTGGGCAAAAGTATAGTCTAAACCATCAAGACTTAGGTCTCCTCTTAGGATTCCAATATGGTCCAACTGCCGCGCCTGAAGTTCCTGTTAATCTGAACACACAAGGCACCTTAGGCACTTTATGGAAAGATATCACCAATCACGGAAATCCAGATCCATCCACCCAGTTTTCAAATTGTATCCATAACCCATCACTTTGGTATTTCCAGATGATTTTGGATCAGACATTCTTTGGCCGAAGTGACACCAGTGTGCCCGTGAGTGAGGAAGATTTATTTATCCTCTATTACATCATTGAATCTGATTTGTTGCTTCTAGAACTTTTCTCATAGAGAACCTAAGACAAATAGCCTTATCTTCAGTAGGACCTATCCATGTAGAAGGGACTGTTACCCAAATTGCTTATGCCCTTGGACTCCAAAACAAGCTAAACCACATAGTACCCTATTATGGTTTTACACTTCTGGAGATCATTGTCTTGAAAGAGGCATGGTACGATGAGTTTACTTCAAGATTAATGAGTATAAAATTCTCATTAATAATAAAGTCGTTCAACACTTCTACCTGCCAAGCCCAGAAAGAACAAATGTATAAAATAGAGAAAATTGGATTTATGCTTTAGAGGACCAAGGCGAAACACCTTTCAGACCAACCACCCCACCTACACCAGAATACACGGAACATGACAGTTTGATGTTATCACATAACTAATCATATTTTAACATATATTTCTATTTATGATTTTTAGGATGGAGTCTGCTCATTGGAGACTAAAAGACATGTTGCCTACAAGCTGAGGAGATTTATAACAAAGTTGGGATGCAGTGAATACCATATTGAAGTTGCAGCTAGGTTCAATCAGAGTGTCATTTAAAAAAGGTATAGTCAATATTGAGCTTTGGTACAACACTCCATTATATATCAAGTTGCACGATTTTGTCTCAAGATAATGTATACAACTCATTGGAAAAGAACTAGAAAGGGTAAAATTGGTTGATTCAAGCCAAGAAATGTGTGGTTGCTTCATTAAAATAACACATGGGTTACCGTGCGCGTGTCAGCTTGTCGATTTTCAAATACTAGCCAATCTTGTTCCTATAGACTCAATTCGTGTATTTTAGACGAAACTACACATTGTAGAGTATAAGGTCAGTCATGATAGGAGTGGTACAGAGTGGAATTTAGAAGCAGAGTGTGAGAAGTTGAAGACATATTTCAGTACTTTGGATATTTTAGGCCATAGGCTCTTGAAAAAAAGGTTTGGGAACTAACACATTCATCCACAACTTCTATATGTCCACCGTCGATAAAGTACAAGCCAAAGAGTCCTGGTTAAGAAGAGTAGAAAGATTTAAGAGAGTGATGTGCATCGTGATCCTAATCAATGAGAATATGTCGAAGACTCGTAGGGGAGTCAAACTACGAATACATCAAGCACAAAACCAACAAGTCAAACTACGAATCTTCAAGACATCTTTACTTGTCACAGTTTTTTGCTTTCATATATCCATACATTGATGACATTATTGATGTCAGTGATGATAGAAATTGTGGTTTTCGTGCTATTGCGGCTTTATTTGAATGGGACAAAGAGTCGTGGTTTTTTATTCGAACACAATTAAATACTCAAGTTCACCAACACACTCAATTGTTTTCCAAGTTATTCTATGATACAATTTCTACAATTAGGAATATGTTGCGAGTATACCACTTGGGTGTGCAGGGTATGGATAAATGGATGACGATTCCTAATATAGATTTCCTTATTTCTTCTAGATACAATATTGTATTTATCTCCCTTTCCAAAAGACTTAACATCACATTTTTCCTCTGGCCTTAACTCCACCTATGTATACGAGCAGGTATAAAATCATTGTTGTTGATTTTGTCAATAACAATAATTGAATTTTGATAAAGTTGAAATCTGATTGTCTATTGTCTCACGTCACTGATCGTTGGAGACAAAATTGTATTGATGATGCAAAAGCATGAGAATCAGCATATGTGAGTTACTTTAGTCACTGGAAAGACGAAGTTAAGAAGTCATTCTAATTTGTTTTGTATTCTTATATGTATGATATATATATATATATATATATATATATATATATATATATATATATATATATATATATATATATATATATATATATATATATATATATATATATATATATATATATATATATATATATATATATATATATATATATATATATATATATATATATATATATATATATATATATATATATATATATATATATATATATATAATCGGGTAGCTTTTTTATTGATTTATTTATTCGAGAAAAATAATGAAAAATTGTGGAAAAGACTTACTTATGTCATATCAGAAATTTCACATTTTCAAATTTTTTTTTGGCAAATACCGGAATTTTCAAAATTACTTGTAATTTACTTCTTTTGACTGGAAATTTGAAATTTTCATCACCGAAAATTTGAAAATTCCAATGAACTTTCACCTGTTACGATAAAATTTTTTTTTTTTTTAATTTCTGATATTTCTTTAAATTTTCTGATGACCACTTATTCTTTTTTAAAATTTCTGATATTTACATGAGGTTATTAACACTAGAAATGGAAGTTATCAGATATAACCTGGAGGGGGAAAGTAAAAACCTGGAAGTTTTTTCATACCTAATTTCTTGAGCCTTTTCACCACAAGGGACACACGAGTGTTGACCTATTTGTATTGCAAAGGCA
This sequence comes from Vicia faba, assembly GCA_948472305.1. Classification (NCBI taxonomy): domain Eukaryota; kingdom Viridiplantae; phylum Streptophyta; class Magnoliopsida; order Fabales; family Fabaceae; genus Vicia; species Vicia faba. The sequence continues at coordinate 483,339,551 of OX451736.1, read as the reverse complement.
AGCCACTATAAATAGAGCATTAATGTTGTCACTTAGCTCTAGGTCTGAACGATTTGCACCTCAATTTCCTTACAAGCTCTAGATTATATTTCTTCCATAACTGTCAAGTGAACACTTACCATAGAGTTGCTTCATCTTGAACCTCTTCTGGTGGCTTGAATGACCACTCATTCTCTTTGATATTTGTTTTAAATTATTTATCTTCTACTCAATTGTTGTTTGTTTTTTAGAGATGAAACCGCGTCATCTTGGAGCATAACTAAATAACTATTTTTTTTACAATAAAAAAGAAGGAAAAAAATAAGTTATGCGCAAATTTTAGAAAAGTACAAAAGCAAGATGTGAGCCAAAATGAAGGCTCACGGGTCGATTGAATCAACTCCAACTAATTTCTAATAAACAAACTGATCGACCAAAATTTTTTGAGTTATGTCAATGAATCATCGGCTCGGGAAACCTATTTAAATGTGAAAGTACAGACAAATTTGACTTGTTATATACATCAGTGTGTTTTAAAATACCAGATAGCAATATTTGTTGATCTTCTTGATCCAGTCCAAAAAACCACTTCCTCAAAGTTTCAACATTGTCTGAAACAGACTTAGAATATGCCGAAAGACTGATGTTAGTAAGGAAAAGGGTTTCAAGACCAATAGGAAGAAGGCCAAAGAGAACATTAACAGTAGCAATTTGAACAGAAAGGCATGCTTTGGTGGAAGAGACACGGCATAAATATGCAAACAAATTACATCTCAGGTTTTCAACTCCTCGGTCTTCATATCCGCCATTATCAATTCCAATCCTGAAACTTAAAAACATTGTTATAACGTAAACAAAAGATATGCGTGCAAGATTAGTCACAAAACTAACTGTACGAAGGCATATAAGGATGAATTTACCTCCCAAGTTGACCGAGAAGTACAATGATAGCAATGACGATTTTTTCCTCGGCACATGTGTCAAGCATGTCGAGCAGCTGAGGAACAAGTTTGATATCAGTCCAATGCCACCTCTGTATTAGGAAAGGAAACCAAGGAATTAGGTTGAAGTATTATGATATCAACTACGTGATGCGATAAACTATTCCATAAGTATGAGAAAAGCACAATTTTCAACGATATAAAAATGTAATCTTATATCTGGTAACAAATTCCTTATTCAAACAAATGATATTGAACACAATGAGAGATATTAAAGTTGTGAACTAAATTATGGCCAATTTTATATTGTTGAATTTTATTAATTTCTATTTAACATCAAATCTTGAAACAGCTAATGTTACTTGTCATAAGAGGGTTAGTTATACCCTTCAAATTAGAGCTTGACATAAAGAATTCAAAAAATGGACGATATCAAAATGAAATGATGAGAACGGGATTAATACCATTTTGTTTGCTACCAGTTCCACTAATGATACAATATCACTAAGGCGGCAGAGGATTGCATTCTTAAGAGCATGTGGTCGAGTATCAGAAACCAAACACTTTCTCAAACGACTGGACACATCATTGTTCTTGTTAGTGGCATATTGATCTGCTTCACCATTAGACCATTGTCCAACATTATCATTGTCTGGCATCAATCCACAGTCTGATAAATCAACGTGTTTTATCCGTTGAAGCCAGCAGCTCTTTATCTCATCTAAGAGCAAGCTTGCAATGGCGTCAATGGATTCATCGCTTTCTAAGAAGGGGCAACTAACATTTGTGCAAAATTCAGTATGCAGGTGGTTCATTGAAGGAAGAGAAGAAGCAGTAACATCAGATAGACTCTCACCCTCGAGTGACATAATTAGAGACTTCAAAACAGTCACCACCAAACCAAAATTATCCATGTCGAAAAACTTCTGTCCAGCCAGATAAGCAAAAATATGAAAAATAGTGAGCACCATTAAAAGAAATCCATTTGCAAAATCTAAGAATATCAATATGATCAGTTGCAGCCCACCCACCACACACACACAAATATATTTCACAAATAGAATCTACAATCCAACTTCATGTGTGTTTGTGTGCATGCTTTTGACAGTCGCAGATATATAAAGTAGCAAAAACAACTAAAACTTTACATACTAGTGAAAATAATTCATCAGTGAAACCAACCTTTGTTTGGTCTTGTATACTCCCTGAAACAGGAAAAAAGGATGTGTCCAGCACATCAAAGCGATGTAGAAGCTGAACAAAACAAATCTTTAGACGACCTAATTCGTGTCGTAAAATACCGTAATGACTTGCTTCTAACTTATATTTTTGCTTGGTATGCTTTGCTTGTAACTTTTCAACCACTGGATTTCTTTTCAAATGTTTCACTTCAGAGCGTCGGCTACTTTGAGCTTCCGCACTGATCTCAGTGGCCATTTCAACATGTTCTCTTAGGGATGAGAGCTCATATATCCTCCGCTTCAAATCCTCAATTGTCCTCTTATCTTCTTCTAGCTGCTGAGACATCTGATCAGCGCGACATTTCTCTTCCGTGAACTTGCTCCAGTTATCTTCTACAAGCGCCTTTTGTTCATTTAGTTTAACCATCTCAACGACTCTGAGTTTTTCAACCTCCTCCAACTTTTGGTTCGCTTTTGTCATCTCTAACTCAGCTCTTCTTTTCTCTTCCAATATCTTGCGCCTTTTACAATCAAACCTTCGGATCACCTTTTTAAATGCAGACATCTCACATGTCGATTTCTGTTTTGCTTCACTAACCTGTTTCTCCAATTGACCAATATGAACCCTATACCCTTCAGCATTCTCCATTTTAATTCTCGCAATCTGCGCCCCCCTATTCTTTTCTTGTTCCAGTAACTTCAAAGTTTCGGCAACTCTCTTCCTCTTAGAATCAGCTCTTCTCTTTTCAATCTCCAAAAGCTCATTCAATCTACAGATTTCCTTGTCCTTCTCAGCTATACAAGCTTGAAACCCCAACACCTTCTCATTCTCATCCCAATTCATAGTACCCCCGTCACATCCCCTCTGAGACTTCAAGCTATAGAGTTCATTCTTGTCCACAGCATAACATTCTCTATTGTCGTGGGCCTGAATTTCATTGACTTTGCATTCGAGGAACTTGACAGCTTGGCGAAGAGCATTACGTGATTCTTGAGCCTTCAAGTATTTGCTCTTCCACTGCATAACATAAATTGTTTAGGTGAATTGAAAAACGACAAGTAGTGAATGAAGGAAAGGGGAGGGGATAGCTACCTGGTTACAACAACCGTTAATGGAGTCAGGTTTCGGTGTGTGATCCTTTTCCGCTGGTACTGCCATGTTTAACGATAACGCTCCTTCAGTTCGCAGTTCATGTCGTCTTTATCTTATTCTTCTCTTCACTGATTATTAGTCCAAAACAAATAACGAATTTTACGCACAAAGAATTTTTCTTTTCTCTTTTCACCCTACAAACTCAAATCACTTATAACTTATTCTACAAACTCTATATATATTTGAAAAGAAACTTTTTCATTAACTTTGGATGTGTTTCGTGTGTTGCTGGTGCCGTGTATATATATGGGAAAGGAGGAGTATATGAAAACGTTTTTTAAATGTGGGACTTGAATTTTTCTTTTACTCGTCACAAATTGTATCTTTAAACTTAATAGTATTGATTATTTTATATAAAAATTGGTTTGATTAAGATATATTTCAAATAAATTTATTTATTTTAAATCAAAGATTGAAATTGTTAGATATATAATTTTTGTTCTGTCGAAATGCATGTGTGGTGTATGTCGAATAGCTTTTGTATAGGTTGTGATATTGCAGTCTGTCGAAATTATGTTTTGGGCTTTAGTATTTTTGTCTAATTGGGTCTAGACATTGTTTGTCTATATAAAGGGCTGATGAGTTTGTAATTAACAAGAAAGTGAGAAAACAATCAAATTAACAAACTCACAATTCTCTCTTCTTCTTCTTCTTCTTCTTTTTCTCTTCTATAAATCATCTTTCTTGAAAACCCTTTGTTCCAACAGATTGGTATTAGAGCTCGGTTGTGATTCAGAGAAAATCTAATGGCAAACGGAACAACAACTACACAGTTTCCAGTGAATCTACCAGTTTTCAAAGGTGTAAACTATCAGCGGTGGGTTGTGCAGATGAAAGTTATTTTCAGATTTCAAGACGTTGTTGAAATCTTGAATGATGGAGTGTCAGAACTAGAAGTTGAAGCTCAGAAAACTACGCACAAAGATCAAATGAAGAAAGATGGTAAAACATTATTCTTGATACACTAGTATGTGAATTCTGATGTATTTGAGAAAATAATTGAAGAAAAAACAGCAAAAGGAGCTTGGGAAAAGCTAAAAAACTTGTATGGTGGAGATGAGAAATTGAAGAAGATGAAGTTGCAGGCACTAAGGAAGCAATACGAGATGCTTCAGATGAAATAAGATGAATCAATTTCTACATATTTCTCAAGAGTTGTAACTCTAACAAACCAGATAAAGGCATGTGGTGAATCAGTTACGGATCTGCAGAAGATAGAAAATGTGTTGAGATCTTTAATTACAGATTTTGACTACATTATTGTGACAATTGAAAAGGCCAAGAATCTATTTGAGATGAAGTTGGAAGAACTTCAAGCTTCATTGGAGACTCATGAAATGAGGTTGAAGCAGAGAAACTCAGAAAGAGAGAAGGTGATTGAGCAGGCATTGTAATCAATATTCAACAAGAAAGTTGGAAAATAGAAGTCGAAGCAGCGAAAGAATCTTGCTAGTGATGAGAAGTCAAGCAAGAATACTGATTCGATCAAGAAAGGTGTGGACAACAAGTATTCTGGAAAAAAAAGTTGACACGAAAGAGGTGCAATGTTACAATTGTCAAGGTTTTGATCACTATGCTAGAGACTGTCGAAGAAAGAAAGGTGCAAGGGAGAAAGATAGTGATGAAGCTCAATATGCACGAGTTAGAGATAGTGATTCAGATGATGTATTGTTGATGGTGAACACTCAGTCGAACACTGTGAAAAACAACATGTGATATATGGATTCAGGATGTAGCAACCACATAACCGACAATAAAAACTGGTTTACCAAGTTAGATGAGTCAGTCGAAAAGGTGATAAAATTTGCAGATAGAAGGCACATCAAATTAGGTGGTAAAAGAGATATTTCGATTATCAAGAAGGATGTTCGAAAAGCTACTATCACTGAAGTACTATATGTACATTCTATGACAAATAACTTTATAAGTATAGGTCAATTACTTGCAAAAGGCTTCAATATGAAGCTGGAAAAAATTAGATAAAGGTATATAGGGTTGATGGGAGACTAATAATGAAAGCACCATTGGTGGAGAATAAAACGTTCAAAGTTGAACTCAACACATCAGATCACAAATATATTGCTTCAACTACAGAAGAAGACAAAAACTGGCTATGGCATCACAGGTGTGGACATCTAAACTTCAAAAAGTTATGCATGCTCAATCATAAAAGGATGGTGTTTGGGTTTCCATACATAAAGGAACTAAAGCAGGTATGCGAGGAATGTTGCAAAGTAAAACAGGCTAGAAAGGCGTTCAAACATGACTTGTCCGTGAAATCAAAGCAAAAACTGGAACTGATTCATTCTGATGTGTATGAACCCTTTGAAGTAAAGTCAAATGGAGGTAACAGGTATTTCTTTACTTTCATTGATGAACTCATCAGACATATATGGATTTACCTTATTGGAAGGAAGAGTCAGGTATTCACACAGTTCAAGAAGTTCAAGTTGTATGTTAAGAAACAAAGTGGTTGCAAATTGAAGAAGTTAAGAACTGATGGTGGTGGTGAATATGCTTCTGCTGAATTTGCTAGATTTAGCAATGAGGAAGGTATAGATCATGAGGTTATTGTACCCTATACGCCTCAACATAATAGCATAGCTGAGAGAAACAATGGAAGTATATTGAACATGATAAGAAGTATGTTGAAAGCTAAAGATATGCCTAAGAGATTTTGGGCTGGAGTGACTTTGACAACAGTATGTATTCTAAATAGAGGCCTAACAAAGAAGATGGTCGAAAAGATACCGCATGAGGCTTGGACAGGGTCGAAGCCAAATGTGAGTCATCTTAGAGTTTTTGGATCAATGTGCTTCAGGCATGTAGCTGAACAATTGATAAAAAAGTTGGATGATTAAAGTGAAGTCAGGGTGCTCATAGATTATCATTTGACTAGTGCATACAAGTTGTATTCACCAAACAAAGATAAAATAGTGATCAGTTGAGATATTCTTGTAGACGAAAGCGAAAGGTGAGACTAGAGTCAAAGTTCAGTTCGACAAGAATCAAACACAGGCACAACTGTGTTCGACGAAGATGAATAGAATGAAGCTTCGACGGGTCGAAATGAACAAGGTGATACTTCAACCAATCAAAATGAAGAACCACCTGTGCAGAATGACAGAAGGTCAATAAGAACAAGAACTGAGTCGACCAGGCTAACTGGATATGAAAGGTTTCCAGATCAGGCAGTCGATGCAGATGGTGACTTAATCGAAGAAGCCATGATAATGAATGAAGCAGAACCAATTGATTTGGGAGAAGCCTTGAGAAATTTGAATTGGTGTGAAGCCATGAAAGAAGAACTTAGAGCTATTGAGAAAAACAAGACCTGAGAGCTTTTCGAAAGAACCAACAAGAAACCAATCAATATAAAATGGATTTACAAGGTGAAACGAAGGCCAAACAGTGAGATTGTAAAGTATAAAGCAAGATTGGTAGCCATAGGTTTTCTACAAAAACTTGGTATTGACTTCGACGAAGTATATGCGCCTGTTGCAAGGTTAGAAACAATCAGAATTATTGTTTCAACAGCAGCATATAGAAGATGGAAAATGCATCAATTAAATGTAAAGTCGATATTTTTGAATGGTCTATTGGATAAAGAAGTCTACGTTACTCAACCACCAGGATTCAACGTCAAAGGGCAGGAGTCGAAAGTATATAGATTAAAGAAGGCTCTCTATGATTTGAAGCAAGCTCCTAGAGCTTGGAATAAGAGGATATATAGCTTCCTGATCGAAGCAGGTTTCACAAAGTGTGTCTCTGAACATGGAGTGTATGTAAATAATATCAACACTGTCAGTCAAGTTATTTTATGTCTCTATGTTGATGACTTACACATTACAGGAGCAGACGAAGCTTAAATAATGAAGGTAAAGTCAAAATTAATGCAGGAATTCGAAATGTCTGACTTAGGAAATCTCTCATATTTCTTTGGGATGAAATTCAAAGATATTGAAAAAAAAGAGTATTCTTGCATCAAACGAAGTATGCTCAAGATATTTTGAAGAGATTTAAAATGAGCAACTGTAACAAAGTTGTCACTCCGTTAGAAACGGGATTAAAGTTAAAAAAGGAAACGAATGATGAGTTTGTAAGTTCGACCATTTACAAACAAATCATTAGATCTTTGAGATATCTTTGCAATACTAGACCATATATCTGCCAAAGTGTAAGACTATTGAGTAGATTTATGGAGAAACCTCAAGAATATCATCTCATCGCAATAAAAAGAGTGTTGAGATACGTAAAGAAAACTATTGATCATGGTGTGATGTTACCAAAGAAGTCGAAGAACAGCACAAATGTCGAAGTTCATGGATACACTGACTTAGATTTCAGTGGAGATCAAGACGAAAAGAAAAGTATTGCATGCTACATTTTCATGATTGAAGATGCTTCAATCTCTTGGAGTTCGAGGAAGCAAAACATTGTGGCTTTATCATCATGCGAAACAGAATATGTGGCTGCATCATATGTTGCATGCCAAGCAGCACGGATCGAAATGCTACTTGAAGAACTCAGGATAATGAAACCTAAAAAGATGAAGTTGTTTATCGACAACAAGTCAGCTATAAACTTGACGAATCATCCAGTGCGTCATGATCGAAGTAAACACGTAGAAAGAAGGTATCATTTTCTAAGGGATCAAGTCAATAAAGGGAAGCTTGAGATAAAACATTGCAAGACAGAAGTGTAACTAACCGACATATTTACCAAACCTCTGAAGAAGTCAGATTCGACGAGTTAAAGAAAAGCATCGGGATGAGAAGTCTCGAGAACATGAATTAGGGAGTGTATTAGATGTATAATTCTTGTTCAGTTGAAATGCATGTGTGATGTATGTCGAATAACTTTTGTATAGGTTATAAGTTGTATTCGACAGAGTCGAATACAACAGATATTACAGTCTGTCGAAATTATGTTTTGGACTTTAACATTTTTATCTAATTGAATTTGAGTATTATTTGTCTATATAAATGACTGTTGAGTTTGTAATTAATAAGAAAGTGAGAAAACAATCAAATTAACAAACTCTCAATTCTCTCTCTTCTTCTTCTCTTCCATAAATCATCTTTCTTGAAAACATTTTATTCCAACATAAACATGTATTAATTTTAGAAAAAAACTAACTTGTGCCTCAAAGACACGAGTTAATAAATTATTTGTAGAAATATTCTTTTAAAACGTGTGCATTCAATGTTTTAAAACATTAAATATAACTTTATTACGTTTAATTGTTATTTAAATTTTTTTAATTATAGTATCATTAACATTAACATGTGTTCTTAAGACACATGTTAGCATGATCCTTTTTTCTAACTCGAAGGATTAACCTTTGTAGTTTCATACATAAAATGCATCGTCATCTGAGAATGGATTTGCTACCTTTACTATTTAGATTTAGCAACTTTCATAACTTTAGTGTATATGGATGGGTAAAAGAGAGAGCGATCGATATGAGAGAGAGAGAGAGAGGTGCCAAAGCCGAAAGGTAGCCAATATCACTGGATACAAATCTCCCTGTAGGTTCTCATTTTCTCCCTCGCCTTTGGAGAGACTGACACAAGCAACTTTGATGAACCTTGCAAACACAAATATAATTGGTTGTCTCTTTTTCAACTAACTTGAGAGATAAGGAGAGGATCCAAATCCCTACTCAAATATCCAATATATTCCCCTCTGTCTCAGCTCTGTAATGGCCACAAGAAGGGCTTCCCAGGGATAGTTCAACTCATAACCTACACAATGACCAAGTACCAATAGAAACACATATATTATATATCCGTATTTTTCAGTCTTAGATAGCCAGAAAAATCATACAATTGAATTACAATCTTTAATCATATTTATCAAAATATCAAGTCCATATTCTTCATAAATTTAATTACTTGATATATTAAGCGATCAGGGTAACCCATGTTTGGAGAGAAAATCTACAAGCTAATTACTGCATATCAAATATAGCAGACGAAATCACTTGGTCAATATGACCTACAGGCGGAGGAAATACTTTTTCAGCTGCTCTTCAAGGAACAGAAAATCCTCTGAGTTCTGGTATCACCTGTAGTTTAATGTCTTATAGAAATAGTTGGACTTGGTTGGTTGTTTGGTTGGAGTACCTAATTCTGCAGAGCATATACTTCATCTGTTTAGCATCTGCCTGCAAGTCGCATGCTTAATTAGGATCGGAGTACAAGTCCATATAAATGCTCAAAAAAGATATAAACAAAGGCATATATTACCTTAACAAAGGTTCAGTGGCATATTTGCTTGGTCGGCGTTTTCAGAAGACTGAAAGATTCATCCACAGAACTTGGAGTTGTCATGTTAGAACTTAGGGGGATATCAGTGGCCATGGTGCCACCACAGTTTGAAGCAGAAAATAGAAATGACAAGACAATGAATCATTCAAATTGCCAATATATCCCAGGTTTGGCACATCAAAGAGCCACATAAATGGACAGCTAATGTACATTCACAATCTTTGATACCTGAGGCACAATAACTATGAAATCATTAACTTGTCCCAACCCCAAATTAAAAAAGCACACCATGGAAATGGTAAACCTTGGTGAATGGGAGCAGGTAAATCAGAAATGTTGTCAACAGTTCAATATCTTGCAAAGAATGATGGCTACCTCATACTTGCATTAAAAGTGAATGCATGCTTCGGCCAATGTTATCAATGATGGCTGGTGGATAGCCGAAAATCTGCAACATAAATATGGCAATGCATCCTATGGACAAAACGTGGCGGATTATGGCGGAAAGCCAAAATCCTGATTTCCCGTGAGAATGGTAAATTGATCGAAAGTGAGATTCAACATTAGCTCAGAATCAGAATACTATCAGACAATTCAAACCAAGGAGCAACATAATGTGAGCTGGATAGAGTATATTTGCTTCATAGAGAAGAAGCTCTACATTCCATGGTAATCTCCTATGGCAGGAGCTTTAAAACACCGAATTGGCCTTTTAATGAGAAGAAGCTCTCCGTTCCACCAAATAAACCTAGAGCAAGGTTTTTACTCCCTTTGATACTTTTTTACAAAATAATTTATCAATATCGACCAAGTGATTTCATTAGGTATGAAACCATTATCCACACCTTTGTACAAAAGCAGACATGCATCATTAAACAACCCCACATAGCAGTACGTACTGATCAGTGTGTTGTATGTAACCACATCAGGTCGAATTCCTTCAGCTTGAAGCCCGTTAAAAAGGTTCAACGCCTCCTGAATGCGGCCGATCTTGCAAAGACCATTAATCAAGGAGTTATAAGTAACTATATCTGGTGTCAGGCCACGGTGAATCATTTCTCGAAGAAACTGAAGGGCATCATTTACTTTTCCAGTTCTACAGAAGGAATTGATCAGGATATTACAAGAGTTAATACTCGGAAAAATCCCTTTCCCAAGCATTTCTTGGAGCAATCCCAAACCTTCCTCGATTGCCCCGGTTTTACAAAGAGCTTTAATAAGGCCGTTATAAGTAATATTATCAAGGGGGCACCCTCTAAATAGCATTTCATCGACAAGCTTATACGCTTGTTGAATCAAATCACCCCTAAGAAATGCATGAATCAACGTATTGTATGTTACAGTGTTGGCAATAACACCCTCCAAGAACATGTCACGATACAAACCCAGCGCTTCTTCCATCTTATCGTTCTGGCATAGTCCATATATTAAAGAATTGAATGTATAAATGTCTGGTTTACATCCTTTGCTCGACATTTCATTATACATCTGCAAGGCATCTTGAATCTTCCCGTCTTTACAAAGAGCACCGATCAAGCAATTGTAGCCGACAGTATTCAGACTAACACCCTTGGATGACATGCTATTCACAACTTCAAAAGCTTCCTCGAACCGACCCTGCTTACAGAAACCGTTTATCAATATAGTGTAAGTGATCACATTGGGATCAAAACCTTTCTCTACCATCTCATTCAAGAATTCAAAAGCAGAGACCAAATGCCCCTTCTTGCAAAGTCCATCGATCATTATGTTAAACGTGAACGCATCAGGCTCAAAGCCGGAAATTACCATGTTATTGTACAAAAGACTCTTGGCTTCTTCAAACCTTCCACTAGCAACATAACCATTAATCATCGTGTTATAAAGCACAGTATTAGGGTTAGGAATTTTGCTTAGCAATGCCCTCGCTTCATCAACTTGCCCCATCCTACACAAACTATGCATCAAATACCCGTAAATTAAAGCATCAGCACTGAAACCTCGAAGAAGCATTCGATCAAGCAACTTCGCCGCCTCATGAATCCGACCACCTTTACAAAGTCCATGAATAACATCATTGAACGTCTGAACATCCGGTTCACAACCCATCAAAAACATTTCCTCAAGCAGCTTCATCGCTTCATTCACTCTATTACTCTCCGAAAGTGCATGAATCAACGTCTGATAAATAACCGAATTCGGAACACAACCATGCTTCGTCATATCTCTCAAAAGCGAACAAGCCGAATCCACCTCATTAACCATACAAAAACCCTTCATAACCACACCAAACGTATGAACCGTCGGCGAAATCCCTCTACTCAACATATCATAAAAAACATTAGGCACAACCTTAGGACAATTTCCAGCAACAAGAATCTCCAACACAACATTATACGACTTAAACGTCGGTTCAAAACAATAAACATTCCACATATCCAACAAAAGCCTAGTTGCTTGACCAGGTAAACCAGCTTTCCCATAATATCTCATAATCAAAATAAAAATTGATTCTTTAAACACAACGCCTTCTTCTCTCATTTGTTTCAACAATTTATCTATAATTTTAAACTCACCAACATCACCAAGCTTATCAATTAGAACATAATAAACATGAAAAGAGTGACAATAACCTCTCTGTGAACCAGCTTTTTCAAACAACTCCAATGAAGTGGGAATATCAAGAGGGAGTTCCAGCAATTTACAAAGCTGGTATGGGGTAATTGGATTGAGTGATTTTTGAAGCTGTTTGAGGTTAAAGGGTTTGAGCAATTTTTCCCATTCTGTGTCAGTTTCTGTTTCATCGGTTTTTCCGAGTGGTGTTGTTGTGCATAGTGGAAAAGATGGGATTTTTATGCAAAGTAGAATGGTTCTAGTGATGTGAATTTGGGAAATGAGGGTTTTCAACATTAAGAAGAGAGATTTGAGTTAGGAAACTAACCCAAATTTAGAAATTGGATTATCACTGTCGCCCTCCGATGTTGCTAGACGGTGGAAATACAGAACCTCGGCGGCGTTCTGTGCGGCGGCTCTTTAATGTCTATCGAATTAATTTTTTATGTATAAAGAAAATTTATCAATTTAATTTTTAAATGTGGATTTTATATATTTGTTCATTGCGTAGACTCACCGCCCATAATTATAAAACAAATAACTATTTTCACACCAATTAAAAAAATTATTTATGTGTAATTAATTTTTTTATTTATGTACAATTGAAATAAAATTTATTATAACATTCTAAATTTATATTTGATGAGTCAATTACCAATATAAAATACTTTTGAATTAAAATAAAGGTATTGATAGTATCTGATCGGAATGAATCGTCGATGGTTCACAAACTAGAATTGAAGGACGGTTGAAAGTGAAATGGTAGATGCCTGCAAGATGCTTCGATGTCAAAGTAAGTATTTAAACAACAATGCAAGTAAAGAGTATAAGTGAAAATTGACTTTACGAAAAAACGGTCAATTGAGAGAATGTGAAGAGTTGTCGCGTGGATTCGACGCGTGGGAATGCGTAACAGCATTTTTGGGGAGAATAAATGTCAAACCTTTCGATTGTCACGCGTGATAGACTTAATGCGTCATTGAATAATTGCCTAGGTTATAGGTAATGATGTTTTTCTGTGTGTTTCCTCGTACTGTGGGTTTGGCTATAAAAGAGTAAGAGGAGACTCATTTGAGAATTTATCATTTCATTATTCTCTTGTTGTCCTCGCGTCTATTGCTCTCCTCGCTCACTTTCTTTGATAATAGTTTTATCTTTGTGCTAGTTTTTTATGAATGTTTGAGTTTTTCGGCGTGTCTTATGAAGTTTCCGGGAAGCGCATGGATTATCCGGTGAAACTCATGAGTTTTTCGATGAAGCTCATGAGTTTCTTGATGGAGCTCATGAATTTCTTGATGGAGTTCATGAACTTCTTGATGAAGCTCATGAATTCCTGGATAAAATTTGTGGGTTTCCCGAGGAAACGCGACGAGAAGGTTTCTCCTCAAAGGGGAAAAGGATTCACGATTGGTGTACGTCGAGCGGATCCTCGCTCACATGCGTCGAACCTTGTGTCTGACGAATGTCTCGACACTCCCACCGTTGTCAACAAGGGCCATGATCGAGGATGCGTCCCAAACCACTTCTTCGCCTTTTCACTTGATTTGCAGTGGAAGGATGGATTTGATTTACCGTCGAATTCATTATTTTCCCATGCTTTTCAGGTAAGATGGCCCAAGATGCTGAAGTTGACCACCCCCCCCCTATCGAGGAGATAGGCCCTGTCGAGGATGAAGGGGGGAACCTGGATTGGGTAGGACCTGAACCTTTGGGGTTTGTCTCGAAATTTGCGATCGACTCTTCCGATGCGTTTAACATTGTCGAGGTTCGTGAAGAAGTTTCCCCCTCGTCCTTAACGCCCTTGCGCCCCCGGCCTACTAGTCGAATCTGCTCGAGGTTTTCGGGGACTCGATTCCCTATGTATGAATTTTCTTTTAAGGAGGCAAGAAATTGTTTTCCCTTTAGCGGTCTTCAGGCAGACATCTTTATATGGTTAGAGTTGGCGCCCTCCCAGCTTCATCTGAATGCCCTCATATTTGTGCAGGAGTTCTAACTCACGTGCATGTACATCGAAATTGGGGCAACTCTTCCCTTGTTTTTCGCGATTTTACACCTCCAGAAGCAGTCCGCCAAAGGTCGACATAGTTGGGTATCATTCAAACAATCGAAGAAGTTATTCAAGACACATCTTGATTTTGTTAGCTTTTTCAAGGACATGTATTACATCGTGAAACCCCTCGTGGAGGCGGCCGAGGACACTCTATACGACCGCGTGGAAGAGATTGGGGATGTCAGAAAAGTGATGAGACTGCAGGCAAAGATCCCTTTTGAGTGGCAACAGAGCCATTTCAACAAGACTGTTGACGCTTATGCTCTGAAAGTCGAGGAATTAGATAGCAAAGACCAACTTGCCTACGGGAAGCTCGTGGCTTATATCGAGAGTTTCACTTCTGCTGAGTGTGTGACTAAGGATGGGCATTTAATTATGACGGTGAATGGGAAGCCGCATCTTGTTCCCCAACTGATTAATACAAAAAATGCTCCTTGCATGTGATTCCGACGAAGAAGTTTAGAGCTTTTAGGTATCGAGCATGCTTTTGCTCGGCGCACCCCAACATTTTCCTTGTTATGATGATCATGATTCTTTTATTTGCTGCATGTTAAATGGTGGACTTTCGCGAACGCATGGTTAAGATAGTGGCCAACCAAGATGCTAAGAAGTTAGAAAAAAGTTGTGTTGTGCAACCTCAGCGGGGCGAAGACTAGCGGACCCCAGGTCGGTTCGACTTCCTCACCTCAGGGGAGCCTGTCCCCCCTAAGCATCCTTCAAAACAAAATTATGTATGTGTTATGTATTTTGTTTTTAGTCTTTGTAACATTAAGTTTTTTTTAAGTTCGTTCATGTACTATTTAATGAATGAAAATGATGTTTTGATTTTGGACCATATATGTTTGTCATTTTATTGTTCCTCCTGATTTTTAAGTGAATAAAATAATATAAGAGGTAAAAATGAACAATATTACTAGGCCATTATAATTGGGCATAAACTGAAACGATAATGTATCCAAAATACATGATGTATCCAAAACATAAAGGTTCAAAACACTAAAGCATAAGCCAAAACAATGATGTATCCAAAATACATACTCCAAAACAAAAATGTTTAAGCCAAAATACATGATGTTTCTATTTTGTTCAATATAACAAAAATATGTAATCCAAAATACTAATGTCTACAATTTTCACGGTTGTGCAGGGTGACTACATTCTCCCTTGAGCTTTTTGCTTTTTAGCACCCTAGCTCTATCACTTTTCCTCAACTCCAACTTCCTTGCTACATTTTGTTTGGTTTGCTTTATCTACAAAGACACCATCACAATACAATAATTAGGCCACATGGAGTAAACCTAATAAGAAACACCTAAACTGAATAAGTATACCAACTTGAACTGGTTTAGGAATTCTTGGAGGCACAGAGTCATCTTCCTTGGATGGACGTGCAAAAAAAACTTCCTGAGGTGTAGGATCAACCTCTTGAATGGGTTTAGACAAAATGTAGTTAATTTGTGATTCACCAAAATTTGTGTCTTGTGAAGCCATTACATGATCAATTTCCATAATTAGAACATGATCACTAGCATCATTAGGAACAACTGTAGTTTGGGAAGTAAGATCATTGACATTGGGTTGAGGTTATATTGCCTCAGATGCTGCACAAATATCTTCCCCAAGCATTTTAAATTCTTGATCCATATCACATTGACTTTGAGGTTCTTGATGTTCAGTTGAAGCATCAGGTTGAGGTTGTTGTTGCTCAGTTGAAGCCTTGGGTTTAGTTTGTTGTTCTGCTACAACTTCAGTTTGAGTTGGTTACTTCAGTTTTTTTTAATAAAAATTGGCTACTGGAAGTTGAAGTAACCCGCTACTTGGCTGAAGTAACCGGTTACCTCAGGGTATTTTTTCATAACAGGGCCTCTTGAAGGTGAAGTAACTCATTACTTGGCTGAAGTAATCGGTTACTTCACCGAAGCTGACAAATTTCCAAAACTTTAAAAATTCATAACTTTTGACTCGAGTGTCCGTTTGACGCGTCGTTTGGACCTTTGAAAAGGTAAAAAAACCATCTTTACTATGATAATAATTTTAATAGTAGTATATAATTATTTGTGGTTGAAGGCTTATGCCTTGTGTGTCAGTGTTGGATGAAATATTATGAATGTTGTTGTAATTGAACACAATGATACTATACGAATAAGGTGTGAATAAATGGCATATTTTCTGCATGATGGTGATGTTGTTGTTGGGATGGAATGGAGTAATATTGAGGATTCATGCCCTGTAATTGCATAATTATGTTGTTGCATGTAGCATGCATGCATTGTTGAGGGCTTATGCCTTATTGTTGGCCTGGATTGACAAATTATTGAGGGCTTATGCCCTGTTGCTACCCTACTTAGAATTTTGGAGAGGGATTATGCCCTGATGGTACCATATGTATTTTAGTCGGTGTCAGACGTATTGCATATTATTGAATTATGGATATGATGATGATGTTGAGTTGCATAATTGGTATGCGTTGTATGACATGTGTTGATGATTATATGTGCTTGTATGATTATATGTGCTTGTATGATTATTACATACACAAATTATTGTTGATGGTGTAGAGTATGAAACTTTGCATGATATATTTGTCGTATACTTATTATTATATAACTTATTATATTGTTGCGGTATCTCACCCTTCTGTTTGGATGATACTTTATACGACATCATGCAAATAATCTGAACTAGTACAAAGTCGAAGTTAGTGAAGATGAAGTCTTCTTTTTATTTTATTAGAGTCAGTGTCTGCTCTGATGTGTAACATTGAGGAACAAAATGTTATGCTTTTAGTTATGTTACACAGGATTATGTTTAATCTCTTGAAACTTTATAATTATAATTAACCGTTTTAAAACATGATTATGTTTCAATTGTTGAGAATTATTAAATGTTGATTTGTTTTCGCTGTTAAATGAGAAGTTAAAGTTTAAGACTCGTATGGTTGTTATAATTATAATTGTTATAATTTTTAAAGATTTATGTGTTACACTTCAATTGTATTAGCATGTTCGTGTGGAAATTGTAATATCCTAAATTCATGTATGCTTTATTTTACTCTGATAATTATAAGATTATGCGTGGGAAAATTTAGGGTGTTACATGTTGTATTTCCAGAAGCAGGTGTTAATGCATTCTTCTTTGGTTTTCTCTGCATATAGAATGATGTAATTAATATCACACATAAACTGGTATTAACAAGAACATATTTCAGATAAGTGAATACCTTTCTTTTTTGAGCTTCATGGTCAATCACCATAATTGTACAACTTCTTGCATTATGGACATGTACACCATAGTTGGTACAACAATAAGTTATTTGTGTCCTTCCCTTGTTAGGATCCTACTCATGTCCCTCCTCCTCAATTTATTTTTCCTTCCAGACCCTCTTTTGTATGATGGAGAAAACATCTCTTCAATTTCAACCTCAAGCCACATATCTTGCCCATTAATTAGGCTAACATTGAAATCATAGCACACCATATATTTTTCCTTTGAATAACATTCATACACATAGTCTTTTGGGCATTGGTTCCTAAAGCTTAATGAAAATATTACATGTCTACATGGTATGTCTACCAACTCCCAGAAATTACATGTGTGTGTTCTTTTAGAAGTGTCCACTATGAAACTATGTCTAGTATGAACATGTTCAACTTGCCATATGGTATCACCAGACCAGTTTAGAATCCAATTACCAGCATGTTCTACTTCTTTATCTAACCTAATTCTAGGTCTTGACATTATCCTATGTTGCCACCTATAAACTTTTTCTCTTAAGCTAGCATATCCTATTCATGATGTAGTTTCTTATCCATTCACACATGGTTAAGATTGGTTTATCCCTAGCTACTGGTGTTGTGCTAATACAAGCTTATGATACATTAGTCATTAGCACATCACATTTGGAATAGAAAGAGAAAGCATGCTTACACCATGATTTGGTAGGTATTATGTTCAACCATTCCCAAGCCTTCAAATTAAGCACCTTCAACTTTTTCATCTTAGCTTCCCATGCTTGTATATATGTAGCCTTTGCTGCAACCATCGTCAAATCTCTAATTTGCGTGCCTTCTCCAAATTTCTTTTTGAAATTAGCATATAAATGCCTAAGACAAAGCCTATACTTCACCCTCTCAAACATATCTTCAAATACAAGAATTAAGCCCTTCAAATCCAAACAAATAATCACTATCAGGGACCAAATCCAGACAAACATACATATCTCAGGGATGAAATCCAAACAACCAATTATTTGTTATGGACCAAATCCAAATAAACAGACATATTGTAGGGATAAACTATAAAAGTAAAACACTAATTAGGGATGAAATTCAAAAAACAAAATAGATCTGAAAAGTATCTTTTGTTGGTCTGATATGAAAACCCATCTTTTGTCTTTCCAATGCCTTCTAAAATCAAAGTCAAGAACATGCTCCATGACTCCTTTGTTTCAGTTTCACATACACCAAAAACTAAGGGGTGATATTGGTCGTTTGGGTCCCTTCCAACATCAATAAGCAAGGTGCCTCCATATTTTGTCTTAAGGTGACATCCATCAACACCAATGAATGACCTGCAAGATATGGTGAATCCCTTCTTCACTCCATCAAAGCAAAAGTAAAAACACCCAAACCTTGGTTGTATTGTGGATCCAACTCTTATCACATTAATTTTGCAAGTATTTCCCACACTTACCCTCATCAATTCTGCATAATACCTCCACAATAGGGTATATTTCTTTGTTGCATCACCTTCAACCAAAGTTTTTGCAATTTTCTTAGCCTTCCATCCTCTACTTATAGTTATACCTACAAAGTAAGTACTCATAATCTCATAATAATATCACGAAGCTTGATTCCATCAGATGATGCCATCGTAGTGGCTACAGTCTTAGAAATCCACTTGGAATTAGCTGGAGTATTATTCAAAACCCCACCACGCGTGTGAGCACCATCCCATCTCTTTATTCCATATGTGTGCTTATTCCCAACTTTACAAACAAGAGCCAAAAACTCACATTTGCCCTTGCAAACTACCCTCGCTTTAACATTGTCATTTTTCACATACTTTATCACTCTACCATTTAATATTGACCATTCAATAATTTCCTCCTTAAATTCATATAGAGATACAAACTCCAAACCCACTTTAAACTTGTAATTCTTGTCCAAGTCTTTCATCTTAAACCTAAGATACTTTGGTCCTTTCTCTTCATCTGATGCATCAGGATCACTACTCCCAAGATCATCACTTACATAGTTAGTTTCCATATCTTCATTACCTCCATTGTCACCAACATTTATTATCTTTGTTGGAGTAGACATGTGTTTCTTAGCTATCTGCTTAACCCTTTTGCTACCAGATGTTTTTCTACTAGATCAAATTCATCATCCAAGCCAAGAGCCCTCTCATCCTCATTGTCCTCAAATGATAAATCATTACCTTCAAAATCACTATCATCATTTTCTTCACTATCATCACTAACATCTCCATCTTCTTCAACATTATTAAGGTTTTCATCAACATTAACATTTACATTAGCATCATCATCATCAACATTAATATTAGCAACATCACCAACATTGACACCATCAACATTATCAATAACATTAACAACATCAATATCATCAACATTAGCATGCATATTATCAATATTATCGACATTATCATCATTATCATCAACTAATCCATGCTCAACATATAAGTCCACACTACAACTTATTTCAACAACTACTTCATAAACCTCAACAACATCACTATCACTAACCATTCTTTTATACTTGCCCGAAATAATATTATACCACCATAACCAATAATCTGAGTACTCAAGATTCCAAAGTTCTTTCACAATACGGTTTGCTTCAAAGAAAATCCACCTATCAGGGTCAATGTCTACTATATGTCCATCCCCACCTAGGTAGTATATGACATTGTCCCTAACAAACGTTCCCTCATAATGAATATTCATAGTAAATGTCATACATGGAGCTATGGATACCTTACTCAATCGTAAATTTTGCTTCGTCAACCACAGTCGCCTCACCCAGAGTTGTCTTCGATTCAAGCACCTTCACCTTCATTGAGCTCTAATGTTTCCTTTTTTGTAACCCTAATTTACATGAACCAAATTTAAAAGGGGAAATGATCGTACCTGACCAGAGTGGACCATCACAACTTGCTCCAAGTAGAACTTGACAGTGAGGTGGGAGGTATCTGCAGGATACTCCGATGCCAAAGTAAGTTTCGGAATGAGCAAGCAAGTATGGGAGCAACAAATGTTCAATACCTGACCCTCTTGAAAGAGAGGGTATTTATAGCCCCCAGCGCTGGGCCAATGTCTCTTTAGTGGGCTGGTCCAGTAGGCCCAACATGGAGGCTGTCAGATCCTACGTGAGTAGTGGGGACCCGCACGTGGTCCCCCACCTGAATGACTTCCTCCGCAAGATCAGGAGGATATGGATGCAGTATTTCTGGGGCCACGAAGACTCCGTGATATTCGGAAACGTCACAATAAACCATACGAGGAGGATGCTCGTGAGGTTCCCCTGTTCGCCGCGGAGGTCGCATATGCGTGGAAGTTTCCTCCTCGAGGTCAGAACTGGCCTCGAGGTCCCCTTGGCCGGTGGTGTCCTTCCCCAGACTGAGTGGGTTCATCCCCGTGCGGTGAGGTTGCCTCCTCACGGGGGCGTGGAAGTTGCCTCCTCGAGGTCAGAACTGACCAGTATATCCTGATCGATATAATTGGGTTGGGCCTCACATGGAGTTGGGCCAAGGGCAGGCCCAGTTCAGAACAAGAAATAAATTTTAATGGTCTGTTTTGGGGAGAAATTATAATATCCACGTGTAATAATGAAAAGAATAAAAAACGATAAACCAAATATCAAGTCATCACCGTCTGTCACATAAGTTTTTTTAACGGAACATGGACAACAGGGACTAACACCTACAAAAAATGGACACACGAGGACCTGCACAAAAAAAAAGAAGATTCGGGGATCAAATTCAAAATCCCGCTAACTTACAGGGACAAAAATACTATTTAAGCCTTTATTTTATTAAATTTACGGACATGTATCTCTGGAAGAAATTTTAATTTGTTATAGAGTGAAACCATTTTTGCTCGTTTGTGTGTGATACAAAAGATACGTCTGAAGATATATTTCCAAAAATAAAGAGGTATTTTTGAATTTTTGTTTTGTTTTCACCACCTGTATAGTTTGGTTCAGGGATCAGTACCAAATCCAACGTCAAATTCAACGTATAATCACTACTAGACCTATGAATGTAAACGAATATCCATGGAGACGAATAATATGATATTTGTATCCGCTTTGTTGGATAAATATGATATCCGTATCCTCCCCATGCCCGTGCAGATATCTGCGGGTTTTAAGATATCCGCAAATATTTACATATATCCATAGATAATATTTTTTCTAATTTTCTTTAAAATATTTTCAATTTCTTTTAAAAACAAAAAAATTATTATCACATAACATCTATACAAATCTCTCTTGTTTTAACTACAAAATTTTATCACATTCATTTTCACCAAAATATAATATTCATATATTTTATTTTTTAATAAAAAATGAAAGACATTATGATTATGAGTTGTGGGGAAAGAGCAGACGACGGGTGAGTAGAAAGAAAGATATTAGTCGGACATGAAAAATAGTTAATTGGACGGTAAAATTGTTGAAGTGATATATAGAGTAAAAATGAAATTTAAAAATGAAATGTCTAATATAGTTTGTACGGAATGTAAAAGCTTTTCTTCAACGAAAACTTTTAAAAAATGAGAAGATTAATTATTTTAAAAGATGAAAAGATATATTGTAATAAATTAATAGTTAAATAATTTTTATAATTTATTAATGAATATAGATATTTATTTGGTACTATTAAATTAAGATCCATATTTATTATTAAATAAATATTTAAATATTTATTTATTTTATCCATAAATATCTATCAGACGCTTTTATCCCATATCCGCGGATACAGAATTTTTTTCCTAAGAACCAACAAACATTGGTTATTTTTTATTTTGCATAGTTGAGATATTAATCACGGAATCGCCACCCACGTGAACACCAAATTATGTGTTTCGTTCCAAATCATCCAGCTAAGTGTTAAGTAGTCTGTTAATTGACAAGTCAACATTTCAAAATAAAATCTCAAATGTTTTGTGGACAAGTTAAGAAATA
The DNA here is from genome assembly GCA_948472305.1 of Vicia faba. NCBI lineage: Eukaryota > Viridiplantae > Streptophyta > Magnoliopsida > Fabales > Fabaceae > Vicia > Vicia faba. Next base: position 483,317,176 of record OX451736.1, on the reverse strand, counting down.
TTTTGGAAACAAAATAAACTAATATACTAAATCCTCACAAATGACAAAAAGATATATACAAGAAATACTTTTTTCCATTAAGAGAAAAAAAATAAAATTAAAGAGGAAATAAGATAGATGGACATGATTAAATGCCTTTACCAACTTAAGCAAATTTATCTCTTTCTTTTAACACGACCAACTTATAATTTACACAGATTCTCTCCATCATCTGAATCTGAATAATTTAAAAATCAAAATGATCCTCATTAAGGGAGTGTTGCTGTTCATCTTAGTTGCAAAATCATGTTCTTCTGATGTCAGTGAAGTGGTAACATGCTCCAACATAGTACCAGTTAATCATCGTACCGACAAGATTTGTATAATAGATTTTGGTGGTGTTGGTGATGGAAAAACCCTTAACACCAATGCATTCAAAGAAGCTATTTACAAAATTAGGCAATTGTCAGAAAGGGAAGGAGGGGCCACGCTTTATATACCTCCAGGGGTGTACTTGACTGAGTCGTTTAATCTTACTAGTCATATGACTCTTTATCTTGCTGCTGGTGCTGTTATCAAAGCCACACAGGTACATAATCAACCTTCACTAAGTTTATTAGGGCTGTTCATGTTATGTTTATTCAGAAAATTGAATTGGACCCAACACAACCAAACTGAATCTTTCCATTTATTTAGAACTTATGAATCTGATTGGAGGAATCATGTTTTTAAAGAGCACTAGGTTGTTGAATGGTGATACTACAACTCTTTAATCTTAACAGTTTGTAATAGAATTTTTGGCTGTTACCACTTAGTTACCACCATATTTGATTTTCTTTTGGAGGACTCTTTCTTCTTTTGAGTTCATTTCCTCTTCTTACTCCTTAGAATTCTTACAACTGGCCTTTAATTGCACCATTGCCATCTTATGGAAGAGGAAGGGAGCGACCTGGAGGAAGGTACATGAGCTTTATCCATGGAGATGGACTTCAAGACGTCGTAATCACAGGTCCGTATCGGATATTCAATACAAAATAAACATGCATTTAGAATATAACATGTTAAATATAATTCCTAGTTTAATAATTTCATAGGTGAGAATGGAACGATTGATGGGCAAGGAGATGAGTGGTGGAACATGTGGAGGAATAAAACTCTTCAATTTACCAGACCAGGTCTTGTTGAATTTGTGAATTCGAAAGATATTATTATTACTAATGTCACCTTCAAGGATTCCCCATTCTGGAACATTCACCCTGTTTACTGCAGCAACATTGTTGTTAGATTCGTCACAATTTTGGCTCCGCACGACTCTCCTAACACTGATGGCGTTGATCCAGGTTAGTAGTATCTTTCAAGAATCGATATGTGTCTGTCAGATACACGTCGTACCCGACACTTGAATCGTAAATGTGCATTATCATAGTGTGAATAATTCATTTATGCAGATTCAAGTTCGAATGTTTGCATAGAAGACTCGTACGTATCCAGTGGAGACGATATTGTGGCAGTGAAGAGTGGATGGGACGAATATGGAATTTCTTACGGCCGTCCTAGCTCTAACATTACCATTCGACGTGTCAACGGATCATCTGCATTTGCCGGGATTGCTGTCGGCAGCGAAGCATCAGGAGGAGTTGAGAATGTACTCGCTGAACACATCAACCTTTATAACATGGGAATTGGTATACACATTAAGACAAATATCGGAAGGGGAGGGTATATCAGGAATATAACATTGTCTAATATTTATATAGAGAATGCAAGAACAGGTATAAAGATTTCAGGTAGTGTTGGTGACCATCCTGATGATAAATATGACCATAATGCCCTCCCAATTGTAAAGGGTATTAGAATTGAGAATGTATGGGGTGTGAAGGTTTTGCAAGCTGGTCTTATACAAGGAATCAGAAATTCTCCTTTTACTGATATTTGTTTATCGGATATCAACCTTCGCGGAACAAATGAAACTAAAAGTAGAACTCCGTCTTGGAAGTGTTCGGACGTGTCTGGAGTTGCTCGTCAGGTTAGTCCATGGCCTTGTTCCGAGCTAATCAGCAACCACTCAGGTTCATGTGCTGATTACACTAATGCTTTTCGTTAACCTCTCATGAAGTATTGTTAGTTATTGTAATTGATTCTATTGAACAAACATTAAGGCGATACAGCCTAATGGTTAACGAGTTTCAGTTAAAAGACGAATTGTTCGGGAGAATCAGGATTTGATTCCTTACTAATTTTGGTTAATTTTGAAATTTTTGCATTGCAAAATGATTAACTAGGATTAGTGAAGTTTCATTCCATGCCACTTATTTTTGTAATAATTGATTGTTCCCTATCAACATTTTTAGGGGGGAAAATACTTCATGGCCCATTCTTTTGGAATTAGATAGAATTCTTGGGATATTCTTCATATATACTGTATTCCATAAGTAGAATAGTATTCCAATGATTTGGCAAGGCATGTTGAGTTTATGGGTAGGGCCATAAATTTTTTGACCCTACAAAAATTACTCATTTGGAGAAAAACTTAAGTGACTTAGACCCGTGATAACATAAATTTAGATGTTTTTTGTATTGTAACAAAAATCTAATTAGTAATATAGTTTCGGTAATTCACCTCGGTTGGTATATAGGAATATTCTATTGCAAGGTACGGATTTAAATCAGGAACCATCATGTGAAATTTTGATAATTAGATTATTAACATGATGTGATGAAGTACAATGGGATTACTCCTTGTACATGTCCATTCATGAATGGTACATCAACATCTATTGATTTCCACATAGAAACTTCATGACAATTTCTCATTGTATCTTTGAATATTCTCAGGTCTGTGTGAAATTTCTAAAATGTCATCTATTTTTGAAGATGTAACTTTGAACGAACTAAATTTTCACTTTAATCATAGGTTAATTCGGAGATATATCATCGAAGTTATTTTAGGGTGTGTTTAAAGATACATCTCTAAATTTATTTATTTTTAATTCAAAATAATAATTCAGAGATGCATCTTTAAATTAGGTGAACATATTTAAAGTTCGCGCTAGACTATCCCTCTTCTCCTTCTTCATTTTTCAGAAACTCAATTTTCTCTACCTCAACCTACCCATTTATAATTCCCACTCAAGATCAAGTTTTGAAACAACATTTACTTGTATCTTGTCATTCTCAACTCTCTTTAACTAGTACATTCAACATCGGATCATTTTACACTCTCATCAACATATTTTTTAGAAAGTTTCTCATTTATCTTATTTTGATTTTTGATTAATGTATTAGCTCAAATCGGTTAGTTTTAATCCATTAGATAGCATTAGCATTTCAAATAGATTATGTATAGTATCTACTTATATGATCGGGATGAGTTTGGATAAGTTTGGATGACTAGGGCAGTTGTAGAAAAATTTATTTCGTCGATGCTACAAAGCTTTTTTTCGGATATGCATATTTGAAGTGTTATGCTTCAGGTTTTCAGAGATACCCGGACTCTTTCCTTTCTCATATACTAATCAAGTTTGTTATATTTTTTTCCAAGGGTTATGGCTGAAAACCAAGAAAGATTGAGACTTTGGCGATCCACCCTAGCTGCCTCTACTCATCGCGAGAGGGCTCGTCAGCACGAGCAGGCTAGAGTCGTTCCCCCTCTGTCTCACGATAGAGAGGCGTCAATATCTAGGAGTCGACTATCACGTGGAGATAGTTGAAGACCCAGAAGCTGATGATCTTTGGGTTGGCTACCACAGAGATGGATTTTTTCAAGGGTTAGTTACTTATATTTATTTTCTTATTCGTTTTCAGGGATGGACCTTTGCCCACTATCACCGTATTCACGGGTTTAAACTTGACTCGTTCTATATTGATGATTATCCATTTGCTTGTCGGTTTACCCTTAGCAAAGGGATTGATGTTATCTGGTCGTTCCATGTGTATATTGATCGGACTCAACATGATGACGTCGTTTGGATGCCATATGCTACTCACCAAGACAAAGTTTCATTCGACCATATTTCCTTATATCCTGAATGGTTGGCATGTGGGACTAACATCATGTAAAAGTATCTGTCTGAGCGATGCATGTAGTAGTTTGGGTACGTGCAGATCATTCCGAGTGACCCCCTCCAGACTTCTCCTATCATTATTGTCCGCAGAGAGATGGATGACACTCTGGTGGATTTTGGGAGTTGTCTGGTATCGGTGGAGTATCATAGTCATGAGGCTACAAAATAATAGTCTTATGTGATATGGTTCTACATGGTGTTACACCCTTATATGACTCATGACACTCATGAACGTCCACCTTGGCCTACTCATAAGGAGATCCTAGAGATTGAGCAGGCCATGGATGATCATGTCAGTGATGTCTTACCGATCTGTCAGAATATTATGCAGATTACATGAGAGGGCATCAATTTTGGACTATTCGAAAGAGGTGACAGCGAAGTGGTTGCCCTAACATATTCCATTATGTTCGAGGTACGAAATCTATTGGATTACCGTAGTGTTGTACCTTAAAAATTTTCCTCACATTTTTCTTCAAGGCGTTCTTCCAAGGCTTCTCAGACACTTAGGACACTCAAGGGTTGACTAGTCAAGATGCTCCTCTTAAGCCAAAAGCCTACAACTAGGGTTTGGAATTTCTCAAGGAAATTCGGTTTGCAAAAGTCTCAAGTGGCTTCCATGGTTCTTCATAGGTCCTCAACAAGGTTCATGTCAAGTTTCAAGCCCTAAATCACAAGTTTACTCAGTCAATGGCTCAGATGATTGAAAATTAACTGTATTGGTCAAAAAGTCGATTGTAGTCAACATACAGTCAAACTTTAAGATTTTTGGTGATATTCATCATTTGATCAGTGGATGATCATGATTCCTCAAGAAAAGCCCTCAAATCATCAAAAGTCAAAAATGGCCAAATTAGGAATTCCTTATGAGAAGTCAACTGAACTTTGATCAGGCATAACTTTCATATGCTTCATCAACTTTTTCCCAGCCAAATCCCATTTTGAAGGAATTTTAATTATCTACAACTTTTCTTTTATTCTCAAGTCCAAAAAATACTTCATTTGGAAGATATTATCTCATACATTATAGGTCATTTTCAAAAGTCAACAAAAGATACTTTTTGTGAAGGCAACTTACATTAAGATAATGTCTTCAAAAGAAAAAATGATCAACATATAGATTGTAGAGGACATATTGGGATTTTCAAAAAGTCCAATATCATCATCAAAAGATGAAAATTAAGCAAGTTATAAGTTGCACAAGTTGGGGAATTTTGAAGAAATTCATGAAGTACAAATTGAGCAAAATTGCATTTTTGAACCTATGAGCCTAGTTTTTGATGTTCAAACATGTCCATAACATCTTAGAGGACTTATAAGTCCATTTTTGCATGACCTTGAATTTTATTATTTTTTTATTTTATATTTATGTTGATTTTATTTAATTTAAAATCAAATAAATTAAATAAAAATACAGTAAAACATGGGATAATGCATCTGGGCTTAACTTGACTCACCATGGAGCCCAATATTTTGTGCAAAGACCAACAAAAATTGTCTAGGTTCATGCAAAAACGAAATTGGCAAGAATCATTCAAATATGACCAACTTTTAATATGTTGGATTTTTTGTCTCATGGCCTTGAAAGCTTGATTCCTTGTCATATTGGTTTGCTCATATCACTCCTCTATAAATACACAATACAATGCAAGCAAAGGCATACACATAGATAGCTACAAGAAGTTTCTACAAAATTCTCAAAAATTGCTAAAATTTGCAAGTATTCGCAGTTATATTCTCAGGCGCTATCAGTCCAAACAAGTGGATAAATCACATTTCCGAGACTTCCAGGAGTCTACTCAGGCCTCTTGCCAAGCCAATCCACGCACAAAACAACTACACCAAGTAGCTCCGGTTGGGTAAAAATATCTTAATTACAAACTCTCAATTCTTATGTTGTAAATGGTTTATAAGCGTTCATGCATGTTCATACTGATGTTTAGAATGTTTTAGAACCATTGTGTGATACGGTGGAGAAGAACTGACTGTTTTTTGGAATGTTGGTTTGCGTTTGTTTTCGCAAAATGTCGCGGTAAGTAAGAGTCGCCACCGATTTTTATTTTATCCAACAAGGAAAGGAAAAAAGCACAGAAAAATTCCTTTTTCGAGATATTTCTCGGGTTCGGGGGGTAGATTATAGAAAGGGAAGGTGTTAGCACCCTTTCTATCTGTGGTTATCCACGGGCTCTTAGGTACTTGCTCATATTGTTTTCAAAAAATTGATTTCTTTGTGCTTGTGGGTTTGAAAAAGTTTTTGTTTGAAAACTTCGATCGTATTATGATGTGTTTTGAAAACTTTGTTTGAAAAGTGTAAGTGTGAAAAAGATTTTGTTTTTTGAAAGAGCAAGTACTTAAGAACCATCTACCTACTCGAAAAAAGGAATCGTTCTATGCTATCTTCCTTTAGACAATGCTATCCTACTATTGATGAGTAGGTAGCACCGTCGTTGGAGTTTGAGGGTCAATTCGAATTTAGGGACTTACGGTCACCAAAGCAATGTTAGGACGCCTTAGCGGTAACTCTAATGTCTTAGATCATTTGTTTTGAGGCAACAATATCTGAGGTAACCTTTCTGAGGCGACTATGATCTTTTAGACGAGAGGGCGACCTCTAAAGTGACCTATACTCAATGACCGCGTACGAAGGCAACCAAGTGGTGTGTACCCTAAGAGTGCGCATGTACGAGTGTGTTGTTTTCGGTTAATTTTATCTTTTTACATGTTGAGGGTGATCTATGTTGATTTTAGGTTAAACATTCATTCTTGTCATGCATTCCTATTATCAAACATCCAACATTTATATTTTGCGGAAAATAAATTGCGGAAATTAAATTACAAGGCGTCAGGTATTTACATCGCCAAAGACAAATCCTTTAAAAATAAATAAAGCGATAAAAAATAATAAAAGTCCTATTAAGCTATTACATTCCGGGAACAAATACAATATGATAAATAGATCGCGTGCGGAGAATTAAATCGAGTGCGAGTTCTAGGGTTTTGACCCTTTTTGTTAAAGAAAAAGATTTTTTTGTTATTTTTTAATTAAGGGAGAATTACCTAAGTTAATTATTAAATTAATAAATTAATTAATTAATAAAAATAAATATTTTTTTGGGTTTTTTGGTATTTAAAGAAAGAAAATAAAATTAATCAATGTTAATAAAAACCTAATTATGTCTAAGTTAATTTTAATTATTTTACAAAAATGTATTAAGATTATTTCTAATTAAAGCCTAAATTAATTAAATTAATATTTGTTAATAAAGATAAAAATTAAAATTTGATTTTATGAAGAAAAATATTTTTTTGGGTTTTAATTTTATAAAGAAAAAAATTTGATTGGTTAATTAATAATAAAAATAATAACAAAACAATTAAATAAACTAAATGAAAATAGAGAGAGATAGAGGTATATGGGCCTGTTTGGAGGTTTGATCAGCAATTCTGAGGCCCAATTACATTGGCCTAGCTTGACTTTTTGAGATCCCCTATGCACATATTGGCTGGACTCCATGGTAGACCATCATTCTGGATCACCAGATCTGGCCTTTGGCCATCTGGCTGTTGGAGATATGGAGGCGCATTGTATGTTACGAACCTGAATCTGCACCTGATTACATGAAGAGGAAAAATAACAAAGCATATAGGGGACCTGGGATTCGAACCCAGGTCCTGTAGGTGATTGCATGCACACGTTTACCACTCAGCCATTGTGCTTTAGTTGTCAATATATTAAGCAATAATAATAATAAGAGATAATGCGCTAATATGCCAGAAAATAAAAAAAAATGCGCGAAAATTTGAAAGGACCAATCAGGGGAGGACACGATGTCGTCCCTGTCCTTAGGCCTGTAAATAAATTACCTGCGAATTTGAATCCGCAGCTAAATGCCTAGGTCATTCCCAAAATTCACCTCAGGCCATATAAATTCCTTCCAAGACCATGGTTGCGTTCGTCTTTCTCTTCCGGTCATGTCCATGGCCATTATTGGGGCTAATTTTACCTGTAAGAGAAACGCCCAAAAACAAACCACGAAACCCTAGATATGGTTCTTGGCTTCACAGATCAGATAAATGAAATTGGATAATACAGAAAGCTTAGAAACTTGATGAGGATTATGAATATGCAAATAGTTTGTACAAAAGGTGCAGGAATAAAGATTTACGAATTAAAATGCAGAGCGGTTTTCTGTGACACTTACAGTGCGTTTGAGCGTGTATGGAAGCTTGCTAGGGATTGGTTCTGACTCAGTGAACCTCCAGCAATCGATTGGTATCAAGCTTTGCTTCTGAAAATGCCTTAAAGTATGATTTTGGTTTCACACTTTTTACCACTTTTTTCAAGTTTTGCTTGGTTGGTTCTTGCAGCCTCTAGCCTTGTTTTCGTGCCCTCTAGCTTCCTTATGTAACGTGGAATGCATTAGGTTAACAAATGTGGATTGAATCCTTCCACATCAATGCCATGAAATTTGATTTGATTCACCATTGAAAGCTTGCCTAATTTGTAAAAAATCCATCTTTTAGTTCATGATATGATGAGATACGAATTTGATGCTGATCATGATGATGATTAAGACCTAAAACAACCAAAAAGATCTCAAGTAATCAATATTTGGATTTTACATGATTTAATTTGATTTAAAATGAAATAATTCAATAAAAAAATCAAATAAAATAGTAAAAAATAAATATGATCTCAAGGATGAAGCTAGGACACGTGTGAAATTGGGAAAGATCAAATCAAGTGGAAAAGAATGGGCCCATTTGACAAAATTTGAAGTTTTGGGGATAGTTGACTTTTGGCAATTTTGCAAAAATGCCCAACTTCAACAATACATAACTTCTACAATTTTGAACTTTTGGAAGTGTTCTTAGACTTTTTAGAAGGCTTGATATATAATATAACCAACCTTTTTGGTCTCATATCATTTTTATATTCCATGCTCAAGTTATAAGCTTTGGAAAAAAGGTGTTTTTGTTGACTTTCAAAAATGACCTATAATGTCCAAATTTATAACTTCTTATGAGTACATTTTCTGATCTTGGGGTGTGAAGATGGATTGTAGGAAATTGCATCCTCTTAAAAATGAGCTTTGGATGGGTCATTTCTCATAAAGTATGATAAAGTTATGCTTGGTCAAAGTTGGTTTGACTTTTTCTACAAAACCCTAATTTAGCAACTTTTGAATCTTGATGAATTTTGAGCAATCCTTGATGAATCATGATCAACCCTTGATCAAATGATTAAATATCCTTCAAAATGAGAATTTTGACAAAAAATCTTGAAGTTTGACTGTTTATAGGTCACAGTTGACTTTTACCCTAGCACAGTCGATTTTTGGACCCTTTGAGCAATTGACTGAGCAAACTTCCTCTACAAGGCTTGAAATTTGGCATGGATGACCTTGAGAACATATTAGGACATTAGGGAGAACTTGAGGTCATTTGGATTCAAGGATATTGATGCAACACAAAACCCTAATTTGGGGTTGACTGCCTTAGGAGATAGCTTGACTGTCCAACTCTTGAGCAATCTTAAGCCACTTGGAGATTTTTCTTGCAATGTATTGAGAAATATGAGAGGGAAAATTTTGGGGTACAATAGCTGCCCCTGTTCAATCTTATTAAACCTGATGTGGATTGGCTTTCGTGCCTTTCGTGATCCGAAGGTGGAAGATGATTGAACACTAGAGTGCCCAGAAATTTGCACTCGCATGAAGTGGTATCAGCCTGGTGATGTCAGGAATGGGCTTACAGATACCATTTGGAGATTGTTGGTAGGAGGGTGGGCTTAAATATGCCATCTGCAGGAGTGTCGATCGCATAATAGATTCCTTAGCGAGAACTTGCATACCTGTTGTTGTAGAAGATTCCGCTGGGGAAGTCTAACTTTTATTGAGATTTAGGAACTTGCCTATACCTCAGCTGGGAGAACGTCTTTGCTGAGTTTTAATAAATTGTCCGTAATTCAACTGGGGGAAACATCTTCATCAAGATCTAGGAACTGTCTGGTCTTCAACGTAGCATACCATTGAGATTGTAGAACTCGTCCATACTATGACGGAGGAAAACATCTTCATCAAGATCTAGGAACTGTCTGGTCTTCAACGTAGTATACCGTTGAGATTGTAGAACTCGTCCACACTATGACGGAGGAAAACATCTTCATCAAGATATAGGAACTGTCTGGTATTCAACGTAGTATACCATTGAGATTATAGAACTCGTCCACACTATGATGGAGGAAAACATCTTTATCAAGATCTAGGAACTGTCTGGTTTTCAACGTAGTATACCGTTGAGATTATAGAACTCGTCCACACTATGACAAAGGAAAACATCAAGATCTAGGAACTGTCTGGTCTTTAACGTAGTATACCGTTGAGATTGTAGAACTCGTCCACACTATGACGGAGGGAAACATCTTCATCAAGATCTAGGAACTGTCTGGTCTTCAACGTAGTATACCGTTGAGATTGTAGAACTTGTCCATACCATGACGGAGGAAAACATCAAGATCTAGGAACTGTCTGGTCTTCAACTTGGTATACCGTTGAGATTATAGAACTCATCCACACTATGACGGAGGGAAACATATTCATCAAGATCTAGGAACTGTCTGGTCTTCAACGTAGTATACCATTGAGATTATAGAACTCGTCCATACTATGACGGAGGAAAACATCAAGATCTAGGAACTGTCTGGTCTTCAACGTAGTATACCGTTGAGATTGTAGAACTCGTCCACACTATAACGGAGGAAAACATATTCATCAAGATCTAGGAACTGTCTGGTCTTCAACGTAGTATACCGTTGAGATTGCAGAACTCATCCATACTATGACAGAGGAAAACATCAAGATCTAGGAACTGTCTGGTCTTCAACGTAGTATACCGTTGAGATTATAGAACTCGTCCATACTATGACGTAGGGAAACATCTTCATCAAGATCTAGGAACTGTCTAGTCTTCAACGTAGTATATCGTTGAGATTATAGAACTCGTCCACACTATGACAGAGGAAAACATCAAGATCTAGGAATTGTCTGGTCTTTAACGTAGTATACCCGTTGAGATTATAGAACTCGTCCACACTATGACGTAGGGAAACATCTTCATCAAGACCTAGGAATTGTCTAGTCTTCAACGTAGTATACCGTTGAGATTATAAAACTCGTCCACACTATGACGGAGGAAATTGTCAAGATCTAGGAACTGTCTGGTCTTTAACGTAGTATACTGTTGAGATTATAGAACTCGTCCACACTATGATGTAGGGAAACATCTTCATCAAGATCTAGGAACTGTCTAGTCTTCAACGTAGTATACCGTTGAGATTATAGAACTCGTCCACACTATGACGGAGGAAATTTTCAAGATCTAGGAATTGTCTGGTCTTCAACATAGTATACTGTTGAGATTATAGAACTCGTCCACGCTATGACGTAGGGAAACATCTTCATCAAGATCTAGGAACTGTCTGGTCTTCAACGTAGTATACCGTTGAGATTGCAGAACTCGTCCACACTATGACGGAGGAAAACATCAAGATCTAGGAACTGTCTGGTCTTCAACGTAGTATACTGTTGAGATTATAGAACTCGTCCACACTATGACGGAGGAAAACATCTTCATCAAGATCTAGGAACTGTCTGGTCTTCAACGTAGTATACTGTTGAGATTGCAGAACTCGTCCACACTATGACGGAGGAAAACATCAAGATCTAGGAACTGTCTGGTCTTCAACGTAGTATACCGTTGAGATTATAGAACTCATCCACACTATGACATAGGGAAACATCTTCATCAAGATCTAGGAACTGTCTAGTCTTCAACGTAGTATATCGTTGAGATTATAGAACTCGTCCACACTATGACGAAGGAAATTGTCAAGATTGAGAACCTTATCTGAAATTCAACCGAGGGTAATTAAGTTGAGACTTAAGAACTGGTCAGGTCTTCGACAAGGCTGAGAACTTAACTGCATCTTTCCTGAAAGGTAAAGGTCAGTCGTATGCAATGCATGATATATATCAAGCAATGATGTTCTCAAAATAAATGAGATTGTGTTGCATGATGTATATATGCATGTATCATGATGTATGGAAATGTAATGTTTTAGTTGGGGAAAAAAATCCCGGATAGCTGCTGGAGAATAGAGTTGGATTCTTCGTTTCCGCTGGGGATGACGAACGAAGATGGTTGTGAGAATAGACCTGCAGGAGAGGATAAATCTGTGGGGAAGAGATCTTCTGCTGAGGATTATATCGATAAATTCCTTTGGGGATGAATTACCATTGTTGGTGATACTGAATCTTGTTGGGGATTGAATTCCTGTTTGTGAAAGGAAAGAACTCCGCTGGGGATGATCTTTCAGTTCCGGCTTCCCTGGGGATAACCTGTTAGACTCTTGCGGGGAGAATCCTTTGAGATTTGCTGGGGACAATCTTCCTTTGAACTCGGTTGGGGATATTTATTTTTATACTCCACTAGGGACGAACTTCCAGAGTCTACTGGGGATGATTCTTCAACTCCGCTGGGGAAGCTTTTTCAGACTGCACTGGGAAAATTTTAACTCCATTGGGGGTATCTTGTATTCTGCTGGGGAATATTCTTATACTCCATTGGGGAATATTAAGACTGCCAGGGATATTAAGCCTTTTCAGCGTTGATGGTATATAAACTCTGCTTGGGGGAGAATATTACCGGTTTATTCACAGTTGCAAGTCTCAGCTGGGGAGAGCTATCATTACTGTCTTACTCTGCGGGGAGTGAAAGTATCTTGGTCATATTCTTCAGCTGAATCTAGCTTGTACCTGGGGGACAGAGCAACTATACAGCTTGAACAGTTCTTATTTGCCCCTATTTCTGATATTACCAGTAATCATCTTTTTGTTTCGCATGCAAATATTTATGAGCAACAATTAATGTCAAATGCATATATCAAAAATGAACATTGGACGTTCCTTGCAAAACAAAACAGATAAAGGAAAAAACAGTTTGAAATTTGTATGAAAATGAATTGTATTGATTTTGAAGTTTGGCCTGTAAATAGGCATTTTTGTACAAGAGGCTGACGTCCTAGTAAGAGAACACCGCCGAATAAATAGAATTTACACAATTTGTGAAAAACTACACAAAATAGCTATGTGAATAATCCCACTGGGTTTCAACTCTACTATTGCCTTTATGTTCTCGAGCATCTCATCACTTTGCTACTGGTTGAAGGTAGATCAGATTGATTAGTACCGTCCGGGCTTGATAGTCGACGCCGAAGTCTGGTTGCAAGGTGATCCAATGAGACATAGTGTTACGCTTTAATCCCTAATTTTTGCCCGGACCGCCCTTTCGGGTTTTCAGTCCACCAGGTGTGAGATGAATCGGGCAATATAGTTCAGACGTCCCAGAAAGCCTCTGACTTCTTTCTCTGTTCTGGGAGCTGGCATTTCCTGTATAGCCTTCACCTTTGTAGGATCCACTTGAATACCTTTATCACTCACGATGAAACCCAGCAGCTTACCGGACCTCACCCCGAAGGTGCACTTGTTCGGGTTTAACCTCAGCTTGTACAACTTCAACCTGTCAAATAACTTCTAAAGATGGTCAAGGTGCTCTTCTTCCGTCTGGGATCTTGCAATCATGTCATCGACGTATACCTCAATCTCATGATGGATCATGTCATGAAACAAAGCAACCATGGCACGCTGATACGTTGCCCCAACATTTTTCAATCCAAAAGGCATGACCTTGTAGCAAAAGGTACCCCATTGAGTAACAAAGGTTGTCTTCTCCATGTCTTCGGGAGACATTTTAATTTGATTATAACCGGAGAAACCATCCATAAAGGAGAAGACCTTATGTTGTGCGGTGTTGTCAACCAGAACGTCGATATGAGGCAAAGGGAAATCATCCTTAGGACTTGCTCTGTTCAGATCCCTGTAATCAACACACATTCGAACCTTACCATCCTTCTTCGGCACTGGAACTACATTGGCAACCCACTGAGGGTAAGAAGTAACTGCTAGAAAACCGGCGTCAAACTGTATCATAACCTCAACCTTGATTTTCTTAGACATATCTGGGCGCATTCAGTGGACCTTCTGTTTCACTGGAGGACAGTCTTCCTTGGTAGGCAGGAGGTGAACCACAATATCGGTATCCAACTCAGGCATATCTTCATAAGACCAGGCAAAGATCTCAACGTAGTCACGCAGCATCTGAATCAACCGTTGTTTCACACTAAGCTCCAGATTTGCACCGATCTTAACTTCTTTCTTGTCTATCTCTATACCCAAATTTACTGTTTCCATGGGCTCTTCATGCAGCTGAATAACCCTCTCTTCCTGAAGTAACAATCTAGCAAGTTCACCAGGCACTTCACAATCATCTTCACCTTCGTCTTCGGCTAAGTTGATCGGACTTTCGAAGTCATAACTGGTAGTAGCAGAGTCGTTACCAGTGAGATCCAGAGTGGATGTAGACCTGTATATGTGAGTGTGTGTAAAATAGCTGTTTTGCAATATAATAAAAGAAAAACAAGGAGCGCAAAATTTGAAATGCAAGAAAACGTCCAATGCTTTTATTAATGATATATGAAAATGACACACATAAAGCCCTCACAAATGAAACCACAGTGCCCCGGGTAAGACATCGGGCCATAGAGTTTTAAAATATTGTCTGTTACAAATTCAAAACAAAAAGTCTCATTACTGGGTGATAACAGAAACGGGCATAGAATCCTTCGTTGTCCAGTTGCTTAGTCCACCGTCGGTAGTTGGATATATCCAGCTGTCAATATCAAACTCTTCATCATCGTCATCCCTGATAGAATTCACCCCTGCGTCTTGTTTAGGCTTTTCTGGTGCTCCGAACTCGATCTCCTTAACATCAATTAAGTCTTGTACTTTGTTCTTCAAAACCCAACAATCATTTGTATCATACCCCGGGCTATCAGAGTGAAAGGCACAGCGGGCATTAGGGTTCTACTTTGGTGATGTTGTATTCGGATTCTTCAGGGCTTCCCTTGGAATCACTAGATTGGTCTTTAATAACTGCGGCAAAATCTGGGATAAAGTCATGTTGAGCTGAGTGAATTGCCTTCGCGGTCTCTCGGCCTTTGGCTGATTGTTGTGCCGAGGAGCACTAGCATGTCTTGAAATAACAACCGCATTAACAGCTTGGCGGTGTTCAGGTCTATTCTGGCTTTTCGAACTGTAAACAGCAATGGACTCCTTCTTAAAAGGCTTCTTCTCGGTGCCTGATGAAGCACCCTTATGTATTTTACCAGACTTAATACCAGCCTCGATCCTTTCCCCGGACGAAGAACTTCCAATCAGATGGTTGAAATACGGACCAGACAAGGTCCCCAGAAACATATCCACTAGCTTCCTATCAGCCAAGGGTGGTTGCACTCTTCCAGCAAGGTCCCTCCACTTTTGAGCATAATCTTTGAAACCTTCGCCCGCACCCATTGACATACCCTGGAGTTGGGTACGCGTGGGAGCGAGGTCGGCATTGTATTGGTACTGCTTGTAGAAAGCAGCAGCCAAGTCTTCCCAATTACGGATGCTAGTTCCTTCCAACTGGTAAAACCATTCAAGCTGAGTCCCTGAGAGACTGTCTTGAAAGAAGTGGATCTATAGGTTCTTATCAGCGGTGTACGGATGAATCTTCCTTACATACGACCGGAGGTGCAGTTTCGGGCAAGAAACCCTGTCGTATTTAGCAAAGGCTGGTGCTTTGAATTTATGGGGAATTACCACCCCAGATGATAGACCCAGATCCCCAAAGTCCAGACCAGGCACTTTCTGAACTTCCATCGCACTCAACCGGTCTTCCAGTTTCTTGTATCTATCCTCAGCCGGAGGATACTGGTCTTCGTCGAAGTCTGTCTCGTTGTCTGAAACCACAGGGCTAGGAGCCCTCCTTTCTTCCTGACTATCTTTCCTTCTAGATGAGGTGGTCAAATCAACTTCGTCTCGTAGCCTGTTTCCAAACCTGTGACCTGTGTTAAACAGGAATGTCCTCTTCTTCTTCTTCTTCTTCTCTTTCAGAATAAGGGTCTTCAGATCTTGCTGACCCTTAGCTAGATTCATGAACAACTCTTGGAATTGGGCATTTTGAGCCTGCAGAGCCTTGATTGCTTGTTCAGTCGATGGTTCAGAAGACATGATGCTGAAATAAACAGCAAAGAAGATGAGAAAACCTGTAAGGGTACCTGTTATGAGGTGCATAGAATGAAGTGCGTATGATATGATTTCAAAGACATCGAGAGATTCAAATTCGTAAACAAGAAATGAAACACACTTTTATTAGATAAACTTGAAATTAATTATTCAACAAATTGCCTTTAAGGCGTTACAAGAAAGGAAATACTGGAAAGTAAATAAAAACTGGAAATAACCAAAGGACATCAACGCTCCCATGGTCGTTTGCCTTTAGTGCTGACATAGTCATTGATGATTTGCTCCCTCTCTAGATGTCTTGTCAACTTCGGGATCTTCCGCTCTTGCTCGTGATACTTTTCTCTATAAGTATCCCGCTCTTCCCTTAGCTGCATCCAGGACCTCTTCAATGCCCCAATGTCAGTAGGCATGTAAGGGTGTAAGATAGTAGGAATAACCCCTTCCTCATCAGCAACTTCAACAATAATAGGCAAGACGGCTTCATAGGGCATTCCCAGCTTTTGGGCACGTATGCGAACCCATCGGAGATATGGTTCCATTGGTAGAGAATTCTTCGCATCTGTTGTACCCCAAAATTTGCCCTCCCATTTCCTCAACATTTTCTCATCACAAGACCAAGATCCAGTTAGGGTTTCCTCTGCTCAAGACTTCTCCTTGCACTGTGGACTCAAATTAGGGTTTGTGTTTGCCCAAGGATGTTTTGACCTAAAATGCCCAAGATGACCTTCATGCTTCATATTGGACTCCCAAGTTTACCCATGCCAAGTTTCAAGTCTTGATCCCAAGTTTTGCCCAGTCAATTGGACAGTTGACCTAGAAATCAGCTGCATTGGGGAAAAAGTCAACAGTGGTCAATTGACAGTCAAAACTCATGATTTTTGACCCACATCAACATTATGAACTCATATGGACCATTTGATCAAGTTTGTATCACAATTCCACAAGAAATTTGATCAGATCACCAAAAGGGCAAAATGGTCATTTTTAGGGTTTTGACTGCACAAAGGCAATTTTTGACTGTTTGACCTAGCCAATGGCAAATCAAGCTCACATATGGACTCAAGGACTCAATGAAATGGTCTTGACACATTCATCAAGCTCAAAAGATCCCAAGTACACAAGATTGACAGTTGAATTTCCCAGTCAATTGATCAATTTTGACTGTACACTGAAAAGTCAAACTTTGACTTTTTGGTCAAAATCAAGAGTCAAGATTAATTTTTCATCAAAACATGCCAAATCATGAAACTTGTTCACCAAGAAATCACAAAATGCAAATTAGGGTTTGAAAATGGAATTTTTCATAACTTAGAATTTTTCTAAGTTATGAAAAACCCTAATTTTTTCCCAACTTTGCCCCATCTTTTCACCAAGATCCATTTGGATTCAAACAAAAGTCAAAACATGAAAGTTGTATCTTGTTGCATAATCTACAACTTTGATTCACAAAGTTTTCTCATTTGAAGCTTGTATCTCAGGTTACAATTTTTTGAATAAGGGCACTAAACCATTTTTAACTTAGTGAAATTTTAACCTATTTTGACAAGGTTTTCTACCCCACTTCAAGGCCATTTTTCATACCCTTCCACTTGGAATTTCAATTTGCATTTCAAAGATGGATTGTATTACACATTCCAAGCTTTCCAAAATGTCCAAGAACTCATCAAACAACCTCATAACTTGAGAGATTCGAATTTCACAAGTTGGTAAAAATTCACTTTTTGTTCTTAACCAAAACATATTCATAACTTTGCAAATTTGAACTCAGCTTGTTTTAGGCTAGATTACAGGTCCTTAAACCAAGTTACACTCCATAATTTAATGCTTGTTCATTGTGCCAAAGTGTTGTTCCATGAGTTCAAGCATTGTACACAAGATTGATCCATTTTTAGATAAAGTGAGTTAGCCATTTTGGTAAAAGTTCACTTTATGTCAACTTAGAAATCCAACAAGTACAAGCTAAATCCTTTTGGCACAAGATTATGGACAAGTTGCTCTGATCAAGAGAAGATTATGCAGCCCATTAGGAGGCCCCCTACTGACCTAAACCATCAACTTGCTTTTGTTGCTTAAGAGATAAGAAAAGTTCCATAACTTGTGACAACTATCATACCAGCATAGACACACAACACAAAACTAATCAAACACATTCCAAAGAACATATCCAAGCTTTTGCACGAGCCCTTGACCTCCAAAGCACCCTCCATCTCAGAATCATCCTCAAACTGCAAAAACAGAGTTGCCTCTGCAGTTTGAGTGCCAATTCCCATTTCCCTCGAGCATTCTTACCAAAATCAATTCATACACATTCCCTAGCATGTATGCAAGCTAACCATGACCTAAAACCTGACCTGTAATCCCTCTAACAGCTTCCACCATTTTCATTTTTTCCTTTTGCAGTTGAAGTTCCACAGCTTGATACAAGAAGTTTCAAGACAAAGTAAGCATTGAAACAGCATCCTTGGACCTCAAGGAAGCTTTTCCAATCATCACCTTGCACTAGAAGTTCCTCATTATCCAGATATAAGTTCAACTGCACAGGTAAAACTTTGAACTCGTATCTCTCTTATCATGTATCTTTAGTCTTAAGTTTGTGAAAAAACAACGTTCCACTCATAGCCCTGAACATGTACATAGCTTTACATTTCATTTCTTTTGCCTGAGTAGAGAGAATTTAGAGTTTGAAAATGGCAGAAAAAACTAGGTTAGGATTTGGGGGAGGAGAAATTCTCCCTCATCTTAGAGAGTTAGGTCAAGTTCTATACATGGTTGGAATCGTCTCTTCATGCTGAGTATTTTTCATGTTTTGAGTTTTTGTTAAAAAGTAAGGAATCAGGAGCTAGCATCAGAAGTACAGGGCGCGCGTTTTTGAATGTTATTGAACGAAGGTTGAAGATGAAGCCACATGGGCTGGGCCTGTGTGGTTTCTTCTTTTTGCACCCTATTTCCATTTTCTCACCCCCCAAGCCCATTTGCCTCATTTTTAATTCTTTTTGACTTTTTCTTTTTTGTTTGACTTGTTTATTTTTTTCTCAGCATAATAAAATTTTGAAAATATTTTTCTCACCATTTTTTGATTTTTATTTGATTTTATTTGATTTTCCTTTAGTTTATACATAAATACATATACATATTATTATTTATAATATTTGAAAAAATAGTGTAAATACATTTTTCATTTTTATTTACCTTCTGAAAATATTTCACATAAAAATACTTTTTTTATTTATTTTATTAAAATATAAAATATATATTATTTTGTATATAATGCATATTTAAGAACTTAATATATATATATATATATATATATATATATATATATATATATATATATATATGTTTATTAATATATTTAAGTTAAAATATAAAAAATACTTGAATTTTTCATTTTTATTAATATTTGATACAAAAATACTTTTTTCATAATATACTTCATTTTATTTTTATTTTTTGTACATAATAAATAAATACTTGTATTAAATTAAATAATAATACCTTTTCTTTAAAATTAGGGTTTTTGCCCTAAGAGTTAAAAATACTCAAAATAATACCTTTTTATTTTCTTATTTTATTTTACATAAACCATACTTTTCTCATACATATAAAAACTTACTTTTTTTGCATTTTTGCATATTTATTTAATTCCCATTTAATTATGCAATTTATTTACTTTGCAAATATTCAAAAATGATGTAATAATTTAGATTTACATTACTTGTCAATATCCCCATTTGAACATTTGTATCCCCCTTCCCATATTTGGTTTTGTAATAGCTTAGTAAATTTAAATTTCGCGCTTTATTGCTTTCTAATAATAACATGTTAGAAAATGGGTTTGCATGCGAAAAACGATAAAAAATAGTTGGGCCTAATACAAGATGAATGAGCATGAAAATAAACAACACATCTCACACTTGCACCCCTAGGATACTCCCCTTTGTTGCCTTCAAATAAATGGGCCATATTGTATGTTGAACTTCTTTGGGCAAAGCAAACAATTTGAATGATCATAGTCCCTCGATAAAATTTTTCAAAACAAACAAAAACAAATGATCAAGTCCCTTAAAGAAAATTGCCCAAAGACATTTAACGCCGTTGCAATTATGGTCTAACGATGACCCGTGCCTGTCCCTTTCACATCCTAAACATAAGATTGTCCACCTAATACAATGGTGGAACAAACTTGTTAAAAGGGTTAAAACATAGCAATAATCTTTGAGAAATTTAGGAGTAGATAACCTCTTAGTTACTTGAATCAAACTTGCAAAACAAAACACTTGCCTATTTCAAAAAACCACACATCACTACACTTTCAAAACAACTTTCAAAAACAAATGAAAACCTTTTCAAAAGACATACATCTTTGTATACATCCCCACATGGATCATTACAAAGGTTGCCACCCCATTGGCCTCTTTTTTCAAAACATTTTCAAACCCACACACTCAAGCACCATTTAAAACAATTGAAAACACAAGGCAAGTGATCTAAGCAAGTAACTAAGAGCCCATGGATAACCATGGATAGAAAGGGTGCTAATACCTTCCCTTTCTATAATCTACTCCCCGAACCCAAGAAAACATCTCAAAAGGTTTTTGCTGTGCTTTTTAACCTTTCCTTAGGATAAAATAAAAAGTCGGTGGCGACTCTTGCTCAACCGAAACATTTGCGAATACAAACGCAAAACCTCAAGTCAGTTCTCCCACCGTATCACAGAACTGGCGACTCTGCTGGGGATAATAATTTAAAAGTGGAGTAACCTTAGGGCTTAGATCACCTTTGTTTTCAATTGATTGTCTTGTTTGCTTTTTCATTTGTGGGCCTTGTATCGGAGTTTTATAGATCCTAACCCGGATATGGGGATACCTTCTTAGAAAGTAGCAACAAGGCTGTGAGGGAATTGTGCGGGGTATACCGACATGGTTGAAGCAGTCTGCTACGTTGATGTGGCACTTTGGTGTGTACCGGTAACCCTTGAGTTCAGTCAAGGAGAGTACGGGGCCGCCGCGTGGTGTCGTGAAGCATCAACTGACCTTAGGAACCTTAATTGAACCATCTTGGCCTTTTTAGGGTAGTGAGATAACTGACTTTGGTGCAGTCCGAGGTTGGTTGATACTCGATACTACACTCAATTGAGGGTTGCTTTCCTGGGATATTTCGGTCGCCAGTTCAGTGGCTAAATCGAAACGATGAACAATGAAAGTAATCCAGTGATATTGGGACCCTTAGAACCCGGTTACTTCTAATAGGACAGGTTGAGCCCACCAAACTTCAAGAGGGTAATACCCAGACCCCATGCAGGCCTAAACTCTAAGGGTTTGTCTTGTGTAACTTGTGTGCCTTACCATGTTTGCCTTTGTGAATATTTGTGGTGTATTTAGTCATAACATCATGACATCATACAACATCATGTGCATTGACTGACCATTTCAAGGGTTTCGAATCTTCATCTTTGTTCTTGTTTTATAGGACATGGAAACTGCTCGCAGAAAGACAATTCAGATTAGCCTTGTAAAGATCCCTCCTCAGCTTAAGGAACTTATGTCCAGGATTCCCGAGGGTTCTTCATTCAGTGAGAGACATGGAAGACTCATCAGCTTGGTTAACACCAACATTGAGGAAGATTTGATAAAGGTCCTGTTCCAGTTCTTTGACCCTCTGCATCACTGTTTCACTTTTCTGGATTATCAATTGGTGCCTACATTGGAAGAGTTCTCCCGACTTCTGAAGGTCCCTATCCTTGATCAACTACCCTACAACGGTACGGAAGAGGAACCCAAGCTTGAAGAGATTGCTAAAGCCTTGCACCTACAACCGTCTGACCTCAAGGGACATTGGGAAGTTAGAAGTGGTATCAAGGGGTTCTTAGCCAGGTTTCTGTTCGAGAAAGCCCAAGAATGTTGGAACTCCCTTGACCTACGAGCTTTTGAAGAAGTTATGGCCCTCCTTGTCTATGGTTTGGTGTTATTCCCTAACCCAGATCAGCTTATTGATATCAGTGCTGTCCAGATCTTCATGACCAGGAATCCTATACCTACGTTGCTGGGGGACATCCTTCACTCATGTTACACTCGAACCATGAGAAGAAGGGGTGTCCTTATGTGTTGCACTCCTCTCCTGGGAAGGTGGTTTATTTCACACCTTCCACAATCAGTTTTGAAGAACGAGCGGGGTTTGAGATGGTCACAACGGTTAATGACTCTCACGCATGCAGATATACATTGGTGCCCTAGGTCCAGGGAAGACGTCACTATCATTGATCGTTGCGGGGAGTACTCTAATGTTCCTTTATTTGGAATCAAAGGAGGTATTACTTACAACCCATGCCTGGCTTGGAGACAGTTTGGTTATGCTCGGAGGGATGGCCCTCATGACATGTTAATTCCTAACATAGTTTTTGAGTTCGACAACGATACTCAAGGACTTCGTCAAAGATTTATCAGAGCTTGGAGGATGCCAAGTAGGATAGACAGCAAGACACTGGGGCACAGGAACTCCATCCCGTTGGAACCTTATCTCAAGTGGGTACGAGCCCGCTCCCAGAAGTTAGTGATGCCTTATCCCCATATGCTCCCTGTGATCAAAGAACCAGTCTTGGAAGGAAAGGTGTCCTACACCATTCAACATCCCGACATGCCCACCTCCTGGGAAGAAATGCAGAAGAGCTGGGTCCAGCTTAAGGAAGAACGGGATTCTCTTGAGACCAGTCTACATGCTAGTGAAAAGAAGGTCCTGGAACTCACCCGCCTGCTGCACGAGGAGAGGAATCTCAACACCTACATCGCACCAAAGAGGATGCGCAATGTTTTTTTGCCTTGAGGAGTCATTTTGTAATATTTGGCCCATGGGGCATTTATGTACTAACGAATTTCTCCTTATTAATATGATGTGCGTTCCTTTTTTGTCTACAACAAATTTTGAATGTTCTAAATCCTTGAATGCATTGCATACATACGCATTCCATTGCACCATATGCATAGCAGGTACCCTATTTCACAGGTTGCTTAATCTTCTTCGCTGTTTGTTTGCACAGTCATCATGAATCCAGACTCCTCCAGTGAGCAAGCAATCAAGGCCCTTCAGGCCCAAAATGCACAGTTTCAAGAGATGGTCCTAAGCCTAGCCCAAGGTCAGCAAGAGTTGAAGACTCTACTCCTGAAGAAGAAGAAGAAAAAGAGGACTGCGTTGTTCAACACCGGACGCAGATTTGGGAACACACTCCATAATGAAGCTGATCTAACTACTTCTTCTGCTGAGAAAAACAGTCCCCAAGGGGGAGGAGCTCCTAGTCCCGCAGTCTCCGACAACGAGACGGACTATAACGACGAACAATACCCACCTGCTGCTGACAGGTACAAACAATTGGAGGACCGCTTGAGCGCCATGGAAATTCAGAATGTGCCGGGACTGGATTTCGGAGATTTGGGGTTATCTTCTGGGGTGGTAATTCCACACAAGTTTAAGGCGCCTGCCTTCGCCAAGTATGATGGGGTCTCCTGCCCAAAGCTGCATCTAAGGTCGTACGTGAGGAAGATCCAACCTTATACGGCGGATAAGAACCTTTGGATTCACTTCTTCCAAGATAGCCTCTCGGGGTCACAGCTTGAATGGTTCTACCAATTAGATGGAACTAGCATCCGACACTGGGAAGATTTGGCAACCGCATTCTACAGACAATACCAATACAATTCTGATCTCGCTCCTACGCGTACCCAACTTCAGGGTATGTCTCTAGGAACGGGTGAAGGGTTCAAAGAGTACGCTCAAAAATGGAGAGATTTGGCTGGCAGGGTGCAGCCTCCATTAACTGATCGAGAGCTGGTTGATATGTTCCTAGGGACATTGTCTGGTCCGTTTTTCAATCATTTGGTTGGTAACTCCTCCGCTGGGTTTACAGATTTGATATTGACGGGAGAAAGAATTGAAGCTGGCATCAGGTCAGGCAAGATACAAAAGGCTGCCTCCACAAGTGCGGAGAAGAGGCCGTTTAAGAAAGAAGCAAGTGCCATCTATGGTCCTAGAAGACAAGTCAAACCCGAAAGTCGCCAAGCCGTCAATGCTTTGGTCATCTCGAAACCTGTTGCTGCTCCTCAGCAGTACAATCAACAAAGAAGCGAAAGGCCCAAGAGGCAGTATACCCGACTGAGTATGACCTTATCTCAAATTTTACCCCAACTGTTATCCACCAACCTGGTGACCCTCAAAGAAGCTCCTAAGGTCGTCAACACTGCGTCTCCTAAGTATAACCCAAATGCCCGGTGTGCTTATCATTCTGATAGTCCCGGGCACACTACTGATGATTGCTGGGCCTTGAGAAACAAAGTGCAAGATCTGATCGACGCAAAGGAAATTCAGTTCGAGGCGTCGGAGAGACCAAATGTTGTAACTGCTCCTATGCCCCAGCATAGAGTAAATGCCATTGAGGAAGAATTGTATGCCGTTTCGGTAAATGAAGTTGTTACCCCTCTGAAGACCGTCAAGAAGAACCTACTACGGGCCGGTTTATTTCCAGGTTGCAGTGAAGGTTGCCTGTTCTGTGCTGTTTCCCTATCTGGTTGTCCCTTGCTGAGGTTAGGCGTCCAAAGCCTAATGGATAGCAAGGAGATTTTGTTTAAGAAGTCTGCTGTTCAGTTGGTTCCGATAAAAGAAGTTTATGTGGTTACCATCTTCAATAATCCAATCAAGGCTCTCCCGAAGAAGCCTGTTCAAATCATGACTGTTGCACCTGTGGTTATTACTGTTTCGGGGCCTCTCCCATACGTATCTGATAAAGCCGTCCCCTGGCATTATGGGGCAGACGTATATGTAAATGGAATCAAACAAGAATTCGACACTGGCGCCAGTATCTGCGATATCACTGGTCCAGCCAAGGTCACCCGCAGTGGCAGGCTCTTCTCGCCTGACATTGCACCGCCCGCTATTCGAAGACCCCTCCTTATAACACCTACAAGTGTACCTGTTACTGTTGCTGATCAAGTTGTTTCCCCTGCCGCCGAGTCATCTAATGCTCGGGGCAAAGGGATTGAAGAAGAGCCTGCCCGGATGGAGGCACCAATACCTATAAATGCTGAGGCCTCCCAACAAGAAATGGAGGAGATCCTGAAAATAATAAAGAAAAGTGATTTCAATGTTGTCGAGCAGCTGGGGCATACGCCCTCCAAGATCTCCATGCTCTCCTTATTGCTATGCTCCGAGGCCCATGCTAAGGCCTTGATCTCATTTCTCAAGACGGCCCATGTGCCGCAGGAGACGTCTGCAGTCCAGTTCACTGATTGCGTAGCAAATCTGACAGCAGACAATGGCCTGGGTTTTTCAGATGCTGACCTGACTGCGAAGGGAAGAGACCACAATGATGCCCTGCATGTCTCTATCGAATGCAGGGGCACTACTCTTGCGCATGTATTGGTGGATACTGGTTCTTCTTTGAATGTTCTACCGAAAAAGGCTTTAGACCGTTTGGATTATGAAGGCCTGGAACTGAAGCCCAGCAATATCATCGTCAGGGCCTTTGACGGTTCAAAAAGGATGGTTCATGGAGAGGTTAACATCCTTATTCGTGTGGGCTCTCAAGTGTTTGACTCTACTTTTTATGTGATGGATATACGTCCATCGTACTCTTGTCTACTGGGTCGACCTTGGATCCATAAAGCTGGGGCAGTGACCTCTACCTTGCACCAGAAGCTGAAATACCCTGTCAGGGGGAAGATCGTCACTGTGCAAGGAGAAGAGGAGTATATGGTGAGCCATTTGAATTCCTTCAGATACATTGAGATGGACGGGGAGTTTATTGAAACCCCCTTTCAGCATTTCGAGGAGGTGCATCTAATTTCAGCAGCAGCAGAAACAACGGTCGATGAGAATGTTTCCTTGAAGATGGCTTCCCTAAGGGATGCCCGGGATGTGGTTCAGAAAGGCAATTGTGCGAACTGGGCTCAGCTTCCTGACTTCACTCAGAAGAATGACAAGTTTGGGCTGGGCTTTACTGCAGAGGCTCAGAGGGCTGTGCGTAAGGAGAAGGTCAGAAAGGCTCCGGTGTTTATCTCCAGCTCAAGGGTGAATGCTATCGAGGAGGATGTGGAGGAAGCAGAATTTGACAGTTGGATCTACCCGACTACCAGCAATGGACCAAGCAACTGGACGGCAAAGGATTTTACACCTATCACATTTGTCACGCAGTAATTGATTTCTTTTAATTTCCAAATTTGTAACAAACAATATGTTAAAACTTTGTTGGCTCGGTGTCCTACCCGGGGCATCGTAGCTCCATTTGTGAGGGCTTTTTGTATGACATTTTCATATATCATCAATCAAAACATTGGACGTTTGTTGCATTTAAAATCTTGTGCTCTTTTCCTTTCTGTGTTATATATATATTGCAAAACAGCTATATTTACACACACTCACTTATACAGGTTTCAATCCACTCTGGATCTCACTGGTAACAGCTCTGCTACCGCCAGTTATGACTTTGAAAATCCGATCAACTTGGCCGAAGACGAAGGTGAAGATGATTGCGAAGTGCCTGGTGAACTCGCAAGACTGCTACTCCAGGAAGAGAGAGCTATTCAGCCACATGAAGAGCCGGTGGAGACAATTAACCTGGGTACTGAGACGGATAGGAAAGAGGTCAAGATTGGTGCCAATCTAGAGCTCAGCGTGAAGCAACGATTGATCCAGATGCTACAGGATTACATGGAGATTTTTGCTTGGTCCTATGAAGATATGCCTGGTTTGGATGCCGACATTGTAGTTCACCACCTGCCAACCAAGGAAGATTGCCCTCCGATAAAGCAAAAAGTCTGACGGATGCGTCCAGAGATGTCTGAAAAGATCAAGGCCGAGGTTGTGAAACAATTCGATGTCGGGTTCCTTGCAGTGACTTCTTACCCTCAGTGGGTTGCCAACGTGGTGCCGGTACCAAAGAAGGACGGTAAGGTCAGAATGTGTGTTGACTACAGGGATCTGAACAGGGCCAGCCCCAAGGATGACTTCCCCTACCTCACATTGATGTCCTTGTTGACAATACAGCTCAACACAAGGTGTTCTCCTTTATGGATGGTTGTTCAGGGTATAATCAGATCAAGATGGCTCCAGAAGATATGGAGAAGACTACCTTTGTGACTCAGTGGGGCACCTTCTGTTATAAGGTCATGCCGTTCGGATTGAAAAATGCTGGGGCAACCTATCAACGTGCCATGGTTGCTTTATTTCATGATATGATCCATCATGAGATTGAGGTATACGTTGATGACATGATTGCAAGGTCTCAAACTGAGGAAGAGCACCTTGACCATCTGAGGAAGTTGTTTGACCGACTCAAGTTATACAAGCTGAGGTTGAATCCCAACAAATGCACCTTTGGGGTAAGATCCGGAAAATTGCTAGGTTTCATTGTAAGTGATAAAGGTATTCAGGTGGACCCTGCCAAGGTAAAAGCCATACAAGAGATGCCGACTCCAAAAACAGAGAAAGAAGTCAGAGGCTTCCTGGGACGACTGAATTACATTGCCCGATTCATCTCACATCTGACTGCTACTTGTGAGCCAATCTTCAAATTGCTGAAGAAAGATCAAGTAGTACGCTGGAATGATGAATGTCAGGCCGCCTTTGAAAATATAAAGGAATATCTCCAAGAGCCACCCATTCTTATGCCACCGGTGGAAGGAAGACCTCTAATACTATACTTGATAGTACTTGACAATTCAATGGGGTGTGTGCTGGGGCAGCATGACGAGTCTGGCCGAAAAGAGCACGCTATTTATTACTTGAGCAAAAAGTTTACCGACTGTGAGTCTCGTTACTCACTGCTTGAGAAAACTTGTTGCGCTCTTGTATGGGCTGCTCGCCGGCTGAGACAGTATATGCTGACTCACACTACTTTATTGATTTCAAAGATGGATCCTATCAAGTACATATTTGAAAAGCCCGCTCTGTCTGGAAGAATAGCGAGATGGAAAATGATCTTGACAGAATATGACATCCAGTATACAACTCAGAAAGCAATTAAGGGAAGTGTACTGGCGGATCATTTGGCACACCAACCTGTGGACGATTACCAATCATTGAACTTTGATTTTCCGGACGAAGACATCATGGTGGTAACAGAATGTGAAGTACCTGGACCGGATGAAGGACCTGAGGAAGGATCCCGATGGTCTATGCATTTTGATGGAGCCTCCAATGCTTTGGGTAACGGCGTCGGCGCTGTAATCATATCTCCCAAAGGAACTCATACTCCCCTCACCGCCCGATTATGTTTCAGCTGCACCAACAATATGGCAGAATATGAGGCATGTATCATGGGTTTACAAGCTGCAATCGACTTAAGGATCAAATTTCTAAGTGTTTTCGGAGATTCCGCTCTCGTGATCAATCAGATCAAAGGCGAGTGGGACACGAAACACCCGAATCTTATTCCTTACAAGGAGTATGTGTTGACCTTGCTTCCCCACTTTGAAGAGATAACTTTCGAACACTTCCCTAGAGAGGAGAATCAGCTAGCGGACGCCCTAGCTACGATGTCTTCAATGTTCAAAGTTAAATGGGACAATGAGGCTCCCCGAAT
This sequence comes from Vicia faba, assembly GCA_948472305.1. Classification (NCBI taxonomy): domain Eukaryota; kingdom Viridiplantae; phylum Streptophyta; class Magnoliopsida; order Fabales; family Fabaceae; genus Vicia; species Vicia faba. Next base: position 483,288,383 of record OX451736.1, on the reverse strand, counting down.
CATTATCTGGAAGTTGGATGAACCGGCATACTACTGCGAGCTCAAGGCTGAGAAGGTGACCGAAAAACCCTGGTATCATGAGGTGAAGAGGTACTTGGAAGCTCAGGAATACCCTGAAGGTGCATCTATCAATGATAAGAAGTTCATGAGGAGGTTTGCCGCAAAATTCTTCCTCAGCAACGACATTCTCTACAAACGGAATTATGATTCAACGCTGCTACGTTGTGTGGATAAGGCCGAAGCAGAGAAAATCATGATAGAACTGCATGAAGGTACATTTGGAACACATTCCAGTGGACACACCATGGCTAAGAAAATCCTTCGGGCAGGATATTTCTGGTCCACAATGGAAGCCGATTGTTACCAGCACTCCCGAACTTGTCATAAATGCCAGATCTATGCTGACAAGGTGCATATCCCTCCGGTTCCTTTGAATGTCCTGACGGCACCTTGGCCTTTTGCAATGTGGGGGATCGATATGATCGGTGAGATCCGACCGACGACATCCAATGGGCATCGCTTCATCTTGGTGGCGATCGATTACTTCACGAAGTGGGTTGAGGCAGCGTCCTACGCCACAGTAACCAAGAGCGTCGTGGCACGTTTCATCCGGCATAACCTGATCTGTCGGTACGGCGTCCCGGAAAGAATCATTACGGACAATGGTACCAATCTCAATAACAAAATGATCACTGAACTCTATGAACAATTCAAGATACAGCACCACAATTCTTCTCCCTACCGGCCGAAGATGAATGGGGCTGTAGAGGCAGCCAATAAAAATATCAAGAAAATTGTGCAGAAGATGACAGTGACCTATAAAGATTGGCACGAGATGTTACCGTTCGCTCTGCATGGGTACCGTACCTCAGCCAGAACGTCAACCGGGGCAACTCCCTTCTCCTTGGTCTATGGCATGGAGGCAGTCTTGCCAATTGAAGTCCAGATACCCTCTCTCCGGATAATGAAGGATGCAGACTTGAATGAAGATGATTGGATCCAGACTCGACTTGATCAATTAAATCTGATTGACGAAAAGAGGCTCACTGCTATCTGTCATGGTCAAACGTATCAGAAACGGATGATCAGGGCATTTAACAAGAAAGTCAGACCGCAAGAATATCAAGTTGGGGACCTGGTAATCAAACGCATCATCCTTCCTCAAAGTGATCCCCGGGGCAAATGGACCCCTACTTACGAAGGGCCATTTGTGGTTAAACGTGTGTTCTCAGGAGGAGCCATGATCCTAACCACCATGGATGGTGACGACCTTCCTCACCCCGCCAATGCAGACATAGTGAAAAAATACTACGCATAAATAAAAGACCCGCTAGGTTGACATGCCTAGGCAAAAATAAGGGCTTCCCGGCGGACCAAAAGGGTTCGGGCAAAATAAGGGATGAAATGAATAAAAATCTGTACACCCGGCAAGTCGAAAACCTGAAAGGGCGGCTTGGGCAAAAATGGGTATCCCGGTGGACTGAAAACCCGAAAGGGCGGTCCAGGCAAAAGTTAGGGATAAAAGCGTAACACTATGTCTCATTGGATCACTTCGCATCCGGAATTCGGCATCAACTATCTGGCTCCAGATTTCGGCATTGACCAATCAGCTTCATATTAAATTAGGCAACAAAGCGATGAGACGTTCGAAGACATAAAGGCGATAGCAGAGTTGGAACCCAGTGGGATTATTCACATAGCTGTTTTGTTTCCTTTTTCAAATTGTAAACTCTATGTTATTTGGCGGCGTCCTCTTACTAGGATGTCAGCCTCTTGTACAAAAACGCCTATTCACAGGCAAAGTTTAAATCAATACAAATTCACTTGTCCATACAAATTACCATTGTTTTCCTTTTTCTGTTTTGTCTTGCGAAGAACGTCCAATGTTCATTTTTGATATATGCATTTGACATTAAATTGCTGATTCATAAATATTTGCATATGAAACAAGAGATTGATTACAGGTGACATCAGAGACAGGGGCAATGTGAAGTTGTCTGATGCAGTCTGGTTGTTTTGTCCGCCAAGGTACCAAGGTAGGTTCAACTGAAGAATGTGGCCAAATCATCTCAACTCCCCGCAGAGTAAAACAAAGTTCAGTAGTACTTTCCCCAAGCAGAGTTGGTCCCCCGTCGATCCTAAAGTCACAACATTCCCCGGCAGGTCTTAAAGCTCATCCCCAGTAGATTCCGGAAGCTTGTTCCCTATAGTACACAGACGTCTCTCCCGAGTTTTATTTAGAGTTATTTCCTCACAAGGACTTATAACTGGGTTATCCTCCGCTAAAAACCACGGAAGACCGCCCTCGGCAAAGTTCCTTCAATCCCCAGCGGAGTTTATCGTCATTATCCTCAGCGGAATCCATCATTAAAGTCCTCAACAGGCCTCTCATCAAAGCTTCGGCCACGTATCTCTTCCACAGAGTAACTCCCCGGTCGTTCGTCAAGGATTTGTTTTCCTAAGACGAAATTACATTCATAAACATTTCACATTTTCATACATCTTGCTTACATATATGATAAAGTGCATACAACACCATCTCATGTATAACATCATGCATATCATACATCATGACATTGCATACAACTTACGTTTTTGCCTTTTCAGGAAAAAGACAATCTCAAAAAACAATTACCCTCAACTATCACAATTCCAGATTCGATACTTATATCTAGCCAGGGCACATCTGAGAGTGATCAGTTCCCAGACTCGATTCCTGTATCTAGCCAGGGCACGTCTGAAGAGTTCGAAGATTCGATTCCTGTATCCAGCCAGGGCACATCTATCAGCTACAACGTCTCCAGATTCGATTCCTGCATCCAGCCAGGGCATACCTGTTGACCACGTTTCCAGACTCGATTCCTGTATCTAGCCAGGGCACGTCTGAAGAGTTCGAAGATTCGATTCCTGTATCCAGCCAGGGCACATCTATCAGCTACAACGTCTCCAGATTCGATTCCTGCATCCAGCCAGGGCATACCTGTTGACCACGTTTCCAGACTCGATTCCTGTATCTAGCCAGGGCACGTCTGAAGAGTTCGAAGATTCGATTCCTGTATCCAGCCAGGGCACATCTATTAACGACTATTTCCAGATTCGACTCCTGTATCCAGCCAGGGCACATTTGTGAGCAACCAATTGTAGATTCGATACCTGTATCCAGCCAGGGCATATCTGCATAAGGAGACTGAAGATCAAACACCTGTAACAAGCCAGGAAAACATCCGTCTTTCTCAAATACACAAGTTCTCGCTAAGGAATCTCTTATGCGATCGACACTTCCAAATGGAATATGTAAGCCCATTCCTGACATCACATTGCTGATACTTCAACATGCGAGTGCAAATTTCCGGGCACTCTAGTGTCCAATCTCCTTTTACCCTCGAGTCGCGAAAGGCAAACTTGCCAATCTAACTCTTCAGGTTCAAGAAGATTGAACAGGGGCAACTGTTGTACCCCAAAATTTGCCCTCCCATTTCCTCAACATTTTCTCATCACAAGACCAAGATCCAGTTAGGGTTTCCTCTGCTCAAGACTTCTCCTTGCACTGTGGACTCAAATTAGGGTTTGTGTTTGCCCAAGGATGTTTTGACCTAAAATGCCCAAGATGACCTTCATGCTTCATATTGGACTCCCAAGTTTACCCATGCCAAGTTTCAAGTCTTGATCCCAAGTTTTGCCCAGTCAATTGGACAGTTGACCTAGAAATCAGCTGCATTGGGGAAAAAGTCAACAGTGGTCAATTGACAGTCAAAACTCATGATTTTTGACCCACATCAACATTATGAACTCATATGGACCATTTGATCAAGTTTGGATCACAATTCCACAAGAAATTTGATCAGATCACCAAAAGGGCAAAATGGTCATTTTTAGGGTTTTGACTGCACAAAGGCAATTTTTGACTGTTTGACCTAGCCAATGGCAAATCAAGCTCACATATGGACTCAAGGACTCAATGAAATGGTCTTGACACATTCATCAAGCTCAAAAGATCCCAAGTACACAAGATTGACAGTTGAATTTCCCAGTCAATTGATCAATTTTGACTGTACACTGAAAAGTCAAACTTTGACTTTTTGGTCAAAATCAAGAGTCAAGATTCATTTTTCATCAAAACATGCCAAATCATGAAACTTGTTCACCAAGAAATCACAAAATGCAAATTAGGGTTTGAAAATGGAATTTTTCATAACTTAGAATTTTTCTAAGTTATGAAAAACCCTAATTTTTCCCCAACTTTGCCCCATCTTTTCACCAAGATCCATTTGGATTCAAACAAAAGTCAAAACATGAAAGTTGTAGCTTGTTGCATAATCTACAACTTTGATTCACAAAGTTTTCTCATTTGAAGCTTGTATCTCAGGTTACAATTTTTTGAATAAGGGCACTAAACCATTTTTAACTTAGTGAAATTTTAACCTATTTTGACAAGGTTTTCTACTCCACTTCAAGGCCATTTTTCATACCCTTCCACTTGGAATTTAAATTTGCATTTCAAAGATGGATTGTATTACACATTCCAAGCTTTCCAAAATGTCCAAGAACTCATCAAACAACCTCATAACTTGAGAGATTCGAATTTCACAAGTTGGTAAAAATTCACTTTTTGTTCTTAACCAAAACATGTTCATAACTTTGCAAATTTGAACTCAGCTTGTTTTAGGCTAGATTACAGGTCCTTAAACCAAGTTACACTCCATAATTTAATGCTTGTTCATTGTGCCAAAGTGTTGTTCCATGAGTTCAAGCATTGTACACAAGATTGATCCATTTTTAGATAAAGTGAGTTAGCCATTTTGGTAAAAGTTCACTTTATGTCAACTTAGAAATCCAACAAGTACAAGCTAAATCCTTTTGGCACAAGATTATGGACAAGTTGCTCTGATCAAGAGAAGATTATGCAGCTCATTAGGAGGCCCCCTACTGACCTAAACCATCAACTTGCTTTTGTTTCTTAAGAGAGAAGAAAAGTTCCATAACTTGTGACAACTATCATACTAGCATAGACACACAACACAAAACTAATCAAACACATTCCAAAGAACATATCCAAGCTTTTGCACGAGCCCTTGACCTCCAAAGCACCCTCCATCTCAGAATCATCCTCAAACTGCAAAAACAGAGTTGCCTCTGCAGTTTGAGTGCCAATTCCCATTTCCCTCGAGCATTCTTACCAAAATCAATTCATACACATTCCCTAGCATGTATGCAAGCTAACCATGACCTAAAACCTGACCTGTAATCCCTCTAACAGCTTCCACCATTTTCATTTTTTCCTTTTGCAGTTGAAGTTCCACAGCTTGATACAAGAAGTTTCAAGACAAAGTAAGCATTGAAACAGCATCCTTGGACCTCAAGGAAGCTTTTCCAATCATCACCTTGCACTAGAAGTTCCTCATTCTCCAGATAGAAGTTCAACTGCACAGGTAAAACTTTGAACTCGTATCTCTCTTATCATGTATCTTTAGTCTTAAGTTTGTGAAGAAACAAGGTTCCACTCATAGCCCTGAACATGTACATAGCTTTACATTTCATTCCTTTTGCCTGAGTAGAGAGAATTTGGAGTTTGAAAATGGCAGAAAAAACTAGGTTAGGATTTGGGGGAGGAGAAATTCTCCCTCATCTTAGAGAGTTAGGTCAAGTTCTATACATGGTTGGAATCGTCTCTTCATGCTGAGTATTTTTCATGTTTTGAGTTTTTGTTAAAAAGCCAGGAATCAGGAGCTAGCATCAGAAGTACAGGGCGCGCGTTTTTGAATGTTATTGAACGAAGGTTGAAGATGAAGCCACATGGGCTGGGCCTGTGTGGTTTCTTCTTTTTCCACCCTATTTCCATTTTCTCACCCCCCCCAAGCCCATTTGCCTCATTTTTAATTCTTTTTGACTTTTTCTTTTTTGTTTGACTTGTTTATTTTTTTCTCAGCATAATAAAATTTTGAAAATATTTTTCTCACCATTTTTTGATTTTATTTGATTTTCCTTTAGTTTATACATAAATACATATACATATTATTATTTATAATATTTGAAAAAATAGTGTAAATACATTTTTCATTTTTATTTACCTTCTGAAAATATTTCACATTGTTGTACCCCAAAATTTGCCCTCGCGCTTTTCCACAAGGAATCTCAGCTTCAAACATTTCCTGACTTCTCAAACTGGCTCAAGAATCGTACAAACGGACCTTTCTTGACAGTCAAGCAAAACTAGGGTTTTTACTGATTTTCAGAACTCTGAATTGTTTCATACAGTGGGCTTAGGGTTTGATTGATTTTTGGTTCAATTTTGATCAAGCGAGCGTGATTTGGCATTTAATCGGGAATTAGGGTTTTATGGGCATATTCTCAGAAGAATTTGAATTCAACAGCGCTTTGCGATTTATTTCGAGATTCGGATTAAAATTCGCGTTATCTTGGTTTGATCAGCAAAAGAGACGGTGGTTTGAATTCAGTACGTTTTGATTGGGCCAGTCAGATGCAAGATGCAGTTTTGGAATTCACAGTGTTCATGTGTTTGATCAGTCTATCTGGGTTAATGGCTGCGTTGCTTTGGATGTTGGATAAGACAGGTTTATTGGATCAATGTTGTTTTATTTTAGTTATTTATTATTCTGAAACTAAAATGATTGAATTTATTTTTCAATTGTTTTAATTCTAAGAATTTTAAATAAATAAATAAACAATAAGGAAATTAGAATTAATTAGATAATTTGAATTTTTATTGATATTTAAATTATTTGTACAAATTGTTGTTTATTACAAACAATAATTTACATTTAATTTAAATATTACAATAGAATGAAAAAATATCCTATTTTCTAAATACTCTTCATTCTTCACTCCGCTCCGGCATTCCATCTTTCATCTGCAAAAAGAAATAAGAAAGTCAGAAAGAATTAAAATTAGCAGAGACGGATAAAAATGCTCATCATTAGGGGCCACTGACTGGGATCAGTTGCCCTCTCTGCAAATCACGGGATTTCTCCCGGTTCACAGAGAGGGAAGATTATTTTATCTCATGAAATGCAAATGTCAAAAATGCATAGTTTCTAAAAAATTTGCAAGCTGCATAGATTCAAAATCCAATCCAAACTGAAAAAGTTCAATCCAAACTTTCAATCCAAAAACAAAGTCCACTCAAAAAAAATCAAGGAAGTATATTTGCTGTCACAAGCATACAAGCTGTCATGGAAAGATTTTTGGAAGAGATGTCAAAAGGCAAAGTCAGATCAAAATTGTCAAAAAGATAAAGATGCAAAATGTAAGATGCAAGAAATCTTTTTCATCATTTCCCACAAGGCCCCTTCAGAAAAGTACAAGAATATCATATAAAAATCTTAAGCTGTACTTTGAGAGAAGAAAAAGAGATAAAGTAAGGCAGGGATTTAGGCATAGTTCAGAATAGACAGCAGGAAGAAAAGATACACAAAATCAAATCCAAGCCTAGTTCAGTAGCAGGCAGCAAGACAAGAGAGATATACAAAATCAAAGAAGCAAACATAAACAGAGAAGAAGCAAAGATAACCAAAAACTATCAAAACCTGAACTTGGCCAAAACACCCCATTACTGTCATCAAAAGCCATTACCCTGTCTCAATCTATAAACCCACAAAACCTGATATCCAAACTCAGAACCAAAGCCTACAACCCTGCACAACACAACAAAAACTCTACATGCTGCATCCTCCTCAAAAACACCCCAAACCTGTCTCAACCTTGATACACACAAAAAAAAAACCTGATAGAACCAGAATCATAAACACCATTACTGTCATCAAAAATCATCACCCTGTCTCAACCTTCATACTAAACATATAAACCTGCAAAAAACTGAGTTGTCTAAAAACCAACATGCCCTGTCATAACCAGAGATTATCGAACCAGTAACCTGACCATACCAAGAAACTCATTAACACCATACTTGCAAACTGATCAAGCCTCAACCTTCATGCTAAACATACAAACCTCATATACAAACTCAAAAGCCTCACCATAAAAAGCTAGCATCAGACCATGCCTATCAAACCACTACTGTCAAGCCTAAGCCCTCAGTAGAACATCACTGGGCACACAAACAAGCATAGGCAACACAAATAAGCATCAGGGACTCAGAAAAATAAAGTGTCAAAGGCAACATAGGCCCTCAGATCTGAGATCATCACTGGGCATCTCAAGGCGATATTTGTTCAAAATCACTCAAGGCAACATTTGTTTCAAAATCACTCAAGGCAATATTTGTTCAAAATCATTCAAAGCGTCAAGGGCAACACCAAGGAAGTAAATGTTCAAGGCAACCTAGGCCCTCAGAACCCTAGGTTCATCCTTGGGCAAGCAAGCACACATAAGCAATCACATACATCAAGCAAGAGTTTAAACCAAGGCATCACAGTGGAAGAAGAAGAAGAAAGAAGCAATTCAAAGTGAACTCAGAAGTTTCATCAAAAGGCAGCAATGTTCTAAATCATAAGCATCAGTGACATAAAGAAGAAGAAGATCAAGAGGCGAATTAGGGTTTTCAAGCAAATCCAGCATACATCATCAAACCCTAGAAACCTAAGAAAAGAACGAAAGTACCAGAAAGCATCAAGAAGCAAGCCAGCGTCTTCATCACTGAATCTTCGCCATCAAAGCCTCCTAAGCGTCCTCGTCTCCTTCCTTCCCTTTTCCAGTAGAGGTACGACATTTCTTTTCCCTCCTAATGCACCTCCAAATAAAGATCAATAACACAACATGAGAGGTCAAACCCTAAGCAGTTAATCAATAAATACGCAGAAGATTACAAAACGTACTAAAACAAAATAAATCAAAGCGATTACCAAGTTCTATTGCCTCAACAGTGTCGCTGGAGGGAAGGGGAAACGAAGGTAGCGCGGTGGCTCGGGCAAAGAAGCGCAGAAGCTCGCGTAGAAGACGAAGAGGAGCAGAATGCAACAAACGGCGCCGTCGTCACCTCACAAACCCTCGTTTTCATTCTGAACCAAAATGCCTAAACCCTAATTCTGTTTCAAACCATGGGCTTAATCTGACCCGTTTCCTAATTCTCCTCAAAAGCCCATCAAATGCCTTTCTTCATTTTCTTTACAAAATTAAATTCTAATCTCATTTTTATACATAAACAATACATACTTTTTTTTATATATAAAACATTAATCATTTTTTTATTTTTATAAAAGCAATATTTTTTATATATAAAACACTAGCCATTCTTTTATTTTATAAAAGCAATATTTTATTCCTTGAAAAAATACTAACTTAATTAAAATGTTTTTTTTATTATTAAAAGGTTAAGACATTTTTTAGACAATATATTTTGTACATACAATTAATTTTGTACATATCATGTAAATTAAATTTGAAAATACTTTTTCTTAATCAAAATACTTTTTATACACAAATTAAAATTAAAAACATTCTTAATACATATTTGTATATATTATCTTTTCTTTTTTTATACATACATAATTAAATTGAAAATACCTTTTTAATTAAAACATACTTGTACATATTATACATTTTCATACATAATTAAAATTAAACTTTTTTTAGTTAATATACACTTTTGTACATAATAATTCAATACATTCATTTTTCTCTAATATTGAAATTCATAAACATTTTGACTAAAATACTCTCCAATTAAAACTTAACACTTAATCAAAACCCTTCATTTGTACATAAGCATATAAATCAAAAATACAGATTAAAATACATATCTAGGTCAAAAAACCCTAATACGATTCAACTTCACAATTCGCACTTGTACATATTTACACTTACACATACATATACACTTGTACACAAATACATACACATTTCCCTATGCACATGTTTATCTTACATTTATATTTGATATTCATTTGATCGCGACATTCGATTTGGTTGTAAATTATTGGGTACTATAAGTCTCATCCCCTTGTACATTTATACCCCCACTCCCGGACACTATTTTGTAATAGCGTAGATTTACATTCCGCAATTTACAGCTTTTCAATTATACCATGGTTAGACCTAGGGTTTGTATGTACATAAAATCAAACGCTAGATAACCTAATACAAGACAAATGCATGTAATCAATACACAATCACACTTGTACCCCTTAGGGTAATCCCACATGTTGCCTTCCAAATGGGCCATGCTTGCACGTCGAATGTCTTTGGCAAAACAAAATCAAATGATCATAAGCCCCTCGATGACGCTTTCGAAAGTTGCCTAAACGAAATGATCATAGTCCCTTCAAAACAATTTGCCAAAGACACTTGGCATCATTGCATTCATGGTCCATACGATGACCCGCGCCCGTCCCGAATAAACTTCCTAAACGCAAGATTGTCCACCAATTTCAATGGTGGAACAAAATTGTTAAAAGGGGTTAAAACATGACAAAAACCTTCGAGTACAATAGGGTAGACATAACTCTTAGTTACTTGAGATCAAACTTGCAAAAACACTTGCCTTCTTTTCAAAAACCACAAACCACAACACTTTCAAACAAACTCTCAAAAACATTTGAAAACATCTTTTCGAAAAGATTCACACTTTTGTAAAACACTCAAACACAAGTCAAATACATTAGTTGCCTAAAACAAGGCATCTTTTTCTAAAACATTTTCAAAAAGCACCCACACACACACCATTTTCAAAGCGATCGAAAAACAAGGCAAGTGATCTAAAAAACCAAGTAACTAAGAGCCCATGGATAACCATGGATGAAAAGGGTGCTAATACCTTCCCTTTTCATAATCTACCCCCCGAACCCACGAAATATCTCAAAAGGTTTTTGCTGTGCTTTTTTAACCTTTCCTTTAGGATAAAGTAAAAAGTCGGTGGCGACTCTTGCTAACCGCAACATTTGCGAATACGAACGCAAAACCTCAAGTCAGTTCTCCCACCGTATCACAGAACTGGCGACTCTGCTGGGGAATACTTTTAAAGTGGGGTTACCTTAGGGTTTAGATCACCTTTACTTTCAATTGATTGCTTTGTTTGCTTTACATTTATGGGTTTTTGTATCGGAGTTTTATAGATCCTAACCCGGATCTGGGGAAACCTTTTTTAGGTAGCATAATCTGCGAGGGACCTGTCCGGGGTATACCGACATGGGTGAAGCAGTGGCTACGTTGGTGTGGCGTCTTGGTCTGTACCGATATCCCTCGCGTCAGACGGGGAGAATATGGGTCTTCCAAGGAGTCATTAAGCATCAACCGACCTTAGAACCCTAAATTGACCAACTTGGCCATTAGAACAGTAGCAGTATGCTACACTCATTGAGGCTAAACTCTCGAGATGGTTCCGGCCGCGAGAAAAGGTTGCGATGTTGGAGTTATGACCGATTGAGGGTAGCCAATGATATGAGATCCTCTAGAACCCGGTTACTTTTGATAGGACAGGTTTTAACCAACAAACTGAAAGAGGGTAGTACCTGAACCTCATGCAAGCCTAAACCTAAGGCCTTGTGTGCTTTGTGTGAATATTGTTTGCCTGTATATAACACTTACTTGCTTGTGCATACATGCACATAACATCATAACATCATACCATAGCATTTTAGCATTTTCAATAACCGTTTCAAGGATCTCGAGGGTTCTGTTAATGCAGGATTACGTTGAACCAGACGTCTATCCAGGGGCAAGAGGTCTCTCCTCTAACCAATCCAGTCAAAGTTCAAGCGCAACAACTTGAATCAGTGGCTATGACCCACTCGACATGGTGAGCTTGATTCTCGTGGAAAGACATCCGCCAATGCAAAGCTCTCCAAACAAAGTCCAAGTGCAACAACTTGAATCAGTGGCTATGACCCACTCGACATGGTGAGCTTGATTCTTGTGGAGGGACGTCCACCGGTGCAGAGATCTCCAATCCAAGAGCGGAGTTCAACCTCTAACATTTTTCTTGTGCTTACCCCAAGAGATCCTTGAAAACATGCATCCACATATCATGCATTGCATTTTGACGACCTTTCCTTTTTCAGGTTTCCTTACTCTCCTGCTGTTTATTTCAGCAAGAGATGGCTCTAGAACGGTCTGTCAAAGACATCCAAGACCAGACTACTCAGCTGCAGGAGATGTTCATGAACTTGTCTCTGGGGCAAGAAGAGATGAAAGCTCTCCTCACCAACGGCTTGGGGAATTCCAACAATGCCAGGAATGATCAGATTGCGGAGCTGCAGTTTGATCTGACAACACTGAGGACTCAAATGATGGGATATTTGGTGGGCCAGATGGCTCTCATCCAAGACCTATCTCAAAGACAAGAGGAACTCGGAGTTCTGGTCCGCCAACTGCTTCAAAACAACCAACTGGGGCAAACATCTGAGGTCGAAGAGCGAGTCACCGCTCAGCCTCCATCAACTCAAGAAGACAAGGGGAAAGCTCCTCTGCTAGCTTCAGGGTCACAACCTCATCAACAACCTCGCCGGCGTCAGCGGGGCAATCGGCGTAGACAAGAAACGTCGGGAAGGCAGTTCACAGAGACTGACATACCGTCGTCTCTAATTCTGGAGCGCTTGTTGGAGGTTAATCTAACTGCTTTGAGGGATCCTATCCGGAACCCAAATACCTCCGCTCCTGGCTATCATCCCGATGCATTCTGTGTTTACCATTCCTATAGTCCAGGACATGACACCGATAACTGTTGGGCCTTGAAGAACAAGATTCAAGATCTGATTGACATTGGAGTGCTGAGGTTCATGCCAGACGGCGAGATGAAGATCTTCCGTTGAAGGGTTCTCCGCTTGAAGTGACGAAGCTCGAATTGAAAGACTTTTGCTTCTTTTTGAATTTTTCAAAGTTGTAATTTCTTTTGCTGTCAAAACAATTATTTGTTGATGTTAAACTCTGTTTTCATTAATGCATTGCATATGTTTGTCTTGAATTCATCCATTCGTTTCACTACTCTTATGCTTTTCTTTATGATATTTGACTCTTGATAAAAAGCTGCAAGCCTTTAGAGGGAGGATGACGAAACAATACCGTGATCTTATACAGTATGCTTTTGAACAAACCTTGCTGATGATGTACAGGCATTTCTTTCAATTCCCAAACACTGGAGTTATAAGGAAGTTAATCCCTAGTCAACCCCTTCGAGCCAAAGAAGTAGGAGTTTCCTGTTCTAAACAATCAAAACCTTTGATATAAACCTGGGGCAGGGTAGTATCTCAGTTAATTCAAAAGAAAACACGCATTGAAGTCGCAAACTCTCAGTTCGTAATACAACGAACGACGTCGAAAAAGAAAGCATTCCTTCGGAATCAAAAGACAAGGGTGGTTCCTTATCACATAGACAGTCAATCTCTCAAAAGAGAAAAGCCCACTAAGCCAAAACCTATAAAGGAGGCTTAAGAAAGCTGGGGCATCCCGCTGACAGTAATCCCGAAAACGGTAACCGTCAGGCAAAAGTTAGGGATAACAAATCAAAATCAAAATAGTGAGGTCGTTACAAAACCCTCAACAACATGAAAAATGTTGAAAAAGAAAAAGGAGATAATGACTGTCTCCCAAAATTCAAACCGGTGAACCATCGCCCAAAAGTCGTTCCAAACTCAAAACAGAGTGCGACGCACAGTTAACTGAGCTTAGGTTGAAGAACATCACGAAGAGCGGGCGGGTACAAATATACTTTGAGCCTTTATCCTTTGTTTCTTAAACCATGAACCAGGACACGTTACAACCCTCCAAAAGTCCTAATTGAAGCATGGGTTAGTTCGAAAGCATACTGTTACAAAAGGTATCCTGACTCCTGTAGGGCTTTGCTCTAAATCTTGTGTTAACTTGTCTTATGAAAAGTTTTCTGCTAAAAACGCATTTTTCAAAATATTCAAAGACAAACATAACTTTGCATTATTCGAATATCATTGTCTGCATTTGACCCTTTTATTTGACAGCGAAGAAATTCATACAGCGAATGTTCGGAGGAACGAAAGCTCTCTCAGTAAGTCAAAATCACTTCAAAAGGATAACACTTCCATCAATTCTCCTACCAACAAGGGGCATGACATGTCACAATTCAATTAACCTGGGGCAGTCCAGTCAAGGTCCAACAGATTATTCAAAGTACAGTTAACCTGGGGCAGTCCAGTCAAGATTTCAAGAAATCTCTCAATGTGCAGGGTAATCTGATTCAAGATTCCTTCATCACCACTTGGGGCATTCGAATGTCAAAAGTGTTCAACAAATCAACTACAACATTTCCAGATTCGATTCCTGTATCCAGCCAGGGCATATCTGTTGACTACATTTCCAGATTCGATTCCTGTATCCAGCCAGGGCATATCTGTTGACTACATTTCCAGATTCGATTCCTGTATCTAGCCAGGGCATGTCTGAAGAGTTTGAAGATTCGATTCCTGTATCCTGCCAGGGCATATCTATCAACTATCACCTTTCCAGATTCGACTCCTGTATCCAGCCAGGGCATGTCTGAAGAATTCCAGATCAACACCTGCTATAACCCAGGAAACATCTGTGAACGACCGATCGTAGACCAACACCTGTAATAAACCAGGATTTTATCTACATCACCACTTGTGGCATTCGAATGTCAAAAAAGTGTTCAAACCCGATGCAGTTTTACACAAGCTCATCATCAGGAAACCCTACACCGGTTCCCCTGCAAGACTTCTGAAACAAGTTTACGGATTCTTCCCAACAACGGACGCCAATCTACCGACTTGTTCAGATTCTTATCAAGACTTCTGAAAACAGTTCATGGATTCATCCCAACAACGGATGTTAATCTATCAACTTGTTCAGATGCAACCTTTGAATTTAGTTTACGGACGCTTCCCAACAACGGATGTTGTTCTATTGCTGGTTCAACTTCAAGATTTCTGAAAATAGTTTACGGATTCTTCCCAACAACGGACGCCAATCTACCGACTTGTTCAGATTCTTATCAAGACTTCTGAAAACAGTTCATGGATTCATCCCAACAACGGATGTTAATCTATCAACTTGTTCAGATGCAACCTTTGAATTTAGTTTACGGACGCTTCCCAACAACGGATGTTGTTCTATTGCTGGTTCAACTTCAAGATTTCTGAAAATAGTTTACGGATTCTTCCCAACAACGGACGCCAATCTACCGACTTGTTCAGATTCTTATCAAGACTTCTGAAAACAGTTCATGGATTCATCCCAACAACGGATGTTAATCTATCAACTTATTCAGATGCAACCTTTGAATTCAGTTTACGGACGCTTCCCAACAACGGATGTTGTTCTATTACTGATTCCTTATCAAGACTTCTGAAAACAGTTCATGGATTCATCCCAACAACGGATGTTAATCTATCAACTTGTTCAGATGCAACCTTTGAATTCAGTTTACGGACGCTTCCCAACAACGGATGTTATTCTATTGCTGATTCAACTTCAAGATTTCTGAAAACAGTTTACGGGTTCTCCAAGTAAACGGATGTTAACCTATCGCTTGTTCAGATTCTTCTCAAAGCTAACAACCACGGAAGATCGCACTCGCCAGATGTCTCCCTATCCCCCAGCGGAGTTCATCAAAATTCCCCAGCAGATCAAGAGTTTCAAGTGGACAATCCCCAGCGGAGTCAGACTTTCAAACTTTCTCCCCACAGAGTTTTGAGGAGGCATATCTTGAGTTCCCCAGTGAAGTCTCCAGGGTTACCTCCCATCAAGCCAAAGATTCTCAATCTGGTCTCCCCGGCATGAGTCTACTAGTTGGAGCTCCCCATTAGAGGTCATCAGGAATTCTCTTCCCCAGTGACGGCCAAGGGTTTATTCTCCCCGGCAGCGGTCAAGACGCTTTTATCTTCAACCATCTCGGAATCATGTATCCTTGGCAAGATTAGCTCATCAGCTTACATGTGCATTCATTACATTCATATCATAAACATTAAATGTCACATGCATTGCATCATGCATCATAACATTGCATATAACTAACCCTTTACCTTTTCAGGTAAGATCAGTCGACAGACACAGATCATCTCCTGAGACTCATCCAAAAATAGTTCAGATGTGACCCGGACACGGCAACATCTTGATACTCATTCCAGATTCATTCAGACGCATCAGCAGAAACCTTACACCGGTTCCTCTTCAACTTCTCAACTTCTGAAACAAGTTTACGGATTCTTCCCTACAACGGATGTCAATCTACCGATTTGTTCAGACTTTTCTCAACTTCTGAAACAAGTTTACGGATTCTTCCCTACAACGGATGTCAATCTACCGATTTGTTCAGACTCTTCTCAAACTTTTGAAGACAGTTTACGGATTCTTCCCTACAACGGAGGTCAATCTACCGACTGATTCAGACTCTTCTCAATTTTTGAAAATAAGTTACGGACGCTTCCCAACAACGGATGCTGCTCCATTGCTTGTTCAGTCCCAACTCCTGAAAGTAGTTTACAGATTCTCCAGACACGGACATCAATCTGTTGCTTGTTCAGACCCCAGTTCAGAGATATTCCAAAACAGGGATGCCCTTCTGATACTCGTCCACTTACCAATGACGTACGGTTCAACATCACCCTATGGCATCTGTAAGCCCATTCTCAGATGGCATCTCTAAGCCCATCCCCCGACAAAATTCTCTCGCACCAGATGGCATCTTTAAGCCCATCACCAAATAGCATCTTTAAGCCCATTCACCTCCACCGTCACATCGACGAGCGCAAATTTTCTGGGCACATTAGTGTCCAATCTCCTTTTACCTTCAAGTCGCGAAAGGCAAACTTGCCAATCTAACTCTTCAGGTCAAAGAAGATTGAACAGGGGCAACTGTTGTACCCCAAAATTTGCCCTCGCGCTTTTCCACAAGGAATCTCAGCTTCAAACATTTCCTGACTTCTCAAACTGGCTCAAGAATCGTACAAACGGACCTTTCTTGACAGTCAAGCAAAACTAGGGTTTTTACTGATTTTCAGAACTCTGAATTGTTTCATACAGTGGGCTTAGGGTTTGATTGATTTTTGGTTCAATTTTGATCAAGCGAGCGTGATTTGGCATTTAATCGGGAATTAGGGTTTTATGGGCATATTCTCAGAAGAATTTGAATTCAACAGCGCTTTGCGATTTATTTCGAGATTCGGATTAAAATTCGCGTTATCTTGGTTTGATCAGCAAAAGAGACGGTGGTTTGAATTCAGTACGTTTTGATTGGGCCAGTCAGATGCAAGATGCAGTTTTGGAATTCACAGTGTTCATGTGTTTGATCAGTCTATCTGGGTTAATGGCTGCGTTGCTTTGGATGTTGGATAAGACAGGTTTATTGGATCAATGTTGTTTTATTTTAGTTATTTATTATTCTGAAACTAAAATGATTGAATTTATTTTTCAATTGTTTTAATTCTAAGAATTTTAAATAAATAAATAAACAATAAGGAAATTAGAATTAATTAGATAATTTGAATTTTTATTGATATTTAAATTATTTGTACAAATTGTTGTTTATTACAAACAATAATTTACATTTAATTTAAATATTACAATAGAATGAAAAAATATCCTATTTTCTAAATACTCTTCATTCTTCACTCCGCTCCGGCATTCCATCTTTCATCTGCAAAAAGAAATAAGAAAGTCAGAAAGAATTAAAATTAGCAGAGACGGATAAAAATGCTCATCATTAGGGGCCACTGACTGGGATCAGTTGCCCTCTCTGCAAATCACGGGATTTCTCCCGGTTCACAGAGAGGGAAGATTATTTTATCTCATGAAATGCAAATGTCAAAAATGCATAGTTTCTAAAAAATTTGCAAGCTGCATAGATTCAAAATCCAATCCAAACTGAAAAAGTTCAATCCAAACTTTCAATCCAAAAACAAAGTCCACTCAAAAAAAATCAAGGAAGTATATTTGCTGTCACAAGCATACAAGCTGTCATGGAAAGATTTTTGGAAGAGATATCAAAAGGCAAAGTCAGATCAAAATTGTCAAAAAGATAAAGATGCAAAATGTAAGATGCAAGAAATCTTTTTCATCATTTCCCACAAGGCCCCTTCAGAAAAGTACAAGAATATCATATAAAAATCTTAAGCTGTACTTTGAGAGAAGAAAAAGAGATAAAGTAAGGCAGGGATTTAGGCATAGTTCAGAATAGACAGCAGGAAGAAAAGATACACAAAATCAAATCCAAGCCTAGTTCAGTAGCAGGCAGCAAGACAAGAGAGATATACAAAATCAAAGAAGCAAACATAAACAGAGAAGAAGCAAAGATAACCAAAAACTATCAAAACCTGAACTTGGCCAAAACACCCCATTACTGTCATCAAAAGCCATTACCCTGTCTCAATCTATAAACCCACAAAACCTGATATCCAAACTCAGAACCAAAGCCTACAACCCTGCACAACACAACAAAAACTCTACATGCTGCATCCTCCTCAAAAACACCCTGTGATCGGTGGATCTGGAACTGACTGTTTTAACGCTGGTTCGCGAAATGTCGCGGAAGCAAGAGTCGCCACCGTCTTTTATTTTCTCCAAATGGAAAGGACAAAAGCACAGAAAAATTCCTTTAAAGAGATTGCTCTCGGTTCGGGAGGTAGGTTATAGAAAGGGAAGGTGTTAGCACCCTTTCTATCCATGGTTATCCATGGGCTCTTAGGTACTTGCTCAATGTGTTTTCAAAATGGTTTGTTTGCTTTTCAATGTGGGTTTCAAAAATATTCTTTGAAAGGTTTCAGTTTAACTCATACGTCAGAGTGTTTTGAAAAGTTTGTTTTGAAAGTTTTTTGAAAGTGTTGGTGTGAAAAGAGTTTTTGTTTTGTTTGAACATTGAGCAAGTACCTTTGAGAACCTACCTACCCTAAGGAATTAGTCTGTGTAGATGTCCCTTAAGGTAGTGCCATCCCACCATTGAGAGGTAGGTAGCACCACCGTAGGAGGTGTTCGGGTCAATTCGAGTTTTAGGGACAGGGTGGTCACCGGAGCAATAGGAAGACACCTCAGAAGCTACCCTCATGCCAGGTTCCCGGACCATGAGGACTTACTAAGACGTTTTCTACTCGACGACCACCTTTCGAAAGGCAACAGTGAGGCGTACCCTAGGGGTGGTGTGTGCGAATTGTGTGTCATTTTCAGTTCATTGTTTGTCTTGTCATACATTGGTGATCTAACGATTCAATTTTATTTTTTTGGGCATTCATTCTTTCATGCATATTTATTAACAGTTATATTTGCGAGAAAATAAATCTAACTATTACAACCGGCGCGGGTCCACATCGCCAAAAAACCGAACCCGATTTGACTGAAAGTAAAATAAAGCGAATAAAATAAAAAGCGAGAAATAAATCTAAACTTATTACAAGGCTTTGGGGCATATACAGAGGTATTTACACAATATAAAACAAATGCGCGAAATAAAAAGATTAAACAAAATTAGGGCTTTGGACCCTTTTACAAATAATTAAAAATTAATCAAGGAAATTAAAAATTAAATGAAAAATAATGTTTTTGTGTTTTTTAGGTTTGAAAGAAAAAAGAAAAAATTAATTGAAATTAAAGTCCTAGTTCTATCATTTTTAAGTTTTTTATGAAAAAAGATTTAATTTCTAACCTAATTAAATTCTAAACTAATTTATATACAATTTTTGATTTATAGAAAATAAATAATAATTAATAATATTGTGAGAAAAAGGGAAAAAATTAAAAAGGATATAAAAATTGATAATTACCCTAATTTTATATTTTTTTGGATTTTTATTATGAAAAAAAAAAGAATTAAAATTAACATTAAAACCTAATTAAACTAAATGAGTTACATTTTAATTTAAAAAAAAGAATCAAAATTAATTATATTTTTTTTTTTGTCTTTTCTGTCTTTTTAATGTTTTTATATTTTTTGTAAGAATTAATTAAATAAGAAAATAAAACACAAGTAAATTAAAAATAAAATAAAATATAAAGGAAATTAGAAAAGAAAGAAAAAAAAGATAGAACCAGGGGGTGTGGATTTCAAATTTGGGGGTGCAAGCCTGAAAGGCCTGGCCCAATTGCTAGCCATTTGTTGACTTTTTTAATCCTGTACACGCCTGTTGACTTGATGTATGGTGCACTCCTCATCTTAGCCATGGATCTGAGGCCCTGAGACACGTGTAGGTTGAATCCTGATGGAGTATGGTGAGTATCAATATGAGCGTTGCATGGAACCTGGAAAGGAAAAATAATATTGAGAAATTGCAAGACCTGGGACTTGAACCCAGGTCTTTGAAGTTAACACGCTTATCCCTTGCCACTGAGCCAGTTTACTTTCAATTAACATATAATAATAAATAAACAATATAAAGGAAAAATAACAACGCTCTTTAAAACGCGCGCTATTTCAAATTCGCCCAATCTGCTTGTGCCACGCCATCGTCCCTGCCAATTTCCTGAAACACAAACCAATAGAGCAACGGTTTTTGAAACGTGGGGTTTGGGTGGCTATGGAGAAATAGCGAATAGCTCGTTTCCTAATATAAATTAGGCGCGAGTATGTCTTCTTCTTCGTCTCAAGATGCTGAGTGTGATGGTGTTGCTCTGAAGTTCTGATTTTTCCTATTTACAAAAGCCCCAATTTAAGAAGCTGGGAAACCTAGAATTCGAAAATGGCAAAATCGTGTATGGCTTATGAAAATGCAATTAACTACCATGGACAGCTTGGAAACTTCATCATGAGTATGAATATGTAATTTAAAATGCAAAAAGAGGCTTAGAATCAAGAACACGAATTCAAAATATTTGATGTACAGTTTCACTTGTAACTACCAGTTTAAGGAGCTTTGATTGAGGTTATGAATTGGGACACGTTCAAAATGGTCTCAGGAAGCTATTGGTACAAAAATTTTGGCTTCAGAAGGTCCCTTTCTTTGATTTCAGATTTGCAATATATGTCCAAAATTTCAAATGTCCAAATGCCTTTTGAACGAGTTTCTTGCTATGTTCCAGTTAGGGTTTGACTCAATGATCATTATGGAATAGACTTGGCTTGCCATTTGACCTTAATCCATGCTTGAGAAAGAATTGGCATTAGGGTTTCATTCATTAACCATTTTTCCTATTTTCTAGCCAAAACCTAGACCTAGTGTGTAAATGAACCTTGGCCTGATTTTTGAGTTGGTTCATGATGTATAGAACTTGTCCAAATTCATTTGACACCATTTCATTGATTTTTAAATTTTATTTGAATTTTCAATGAATTAAAATGAATTAAATCATCAAAAATTAAATAAAATAAAAAAGTCAACATTTGGTCTTGAAATCAACCATGGGCCACGTGTGTGGCCTGACAAGGATGGACAAAGTGAGAAAAATGGGGCCCTTTTGTCAAAATTGGATTTTCAAAGATAATTGACTTTTGCCATTTCACAAAATTTTCCCAACTTCTACAAGGCATAACTTGCTCAATTTTTAAGATTTTCTCATGTTCTTGGACATTTTGGAAAGGTCTTTGAGTCCTTTAACCAATGCCTTTGGTCCCATGTCATTTTGATTTACCAATCTCAAGTTATGGCCTTTGACTTAAAGTCCCTTTTTGTTGACTTTTGAAAATGACCTGTAATGTTGAAATTGATAACTTTTTGTGAGAGCATTTCTTGGACTTGAAGTATGAAGATGAGTTGTAGGAAATGTCTTTCTCTTCAAAATGAGCTTTGGATGGAATTTTTCTGATAATCCATGTGAAAGTTATGCCCTGGTCAATTTCAGTTGACTTTTTCAGCTGTCCAAATATAGCAACTTTTGCATCTTTGATGATTTCTGAGCCAAATTTTGAGAATCATGATCAAGCATTGATCAAATGATGTTTGTGGCTTCAAAATGATATATTGACCAAAAATTTGAACTTTTGACTGCCAAATGACCATTTTGCCCCTACAGTTGACTGTAGTGCAATTTAGGGTTTTGACTGTGCAATTTTGAGCTGAATGCCTTGAAACTTGATATGAGGATGCTTGACCATGTTTGTAAGCATATGAGACTTGATTGAGCCTTTGAAAACTTCCTTTTCTTGATCAGACTCAAAACCCTAATTTTGACTGTATGGGAGACTGTTGCACTGCACAACCCTTGGGAAATTTTGTAACTTGGCTTGGCAATTTCTTGAGGAATATGGGAGGGCAAATTTTGGGGTATAACAGTTTCCCCTGTTCAATCTTCTTAGACCCGAGGATGCAGATTGGCTGACGTGCCTTTCGTAATCCGAGGGTAGAAGATGATTGGACACTAGAGTGCCCGGAAATTTGCGCTCACATGTTAGCAATGATGGAAATGGACTCATAGATGCCATCTGGAGATTGGATGATGGGCTTATAGATGCCATCTGGATGTCGATCGCGTAGGAAATTCCTTAGCGAGAACCTGCATACCTGCAAAACAGAAAATGAGTACCTGACACGTTGCAGGAGCTGATGTTTAGATGTGTCCTGACTGGTTACAGGAGCTGAGTCTGGAGCTTCAAACAGCAATGAAAGAACCAGGGATGATTACTTCCTTAGCATGAATGATAAGAGAGCCTTGGGCGACTTTAACTTCAACAACGCTCGTTGAGAAAAATCTGGGGTGTCTTCTACTGGGATAAGCATCAGGGAGATCTTAAGGTCGATCTGACTGAACCAGAGAGGCCTTTGACTGGGTAAGCAATCAGGAAAATCTTGGGACGATTTAACTGAACCGGTCTAGGTCTTGAAATGTCTTCTACTGGGATAAGAATCAGGGAGATCTTAAGGTCGATCTGACTGAACCAGAGAGGCCTTTGACAGAATCAGGAAAATCTTGGGACGATTTAACTGAACCGGTCTAGGTCTTGAAATGTCTTCAAAGGGATAAGCATCAGGAAAATCTTGGGACGATTTAACTGAACCAGAGAAGGCCTTTGACTGGGATAAGCAATCAGGAAAATCTTGGGGCGATTTAACTGAACCGGTCTAGGTCTTGAAATGTCTTCAATGGGATAAGTATCAGGGAGATCTTAAGTCGATCTGACTGAACCAGAGAAGGCCTTTGACTGAACCAGTCTAGGTCTTGAAATGTCTTCAACGGGATAAGCATCAGGAAAATCTTGGGACGATTTAACTGAACCAGAGAAGGCCTTTGACTGGGATAAGCAATCAGGAAAATCTTGGGGCGATTTAACTGAACCGGTCTAGGTCTTGAAATGTCTTCAATGGGATAAGTATCAGGGAGATCTTAAGTCGATCTGACTGAACCAGAGAAGGCCTTTGACTGAACCAGTCTAGGTCTTGAAATGTCTTCAAAGGGATAAGCATCAGGAAAATCTTGGGACGATTTAACTGAACCAGAGAAGGCCTTTGACTGAACCAGTCTAGGTCTTGAAATGTCTTCAAAGGGATAAGCATCAGGAAAATCTTGGGACGATTTAACTGAACCAGAGAAGGCCTTTGACTGAACCAGTCTAGGTCTTGAAATGTAGCTTGAGAACTTAACTGGATCTTCCCTGAAAGGTAAAAGTCAGTCATATGCAATGCATGATATGGATCAAGCAATGATGTTCTCAACATAAATGAGATTTGTATGATGCAGTGCGTTATGCATGCTATAATGATGTATGTGATGTTTTATGTATGTTTCCGTCTAGGAAAGTAAATCCTTGACGGGTGCCAGGAAGTCGTATCCTGGGCTGATGTCGAAGAATAGATTTTGCTTCCGCTGGGGATGATAGTAGTTGCAAGGATACCGATAGGAGAAGATGACTCCGCTGCGGAATAAACTTGGCAAATGGAGGATTCTGCGGGGAGAAAAGATACTTTAATGATCATGCTGGGAAGCAATACTCTGTGGGGAGAGTGATGCCTTGCTGAATATTGATAGTAACTCTATTGGGGATACTGTCGTTGTATTGGAAGTGTGAATAGACTTCGCTGGGGATAGGAAAGAACTACGTTGACTATGACTCTCCCTTGGTTTTTTGGCTGAGGATAACCCAGTTATATCCTGTTAAGGAAATAACTCTTTGAATAAAGCCGGGACGACGTGTTCGTGTCCTGTGAAGGATAAGCTTCCAGAATTTACTGGGGATAAGCTTACTGCTTGGGGAGATGAATTCCATCTTTCCTAGGGAACTTGGATGGGACTCTCCTGGGGAATTTAAGATATGCTTTGATATGCTGGGGAAGAATGCACTGACTTGCTGTCCCACTCTCTGGGGAACTTAAGATATCTGGTTGGATTCTTTAGCTGAACCTACCTTGGTACCTTGGAAGATAGAACAATCAGACTGCTCAGACAACTCTTTATTGCCCCTGTTTCTAGTGTCACCTGCAATCAATTCTTTGTTTCGTATGCAAATATTTATGAGCTAGCAAATTATTGTCAAATGCATATATCACAAATTGAACCTTGGACGTTCTTCGCAAAACAAAACGGAAAAAGAAAAACAGTTGGCACGTTTAACTGAAAAGTATATTTGTATTGGTTTTGAATAGCCTGTGAATAGGCGTTTTGTGTACAAGAGGCTGGCGTCCTAGTAAGAGGTACGTCGCCGAACAAGAGAGTTTATTACAAGTTTTATACAAAAGAAAATAAAACAGCTGTGTGAAAGATGAATGATCCACTGGGTTTCAACTCCGCCATTGCCTTTATAACTCCGAGCGTCTCATCCCTTGATGACCTTGGTTGAAGGTGAAGCTGACTGATCGATGCCGTTTGATGTAGATACCAGATTCTGGATGCAAAGTGATCAATGAGACATGGTTTTACGCTTTATCCCTTATTTTTGCCTGGACTGCCTTTTCGGGTTTTCAGTCCACCGGGATACCCATTTTTGCCCAAGCCGCCTTTTCAGGTTTTCGACTTGCCGGGTGTACAGATTTTTTCATTTTCATCCCTTCATTTTGCCCGAACCCTTTTGGTTCGACGGGAAGCCCTAACTTTTGCCTAGACATGTCAGCCTAGCGGGTCTTTTTTCATGCGTAGTATTTTTTAACTATGTCTGCATTGGCGGGGTGAGGAAGGTCGTCACCATCCATGTTGGTTAATATCATTGCTCCTCCTGAGAACACGTGCTTAACCACAAATGGCCCTTCGTACGTAGGGGTCCATTTGCCCCTTGGATCACTCTGAGGAAGGATGATTCGCTTGATCACCAGATCCCCGACTTGATATTCCTGTGGTCTGACCTTTTTGTTAAACGCCTTGATCATTCGTTTCTGATACGTCTGACCATGACAGATAGCAGCAAGTCTCTTTTCGTCAATAAGGTTGAGCTGATCAAGTCGTGTCTGGATCCAATCATCTTCATTCAGATTTGCATCCTTCATTATCCGGAGAGAAGGAATTTGTACCTCAATCGGCAAGACTGCTTCCATGCCATAAACCAGAGAGAAAGGAGTTGCCCCGGTTGACGTCCTAGCTGAGGTACGATACCCATGCAGAGCGAACGGTAACATCTCGTGCCAATCTTTATACGTTACTGTCATCTTCTGCACAATCTTCTTGATGTTTTTATTAGCTGCTTCTACAGCCCCATTCATCTTCGGTCTGTAAGGAGAAGAATTGTGGTGCTGTATCTTGAACTGTTCGCAAAGCTCGGTGATCATCTTATTGTTCAGATTGGTACCGTTGTCTGTAATAATCCGCTCAGGGACGCCGTACCGACAGATCAGGTTGTGCCGAATGAACCGTGCCACAACAGTCTTGGTTACCGTAGCATAGGATGCTGCCTCCACCCACTTCGTAAAATAATCAATCGCCACTAGGATGAAGCGATGTCCATTAGATGCCGTAGGTTTAATCTCACCGATCATGTCTATGCCCCACATTGCAAATGGCCAAGGCGCAGTCAGAACATTCAGGGGAACCGGAGGAACATGCACTTTGTCTGCGTAGATCTGGCATTTATGGCATGTCCTAGAATGTTGGTAGCAATCAGCTTCCATGGTGGACCAGTAATACCCTGCCCGTAGGATCTTCTTCGCCATGGTATGTCCGCTGGAGTGTGTACCAAAAGTCCCTTCATGTAGCTCTTCCATGATTCTTTCTGCTTCAGTCTTATCTACACAACGCAGTAGAGTTGAATCCTGGTTTCGCTTGTACAAGATGCCATTGCTAAGAAAGAACTTGGCTGCAAACCTCCTCAGGAATTTCTTATCATTGACAGAAGCACCTTCAGGGTATTCCTGAGCTTCCAGATATCTCTTCACTTCGTGGTACCAAGGCTTCTCAGTCACCAATTCGGTTTCGAGATCACAACAGTATGCCGGTTCGTCCAACTTCCAGATGATGATCCGGGGAGCTTCATTATCCCATTTAACCTTGAACATTGAAGACATTGTAGCTAACGCGTCCGCCAACTGATTCTCTTCTCTTGGAAAGTGCTCAAATGTTATTTCCGTGAAATGGGGGATCAGAGCCAACACACATTCTCTGTAAGGAATCAAGTTTGGGTGTTTCGTATCCCACTCTCCTTTGATCTGATTGATCACAAGAGCGGAATCTCCGAAGACACTCAGAAATTTGATCCTCAGGTCGATCGCAGCTTGAAGACCCATAATACATGCTTCATACTCCGCCATGTTGTTGGTACAGTTGAAACACAGCCGGGCGGTGAGTGGAGTATGAGTACCTTGTGGAGATACGATTATGGCGCCGATACCATTTCCCAAAGCATTGGAGGCTCCGTCAAAGTGCATAGACCATCGGGATCCTGGTTCAGGTCCTTCATCCGGTCCGGGTATTTCACAGTCAGTTACTATCATAATGCTTTCATCTGGAAACTCGAAGTTCATTGATTGGTAGTCATCCACAGCTTGATGTGCTAGGTGGTCTGCCAATACACTTCCCTTGATGGCTTTTTGGGTCGTGTACTGAATGTCGTATTCCGTCAAGATCATCTGCCATCTTGCAATTCTCCCAGACAGAGCAGGCTTTTCGAATATGTACTTTATAGGATCCATTTTTGAAATCAACAAGGTAGTATGAGTCAGCATATACTGTCTCAGCCGGCGAGCAGCCCATACCAAAGCGCAGCAAGTTTTCTCAAGCAGTGAGTATCGGGTCTCACAGTCGGTAAACTTTTTGCTAAGGTAATAAATGGCATGCTCTTTTCGGCCAGACTCGTCATGCTGCCCCAGCACACACCCCATTGCATTATCAAGCACTGTCAGGTAAAGTATCAAAGGTCTCCCTTCCACTGGTGGCATAAGGATGGGTGGTTCTTGGAGATATTCCTTGATTCTGTCAAAAGCAGCCTGGCATTCATCATTCCAACGTACTACCTGATCTTTCTTCAACAGCTTGAAGATTGGTTCACAGGTAGCAGTTAAGTGTGAGATGAACCGAGCGATGTAATTCAGACGTCCTAGAAAGCCTCTGACCTCCTTCTCTGTCTTGGGAACTGGCATCTCTTGAATGGCTTTGACCTTAGCAGGGTCCACTTGAATTCCTTTATCACTGACCACAAAGCCTAGCAACTTCCCAGATCTTACCCCGAAGGTGCACTTGTTCGGGTTCAATCTCAGTTTGTACAGTTTCAACCGGTCGAACAACTTCTGCAGATGACCTAGGTGCTCTTCCTCAGTCTGGGACCTAGCGATCATGTCGTCCACATACACTTCTATCTCATGATGGATCATATCATGAAATAAGGTAACCATGGCACGTTGGTAGGTTGCCCCAGCATTCTTTAACCCGAACGGCATGACCTTGTAACAGAAGGTGCCCCACTGAGTAACAAAGGTAGTCTTTTCCATGTCTTCAGGTGCCATCTTGATCTGATTGTAGCCTGAAAAACCATCCATGAAAGAGAACACTTTATGCTGAGCTGTATTATCAACAAGGACATCAATGTGGGGTAGAGGGAAGTCATCCTTGGGGCTGGCCCTGTTCAGATCCCTGTAATCAACACACATCCTGACCTTACCGTCCTTCTTAGGTACCGGCACCACGTTAGCAACCCACTGAGGGTAAGAAGTCACTGCAAGAAACCCGGCATCAAACTGCTTCATAACCTCGGCTTTAATCTTCTCAGACATCTCTGGACGCATCCGACGAACCTTTTACTTAACCGGAGGGAAATCTTCTTTGGTCGGTAAGTGATGGACCACAATGTCGGTATCTAATCCGGGCATATCTTCGTAGGACCAGGCAAAGATTTCTTTATAGTCCTGCAGCATCTGAGTCAACCGTTGCTTCACGCTGAGTTCTAGGTTGGCACCAATCTTCACCTCTTTCTTGTCTTCCTCAGTACCCAAGTTTATTATTTCCACTGGCTCTTCATGGGGTTGAATTGCCCTCTCTTCCTGTTGTAACAGTCTTGCAAGTTCACCAGGCACTTCGCAATCATCTTCACCTTCGTCGGCGGCTAAGTTGATCGGATTTTCGAAGTCATAACTGGCAGTAGCAGAGTCGTTACCGGTGAGATCCAGAGTGGATTGAAACCTGTATGAGTGAGTGTGTGTGTAAATACAGCCGTTTTGCAATATGTAAGGAAAGGAAAGAAAAAGGAGCACTAAATTTGAATTGTGAAAAACGTCCAATGCTTTTATTCATGATATATGATAGTGACAAACAAAAAGCCCTCATAAATAAAACCACGGTGCCCCGGGTAAGACACCAGGCCATATAGTCTCAAATTATTGTTTATTACAAATCAAAAACAAAGAAATTCATTACTGGGAGACAAAAGTTATGGGAGTAAAATCTTTAGCAGTCCAATTGGTCAATCCACCGTCGGCCGTTGGGTAGATCCAGCTATCGAACTCTGACTCTTCCACTTCATCTTCCTCTCCAATAGCATTCACTCCAGAGTGAGTGATGAGCAACGGAGGTCTTCCAATTCTTGCCTTGCGCACCGCTTTCTGAGCTTCCGTGGTGAAACCCAGCCCAAACTTGTTAGTCTTAGGAGTAAGATCAGGGAGCTTGCCCCAATTTGCACATTCACCTTTTTCGATCACAGCCCGGGCGTCCTTTAAGGAGGCCATCTTCATAGGAGAAACCTCTTCATCTTCTGTTGTTGCCAAGGTTGGTGGTACCTCCTCAAAATGTTGAAAGGGGGTTTCAATGAACTCCCCATCCATTTCCACGTATCTGAAAGAGTTGAGGTGGCTGACCATGTATTCCTCCTCCCCTTGCACTGTTACGATCCTCCCCCTGACCGGGTACTTGAGCTTCTGATGCAATGTGGAGGTCACCGCTCCAGCCTTGTGGATCCATGGGCGACCCAACAAACAAGAATAGGACGGATGGATGTCCATCACATAAAATTTTGAATCAAATACTTGTGACCCAACCCTGATTGGGATGTCCACTTCACCATGCACCATTCTTTTGGACCCGTCAAAGGCCCGGACAACAATGCTACTTGGTTTGAGCTCTAGACCCTCACAATCCAGCCTATCCAGAGCCTTCTTGGGCAGCACATTTAATGAAGAACCTGTGTCAACCAGCACATGAGCAAGAGTAGTGCCCCTGCATTCAATGGAGACATGCAGGGCATCATTATGGTTTTTCCCCTTTGCTGTCAGGTCGGCATCAGAGAAACCCAGGCCATTATCAGCAGTTAGGTTGGCCACACAATCGGTGAACTGGTCAGCAGTCGTGTCTTGAGGTACATGGGCAGTCTTTAAGAAAGCAATCAGAGCCTTTGCATGGGCCTCTGAACACAGCAGCAGTGACAACATGGAGATTTTAGAGGGGGTGTGCCCCAGCTGTTCCACCACATTGAAATCACTTTTCTTTATTATCTTGAGAATTTCTTCCATTTCCTGCTTGGAAGCCTCAACAATGGTCTTAGGTGCCTCCGTCCTGGCAGGCACATCAGCAGCAGTTCCCTTGCCCCGAGTATCAGATGACTCAGCAGCAGGGGTGGATACTTGGTCAGAAGGAGAAACAGGCACTCTGGCAGGTGTGAAGATCAAAGGCCTATGAATTGCTGGAGGAGCAATGTCTGGCGAGAACAGTCTTCCACTACGAGTGACCTTAGCAGGCCCGGTGATGTTGGAGACACCAGTATCAATGTTGCACTCTTGTTTCACACCCAGAACATAAACATCCGCCCCATAGTGCCATGGGACAGCCTTATCAGATTTGTAGGGTATAGGCCCCGGAACAGTAATGGTAATGGGAACATTCTTGTGAACTGACAAAACTTGTATAGGCTTCTTTGAAGGAGCCTCGGAATAGTTGTTGAAGATGGTAACGATTGACACTTCTTCAACAGGAGCAGCAGGAACAACAGTCTTTTCAAACAAAATCTCTCTATTATCTATCAGGTTTTGGATGCCTGACTTCAACAGAGAACAACCAACAGGGGAAGCAACACATAGAGGGCAATTTTCGCTACATCCCGGAAATAAACCGGCTAGCAACAGATTCCTCTTGACCATCAGCAACGGAGTAGCAACATCATCCACCGAAGCTACATACAAATTCTCCTCAACAGCGTTCACTCCATGGTGGGGCATGGGAGCATTTACAACATTTGGCTTCTCGGGCGCCTCAAACTGTATCTCCTTTGCATCAATGAGGTCTTGAACTTTGTTCCTTAGGGCCCAACAGTCATCTGTGTTATGCCCCGGGCTATCAGAGTGATAAGCACAGCGAGCATTTGGATTGAACTTGGGAGATGCAGTGTTGGGAAACTTTGGAGCCTCCTTGACAGTCACTAAATTGGTGGATAGCAACTGTGGCAGGATCTGTGATAAGGTCATGCTTAACCGGGTAAACTCTCTCCGGGGTCTTTCAAACTTTTGAGGATTAGTGGGCCTAGGAGCGGCAGCAGGTTTGGCAATCATTACCGCACCGACAGATTGGCGGTGCTCAGGTCGCTCTGTTCTCCGGGAGTTATATACAGCACTAGCCTCCTTTTTGAAGGGTTTCTTCTCAGTACTGGAGGAGGCAACTTTCTGTATCTTCCCTGATTTTATACCAGCCTCAATCCTTTCACCAGTCAGGATCAGATCAGTAAACCCAGCAGAGGAATTACCAATGAGATGATTGAAAAACGGACCAGATAGGGTCCCCAAGAACATATCTACCAGCTCCCGATCCGTCAACGGTGGCTGCACCCTGCCAGCCAGGTCTCTCCATTTCTGAGCGTACTCCTTAAAACCTTCTCCCGACCCTAGCGACATACCCTGGAGTTGGGTACGCGTAGGAGCGAGGTCGGCATTATACTGATACTGCTTGTAAAAAGCAGTGGCCAGATCCTCCCAGTTACGAATGCTGATTCCATCTAGCTGATAGAACCAATCGAGGTGAGTCCCTGAAAGACTCTCCTGGAAGAAGTGGATCCAAAGGTTCTTGTCTGCTGTGTAAGGCTGGATCTTCCTTACATAAGAACGGAGGTGCATCTTGGGACAGGAAGCCCCATCATACTTCACGAAGGCAGGTGTTTTGAACTTGTGCGGGATCACCACTCCAGTAGATAACCCCAAGTCTCCGAAATCCAATCCAGGTACTCGTTGAACTTCCACAGCCTTTAACCTGTCTTCCAGCTGTTTGTACCGGTCTTCAGCAGGAGGGTACTGGTCATCATTGAAGTCTGTTTCAGTATCAGAGCCCACAGGAGTAGTGACCTCCCTTTCTTGGTGACTACCTTCTGTCACAGATGGAGGAGTCCTTTCGGCTTCAATTTGCAAGGTGTTCCCGAGTCTGCGCCCAGTGCTAAATAGCACAGTCCTCCTCTTCTTCTTAGTCTTTTTCAACAGCATGGTCTTTAACTCTTGTTGACCCTGAGACAAGCCCTTGATCAGCTCCTGAAATTGGGCGTTTTGCGCCTGAAACTGGACGTTCTGCGCCTGAAGAGCCTTGATAGCCGCATCGGTTGATGATTCAGGAGGGTTCATGATGCTGAAATAAACAGCGAAGAACGGTAAACAACCTGAAAAGAAAAGTACCTATGGTGCACATGATGAATGATATGTGTTTATGCAATGCATTCAAGAGTTCGAAAATTCAAATTTGTTGTAGACCAAAAGGAACACACTTTATTATTAAGAAAATCATTGTTTTAATACATCAAAGCCTCATGGGCAAAAGTACAAAAAGATCAAATCACATCCAAAATATGTTGCGCATCTTCTTTGGAGCTATGTAAGTGTTGAGACTCCTTTCCTCATGCAACAGGCGGGTGAGCTCCAAGACCTTCTTTTCACTAGCATGCAAACTAGTCTCAAGAGAATTCCGCTCCTCCTTAAGCTGGATCCAGCTCTTCTGCATCTCTTCCCAGGATGTGGGCATATCAGGGTGCTGAATAACATGAGACACCTCTCCCTCCAAGGCAGGTTCTTTGATTACTGGAAGCATGTGAGGATAAGGCATTACCAACTTCTGAGAGCGGGCTCGTACCCATTTGAGGTAAGGCTCCAAAGGGATGGAGTTCCTGTGCCCCAGTGTCTTGCTGTCTATCCTACTAGGCATCCTCCAAGCTCTGATAAACCTCTGGCGAAGTCCTTGAGTATCGTTGTCGAAGTCAAAAACTATGTCAGGAATCAACATGTCATGAGGACCATCCCTCCGAGCATAACCAAACTGTCTCCAAGCCAGGCATGGACTATAAGTAATACCCCCTCTGATTCCAAGTAAAGGAACATTAGGATATTCCCCGCAACGATCAATGATAGTGACATCTTCTCTGGACCTAGGACACCAATGTATATCTGCATGTGTAAGAGTCATCAACCGTTGTGACCATCTCAAACCCCGCTCGTTCTTCAGGACTGATTGTGGAAGGTGCGAAATAAACCACTTTCCCAGGAGAGGAGTGCAACACATAAGGACACCTCTTTTTCTCATGGTTCGAGTGTAACATGAGTGAAGGAGGTCCCCTAGCAACGTAGGTATAGGATTCCTGGACATAAAGATCTGGACAGCACTGATATCAATGAGCTGATCTGGGTTAGGGAACAACACCAAACCATAAACAAGGAGAGCCACAACTTCTTCAAAAGCTTGCAAGTCAAGAGAGTTCCAACAATCATAGGCCTTTTCAAACAGAAACCTGGCTAAGAACCCTTTGATACCACTTCTAACTTCCCAATGTCCCTTGAGGTCAGATGACTGTAGGTGCAAGGCTTTAGCAATCTCTTCAAGCTTAGGTTCTTTTTCTGTACCGTTGAAGGGTAGCTGATCAAGAATAGGGATCTTCAAGAGTCGGGAGAACTCCTCCAATGTAGGTACCAACTGATAGTCCAAGAAGGTGAAACAGTGATGCAGAGGGTCAAAGAATTGGAACAGGACTTTTATCATATCTTCCTCAATGTTGGTGTTGACCAAGCTAATGAGGCTTCCATGTCTTTCACTGAATGAAGAGTTCTCGGGAATCCTGGATATAAGCTCCTTAAGCTGAGGAGAGATCCTTACAAGACTGATTGGAATTGTCTTTCTACGAACAGTTTCCATGTCCTACAAAACAAGAACAAAGATGAAAATTCGAACCCCTGAAATGGTTAGTCAATGCATATGATGCTGGATGATGTCATGATGCTATGATTAAACACAGATATTTACAAAGACAAACATGTAAGGCACACAAGGCACACAAGACAGGCCCTTAAGGTTTAAGGCCAGCATGGGGTCTAGGTAGTACCCTCTTGAAGTTGGTGGGTTCAACCTGTCCTAATCAAAGTAACCGGGTTCTAAGGTTCCCAATATCACGGGGTTGCTTTCATTGTTCATCGTTTCGATGTAGCCACTGAACTGGCGACCGAAATATTCCAGGAAAGCAACCCTCAATTGAGTGTAGTATCGAGTATCAACCAACCTCGGACTGCACCAAAGTCAGTTATCTCACTACCCTAAAGAGGCCAAGATTGTTCAATTAAGGTTCCTAAGGTCTGTTGATGCTTCATGACACCACATGGAGGCCCCGTACTCTCCTTGACTGACTCAAGGGTTACCGGTACACACCAAAATGCCACATCAACGTAGCAGACTGTTTCAACCATGTCGGTATACCCCGCACAGTTCCCTCACAGCCTTGTTGCTACTTTCTAAAAAGGTATCCCCCAGATCCGGGTTAGGATCTATAGAACTCCCAAGCAACCCACAATTTTAAAGCATACAAGGAAAGCAATTGAAAACACAGTGATCTTAGTCCTAAGGTACACCTCACTTTAAGTTTATCCCCAGCAGAGTCGCCAGTTCTGTGATCGGTGGATCTGGAACTGACTGTTTTAACGCTGGTTCGCGAAATGTCGCGGAAGCAAGAGTCGCCACCGTCTTTTATTTTCTCCAAATGGAAAGGACAAAAGCACAGAAAAATTCCTTTAAAGAGATTGCTCTCGGTTCGGGAGGTAGGTTATAGAAAGGGAAGGTGTTAGCACCCTTTCTATCCATGGTTATCCATGGGCTCTTAGGTACTTGCTCAATGTGTTTTCAAAATGGTTTGTTTGCTTTTCAATGTGGGTTTCAAAAATATTCTTTGAAAGGTTTCAGTTTAACTCATACGTCAGAGTGTTTTGAAAAGTTTGTTTTGAAAGTTTTTTGAAAGTGTTGGTGTGAAAAGAGTTTTTGTTTTGTTTGAACATTGAGCAAGTACCTTTGAGAACCTACCTACCCTAAGGAATTAGTCTGTGTAGATGTCCCTTAAGGTAGTGCCATCCCACCATTGAGAGGTAGGTAGCACCACCGTAGGAGGTGTTCGGGTCAATTCGAGTTTTAGGGACAGGGTGGTCACCGGAGCAATAGGAAGACACCTCAGAAGCTACCCTCATGCCAGGTTCCCGGACCATGAGGACTTACTAAGACGTTTTCTACTCGACGACCACCTTTCGAAAGGCAACAGTGAGGCGTACCCTAGGGGTGGTGTGTGCGAATTGTGTGTCATTTTCAGTTCATTGTTTGT
The DNA here is from genome assembly GCA_948472305.1 of Vicia faba. NCBI lineage: Eukaryota > Viridiplantae > Streptophyta > Magnoliopsida > Fabales > Fabaceae > Vicia > Vicia faba. The sequence continues at coordinate 483,253,627 of OX451736.1, read as the reverse complement.
CTTGTCATACATTGGTGATCTAACGATTCAATTTTATTTTTTTGGGCATTCATTCTTTCATGCATATTTATTAACAGTTATATTTGCGAGAAAATAAATCTAACTATTACAACCGGCGCGGGTCCACATCGCCAAAAAACCGAACCCGATTTGACTGAAAGTAAAATAAAGCGAATAAAATAAAAAGCGAGAAATAAATCTAAACTTATTACAAGGCTTTGGGGCATATACAGAGGTATTTACACAATATAAAACAAATGCGCGAAATAAAAAGATTAAACAAAATTAGGGCTTTGGACCCTTTTACAAATAATTAAAAATTAATCAAGGAAATTAAAAATTAAATGAAAAATAATGTTTTTGTGTTTTTTAGGTTTGAAAGAAAAAAGAAAAAATTAATTGAAATTAAAGTCCTAGTTCTATCATTTTTAAGTTTTTTATGAAAAAAGATTTAATTTCTAACCTAATTAAATTCTAAACTAATTTATATACAATTTTTGATTTATAGAAAATAAATAATAATTAATAATATTGTGAGAAAAAGGGAAAAAATTAAAAAGGATATAAAAATTGATAATTACCCTAATTTTATATTTTTTTGGATTTTTATTATGAAAAAAAAAAGAATTAAAATTAACATTAAAACCTAATTAAACTAAATGAGTTACATTTTAATTTAAAAAAAAGAATCAAAATTAATTATATTTTTTTTTTGTCTTTTCTGTCTTTTTAATGTTTTTATATTTTTTGTAAGAATTAATTAAATAAGAAAATAAAACACAAGTAAATTAAAAATAAAATAAAATATAAAGGAAATTAGAAAAGAAAGAAAAAAAAGATAGAACCAGGGGGTGTGGATTTCAAATTTGGGGGTGCAAGCCTGAAAGGCCTGGCCCAATTGCTAGCCATTTGTTGACTTTTTTAATCCTGTACACGCCTGTTGACTTGATGTATGGTGCACTCCTCATCTTAGCCATGGATCTGAGGCCCTGAGACACGTGTAGGTTGAATCCTGATGGAGTATGGTGAGTATCAATATGAGCGTTGCATGGAACCTGGAAAGGAAAAATAATATTGAGAAATTGCAAGACCTGGGACTTGAACCCAGGTCTTTGAAGTTAACACGCTTATCCCTTGCCACTGAGCCAGTTTACTTTCAATTAACATATAATAATAAATAAACAATATAAAGGAAAAATAACAACGCTCTTTAAAACGCGCGCTATTTCAAATTCGCCCAATCTGCTTGTGCCACGCCATCGTCCCTGCCAATTTCCTGAAACACAAACCAATAGAGCAACGGTTTTTGAAACGTGGGGTTTGGGTGGCTATGGAGAAATAGCGAATAGCTCGTTTCCTAATATAAATTAGGCGCGAGTATGTCTTCTTCTTCGTCTCAAGATGCTGAGTGTGATGGTGTTGCTCTGAAGTTCTGATTTTTCCTATTTACAAAAGCCCCAATTTAAGAAGCTGGGAAACCTAGAATTCGAAAATGGCAAAATCGTGTATGGCTTATGAAAATGCAATTAACTACCATGGACAGCTTGGAAACTTCATCATGAGTATGAATATGTAATTTAAAATGCAAAAAGAGGCTTAGAATCAAGAACACGAATTCAAAATATTTGATGTACAGTTTCACTTGTAACTACCAGTTTAAGGAGCTTTGATTGAGGTTATGAATTGGGACACGTTCAAAATGGTCTCAGGAAGCTATTGGTACAAAAATTTTGGCTTCAGAAGGTCCCTTTCTTTGATTTCAGATTTGCAATATATGTCCAAAATTTCAAATGTCCAAATGCCTTTTGAACGAGTTTCTTGCTATGTTCCAGTTAGGGTTTGACTCAATGATCATTATGGAATAGACTTGGCTTGCCATTTGACCTTAATCCATGCTTGAGAAAGAATTGGCATTAGGGTTTCATTCATTAACCATTTTTCCTATTTTCTAGCCAAAACCTAGACCTAGTGTGTAAATGAACCTTGGCCTGATTTTTGAGTTGGTTCATGATGTATAGAACTTGTCCAAATTCATTTGACACCATTTCATTGATTTTTAAATTTTATTTGAATTTTCAATGAATTAAAATGAATTAAATCATCAAAAATTAAATAAAATAAAAAAGTCAACATTTGGTCTTGAAATCAACCATGGGCCACGTGTGTGGCCTGACAAGGATGGACAAAGTGAGAAAAATGGGGCCCTTTTGTCAAAATTGGATTTTCAAAGATAATTGACTTTTGCCATTTCACAAAATTTTCCCAACTTCTACAAGGCATAACTTGCTCAATTTTTAAGATTTTCTCATGTTCTTGGACATTTTGGAAAGGTCTTTGAGTCCTTTAACCAATGCCTTTGGTCCCATGTCATTTTGATTTACCAATCTCAAGTTATGGCCTTTGACTTAAAGTCCCTTTTTGTTGACTTTTGAAAATGACCTGTAATGTTGAAATTGATAACTTTTTGTGAGAGCATTTCTTGGACTTGAAGTATGAAGATGAGTTGTAGGAAATGTCTTTCTCTTCAAAATGAGCTTTGGATGGAATTTTTCTGATAATCCATGTGAAAGTTATGCCCTGGTCAATTTCAGTTGACTTTTTCAGCTGTCCAAATATAGCAACTTTTGCATCTTTGATGATTTCTGAGCCAAATTTTGAGAATCATGATCAAGCATTGATCAAATGATGTTTGTGGCTTCAAAATGATATATTGACCAAAAATTTGAACTTTTGACTGCCAAATGACCATTTTGCCCCTACAGTTGACTGTAGTGCAATTTAGGGTTTTGACTGTGCAATTTTGAGCTGAATGCCTTGAAACTTGATATGAGGATGCTTGACCATGTTTGTAAGCATATGAGACTTGATTGAGCCTTTGAAAACTTCCTTTTCTTGATCAGACTCAAAACCCTAATTTTGACTGTATGGGAGACTGTTGCACTGCACAACCCTTGGGAAATTTTGTAACTTGGCTTGGCAATTTCTTGAGGAATATGGGAGGGCAAATTTTGGGGTATAACACACCCCAAACCTGTCTCAACCTTGATACACACAAAAAAAAAACCTGATAGAACCAGAATCATAAACACCATTACTGTCATCAAAAATCATCACCCTGTCTCAACCTTCATACTAAACATATAAACCTGCAAAAAACTGAGTTGTCTAAAAACCAACATGCCCTGTCATAACCAGAGATTATCGAACCAGTAACCTGACCATACCAAGAAACTCATTAACACCATACTTGCAAACTGATCAAGCCTCAACCTTCATGCTAAACATACAAACCTCATATACAAACTCAAAAGCCTCACCATAAAAAGCTAGCATCAGACCATGCCTATCAAACCACTACTGTCAAGCCTAAGCCCTCAGTAGAACATCACTGGGCACACAAACAAGCATAGGCAACACAAATAAGCATCAGGGACTCAGAAAAATAAAGTGTCAAAGGCAACATAGGCCCTCAGATCTGAGATCATCACTGGGCATCTCAAGGCGATATTTGTTCAAAATCACTCAAGGCAACATTTGTTTCAAAATCACTCAAGGCAATATTTGTTCAAAATCATTCAAAGCGTCAAGGGCAACACCAAGGAAGTAAATGTTCAAGGCAACCTAGGCCCTCAGAACCCTAGGTTCATCCTTGGGCAAGCAAGCACACATAAGCAATCACATACATCAAGCAAGAGTTTAAACCAAGGCATCACAGTGGAAGAAGAAGAAGAAAGAAGCAATTCAAAGTGAACTCAGAAGTTTCATCAAAAGGCAGCAATGTTCTAAATCATAAGCATCAGTGACATAAAGAAGAAGAAGATCAAGAGGCGAATTAGGGCTTTCAAGCAAATCCAGCATACATCATCAAACCCTAGAAACCTAAGAAAAGAACGAAAGTACCAGAAAGCATCAAGAAGCAAGCCAGCGTCTTCATCACTGAATCTTCGCCATCAAAGCCTCCTAAGCGTCCTCGTCTCCTTCCTTCCCTTTTCCAGTAGAGGTACGACATTTCTTTTCCCTCCTAATGCACCTCCAAATAAAGATCAATAACACAACATGAGAGGTCAAACCCTAAGCAGTTAATCAATAAATACGCAGAAGATTACAAAACGTACTAAAACAAAATAAATCAAAGCGATTACCAAGTTCTATTGCCTCAACAGTGTCGCTGGAGGGAAGGGGAAACGAAGGTAGCGCGGTGGCTCGGGCAAAGAAGCGCAGAAGCTCGCGTAGAAGACGAAGAGGAGCAGAATGCAACAAACGGCGCCGTCGTCACCTCACAAACCCTCGTTTTCATTCTGAACCAAAATGCCTAAACCCTAATTCTGTTTCAAACCATGGGCTTAATCTGACCCGTTTCCTAATTCTCCTCAAAAGCCCATCAAATGCCTTTCTTCATTTTCTTTACAAAATTAAATTCTAATCTCATTTTTATACATAAACAATACATACTTTTTTTTATATATAAAACATTAATCATTTTTTTATTTTTATAAAAGCAATATTTTTTATATATAAAACACTAGCCATTCTTTTATTTTATAAAAGCAATATTTTATTCCTTGAAAAAATACTAACTTAATTAAAATGTTTTTTTTATTATTAAAAGGTTAAGACATTTTTTAGACAATATATTTTGTACATACAATTAATTTTGTACATATCATGTAAATTAAATTTGAAAATACTTTTTCTTAATCAAAATACTTTTTATACACAAATTAAAATTAAAAACATTCTTAATACATATTTGTATATATTATCTTTTCTTTTTTTATACATACATAATTAAATTGAAAATACCTTTTTAATTAAAACATACTTGTACATATTATACATTTTCATACATAATTAAAATTAAACTTTTTTTAGTTAATATACACTTTTGTACATAATAATTCAATACATTCATTTTTCTCTAATATTGAAATTCATAAACATTTTGACTAAAATACTCTCCAATTAAAACTTAACACTTAATCAAAACCCTTCATTTGTACATAAGCATATAAATCAAAAATACAGATTAAAATACATATCTAGGTCAAAAAACCCTAATACGATTCAACTTCACAATTCGCACTTGTACATATTTACACTTACACATACACTTGTACACAAATACATACACATTTCCCTATGCACATGTTTATCTTACATTTATATTTGATATTCATTTGATCGCGACATTCGATTTGGTTGTAAATTATTGGGTACTATAAGTCTCATCCCCTTGTACATTTATACCCCCACTCCCGGACACTATTTTGTAATAGCGTAGATTTACATTCCGCAATTTACAGCTTTTCAATTATACCATGGTTAGACCTAGGGTTTGTATGTACATAAAATCAAACGCTAGATAACCTAATACAAGACAAATGCATGTAATCAATACACAATCACACTTGCACCCCTTAGGGTAATCCCACATGTTGCCTTCCAAATGGGCCATGCTTGCACGTCGAATGTCTTTGGCAAAACAAAATCAAATGATCATAAGCCCCTCGATGACGCTTTCGAAAGTTGCCTAAACGAAATGATCATAGTCCCTTCAAAACAATTTGCCAAAGACACTTGGCATCATTGCATTCATGGTCCATACGATGACCCGCGCCCGTCCCGAATAAACTTCCTAAACGCAAGATTGTCCACCAATTTCAATGGTGGAACAAAATTGTTAAAAGGGGTTAAAACATGACAAAAACCTTCGAGTACAATAGGGTAGACATAACTCTTAGTTACTTGAGATCAAACTTGCAAAAACACTTGCCTTCTTTTCAAAAACCACAAACCACAACACTTTCAAACAAACTCTCAAAAACATTTGAAAACATCTTTTCGAAAAGATTCACACTTTTGTAAAACACTCAAACACAAGTCAAATACATTAGTTGCCTAAAACAAGGCATCTTTTTCTAAAACATTTTCAAAAAGCACCCACACACACACCATTTTCAAAGCGATCGAAAAACAAGGCAAGTGATCTAAAAAACCAAGTAACTAAGAGCCCATGGATAACCATGGATGAAAAGGGTGCTAATACCTTCCCTTTTCATAATCTACCCCCCGAACCCACGAAATATCTCAAAAGGTTTTTGCTGTGCTTTTTTAACCTTTCCTTTAGGATAAAGTAAAAAGTCGGTGGCGACTCTTGCTAACCGCAACATTTGCGAATACGAACGCAAAACCTCAAGTCAGTTCTCCCACCGTATCACACACATAAAAATACTTTTTTTATTTATTTTATTAAAATATAAAATATATATTATTTTGTATATAATGCATATTTAAGAACTTAATATATATATATATATATATATATATATGTTTATTAATATATTTAAGTTAAAATATAAAAAATACTTGAATTTTTCATTTTTATTAATATTTGATACAAAAATACTTTTTTCATAATATACTTCATTTTATTTTTATTTTCTGTACATAATAAATAAATACTTGTATTAAATTAAATAATAATACCTTTTCTTTAAAATTAGGGTTTTTGCCCTAAGAGTTAAAAATACTCAAAATAATACCTTTTTATTTTCTTTTTTTATTTTACATAAACCATACTTTTCTCATACATATAAAAACTTACTTTTTTTGCATTTTTGCATATTTATTTAATTTCCATTTAATTATGCAATTTATTTACTTTGCAAATATTCAAAAATGATGTAATAATTTAGATTTACATTACTTGTCAATATCCCCATTTGAACATTTGTATCCCCCTTCCCATATTTGGTTTTGTAATAGCTTAGTAAATTTAAATTTCGCGCTTTATTGCTTTCTAATAATAACATGTTAGAATTAGGGTTTGCATGCGAAAAACGATAAAAAATAGTTAGGCCTAATACAAGATGAATGAGCATGAAAATAAACAACACATCTCACACTTGCACCCCTAGGATACTCCCCTTTGTTGCCTTCAAATAAATGGGCCATATTGTATGTTGAACTTCTTTGGGCAAAGCAAACAATTTGAATGATCATAGTCCCTCGATAAAATTTTTCAAAACAAACAAAAACAAATGATCAAGTCCCTTAAAGAAAATTGCCCAAAGACATTTAACGCCGTTGCAATTATGGTCTAACGATGACCCGCGCCTGTCCCTTTCACATCCTAAACATAAGATTGTCCACCAAATACAATGGTGGAACAAACTTGTTAAAAGGGTTAAAACATAGCAATAATCTTTGAGAAATTTAGGAGTAGATAACCTCTTAGTTACTTGAATCAAACTTGCAAAACAAAACACTTGCCTATTTCAAAAAACCACACATCACTACACTTTCAAAACAACTTTCAAAAACAAATGAAAACCTTTTCAAAAGACATACATCTTTGTATACATCCCCACATGGATCATTACAAAGGTTGCCACCCCATTGGCCTCTTTTTTCAAAACATTTTCAAACCCACACACTCAAGCACCATTTAAAACAATTGAAAACACAAGGCAAGTGATCTAAGCAAGTAACTAAGAGCCCATGGATAACCATGGATAGAAAGGGTGCTAATACCTTCCCTTTCTATAATCTACTCCCCGAACCCAAGAAAACATCTCAAAAGGTTTTTGCTGTGCTTTTTAACCTTTCCTTAGGATAAAATAAAAAGTCGGTGGCGACTCTTGCTCAACCGAAACATTTGCGAATACAAACGCAAAACCTCAAGTCAGTTCTCCCACCGTATCACAGCATCCAACTCGTATGGATCAGATCTGTGTACTCTATCCCAAGCCCTTATGAATCTGTGGCGTTGCTCGCCACTATCCCCTTGGAAATCAAAGATTATATTAGGCATTAGCAGATCATGAGGTCCTTCCCTTCTGGCTCACCCAAACTGACGTAAGGCCAAGCATGGATTATAAGTAATTCCTCCATGAGTCCCTATCAGTGGAACATTGGGGTATTCCCCACAGCGATCAATAATGGCCACCTCGTCCATACCCTTGATAGTCCAAATGATGTCGTTGTGAGAGAGAGACATAACCCTATAAGCCCAGCCCATGCCTTCTTTGTTCTTCAGAACTGATTTGGGGAGGTGAGAAATAAACCACCTCGCCAATAACAGAGCACAGCACATCAAGGTTCCCCGCCTCCGAGCAGTACGGGCATAAAGCTGATGAAGAATGTCACCCAAGAGAGTGGGTACAAGATTACCAGAGATGAAGATTTTTACCGCATTCACATCAACAAAAGAGTCAGAGTTAGGAAACAATACCAAGCCATATATCAGAAGATCCAGAATATCTTCGAACGCCTGGAAGTCTAGACTATCCCAGAAATGATTAGCCTTATCAACCAAAAACTTAGTCAAAAAGCCCTTTGCTCCACTACGAGTTTCCCAATTAGCGATTACCTCATCCTTTGTCATATGAAGGGCTGAAGCAATCTCTTATGGCCTAAGGATCTTCTCCCAACCTGTAAATGGGGTCTGCTCCAGAATAGAGATACCGAGCAGATCAGAGAACTCTTCCAAGGTAGGGATCAACTGGTAGTCTTGAAAAGTAAAGCAATGGTACAATGGATCATAGAACTGGACTAGGACACTCATCATCTGCTCGTCCAATTTGGAGGTGACCAAACTAAGAAGATGCCCATGTCTTCTGATGAAGGAGGTAGTATCAAACATCTTTGCAACCAATTCTTTGAGCATAGTGGGAACCTGGACAAAGTTGATCCGGATAGTGTTCCTACGCATAGGTGCCATGACCTACAAAACATAACAAAGATGAATCCCTCCTGTCTTTGAAATAGGTTAGTCCAATGCAAGATGTATGTAATGTTATGATGTCATGATAGAAAGCACACCACAAGTATCCACAAACAGCAAACATGGTAAAGGCACACAAGTCACACAGAGAGCCCTTAGATTTCAGGCTGGCAAGGAGTCTAGGTACTACCCTCTTTCAGTTCAGTTGGTTTAAACTTGTCCTAAAAATAGTAACCGGGTTCTAGAGGATCTCAATATCACTGACTACTCTCGATCGGTCATAATTCTAGTTTAGCAACCTTTTCTTGCAGCCGGAATCATCGCGAGAGTTTAGTCTCAATGAGTGTAGCATACTGCTACTGTTCTATGGCCAAGTTAGTCAATTTAAAAGTTCTAAGGTCAGTTGGTGCTTAATGACCCCTTAGAAGACCCATATTCTCCTCGTTCCAACATAAGGGATATCGGTACAAACTAAAGTGCCACACCAACGTAGCTACTGCTTCAACCGTATAGGTCTACACCGTGCAATTCCTCACAGTTTATTGCTACTTACCTAAAGGATATCCCCCAGATCCGGGTTAGGATCTATAGTAACTCCGATACAAGCCCACAAATATAAAGCATACAAGTCAAGCAATTGAAAACAATATGAACTATTCCTAAGGTATACCCCACTTTTTTAAGCGTCCCCAGCAGAGTCGCCAGTTCTGTGATACAGTGGAGAAGAACTGACTGTTTTTTGGAATGTTGGTTTGCATTTTGCGTTTGTTTTTGCAAAATGTCACGGTAAGCAAGAGTCGCCACCGACTTTTATTTTATCCAACAAGGAAAGGAAAAAAGCACAAAAAAATTCCTTTTTCGAGATATTTCTCGGGTTCGGGGGGTAGATTATAGAAAGGGAAGGTGCTAGCACCCTTTCTATCTGTGGTTATCCACGGGCTCTTAGGTACTTGCTCATATTGTTTTCAAAAAAATTCTTTCTTTGTGCTTGTGGGTTTGAAAAAGTTTTTGTTTGAAAACTTCGATCGTATGAAGTGTTTTGAAAACTTTGTTTGAAAAGTGTAAGTGTGAAAAAGATTTTGTTTTTTGAAAGAGCAAGTACTTAAGAACCATCTACCTACTCGAAAAAAGGAATCATTCTATGATATCTTCCTTTAGACAATGCTAACCTACTATTGATGAGTAGGTAGCACCGTCGTTGGAATTTGAGGGTCAATTCGAATTTAGGGACTTACGGTCACCAAAGCAATGTTAGGACGTCTTAGCGGTAACCCTAATATCTTAGATCATCTGTTTTGAGGCAACAATATCCGAGGCAACCTTTCCGAGGCGACTATGATATTTTAGACAAGAGGGTGACCTCTAAAGTGACCTATACTCAATGATCGCGTACGAAGGTAACCAAGTGGGGTGTACCCTAAGAATGCGCATGTGCGAGTGTGTTGTTTTCGGTTAATTTTATCTTTGTACATGTTGAGGGTGATCTATGTTGATTTTAGGTTAAACATTCATTCTTGTCATGCATTCCTATTATCAAACATCTAACAGTTATATTTTGCGGAAAATAAATTGCAGAAATTAAATTACATCACCAAAGTCAAGCCCTTTAAAAATAAATAAAGCGATAAAAAATAATAAAAGTCCTATTAAGCTATTACATTCCGGGAACAAATACAATATGATAAATAGATTGCGTGTGGAGAATTAAATCGAGTGCGAGTTCTAGGGTTTTGACCCTTTTTGTTAAAGAAAAATATTTTTTTGTTATTTTGGAATTAAGGGAGAAATTACCTAAGTTAATTATTAAATTAATAAATTAATTAATTAATAAAAATAATTTTTTTTTGGGTTTTTTTGGTATTTAAAGAAATAAAGTAAAATTAATCAATGTTAATAAAAACCTAATTATGTCTAAGTTAATTTACAAAAATGTATTAAGATTATTTCTAATTAAAGCCTAAATTAATTAAATTAATATTTGTTAATAAAGATAAAAATTAAAATTTGATTTTACGAAGAAAAATATTTTTTTTGGTTTTAATTTTATAAAGAAAAAGATTTGATTGGTTAATTAATAATAAAAATAATAACAAAACAATTAAATAAACTAAATGAAAATAGAGAGAGAGATAGAGGTATATGGGCCTGTTTGGAGGTTTGATCAGCAATTCTGAGGCCCAATTACATTGGCCTAGCTTGACTTTTTGAGATCCCCTATGCGCATATTGACTGGACTCCATGGTAGACCATCATTCTGGATCACCAGATCTGGCCTTTGGCCATCTGACTGTTGGAGATATGGAGGCGCATTGTATGCTACAAACCTGAATCTGCACCTGATTACATGAAGAGGAAAAATAACAAAGCATATGGGGGACCTGGGATTCGAACCCAGGTCCTGTAGGTGATTGCATGCACACGTTTACCACTCAACCATTGTGCTTTAGTTGTCAATATATTAAGCAATAATAATAATAAGAGATAATGCGCTAATATGCCAGAAAATAAAAAAAGTGCGTGAAAATTTGAAAGGACCAATCAGGGGAGGACACGATGTCGTCCCTGTCCTCAGGTCTGTAAAGAAATTACCTGCGGATTTGAATCCGCAGCTAAATGCCTAGGTCATTCCCAAAATTCACCTCAGGCCATATAAATTCCTCCCAAGACCATGGTTGCGTTCGTCTTTCTCTTCCGGTCATGTCCTTGGCCATTATTCGGGCTAATTTTACCTATAAGAGAAACGCCCAAAAACAAACCACGAAACCCTAGATATGGTGCTTGGCTTCACATATCAGATAAATGAAATTGGATAATACAGAAAACTTGGAAACTTGATGAGGAATATGAATATGCAAATAGTTTGTACAAAAGGTGCAGGAATAAAGATTTACAAATTCAAATGCAGAGAGGTTTTCTGTGACACTTACAGTGTGTTTGAGCGTGTATGGAGGCTTTCTAGGGATTGGTTCTGACTCAGTGAACCTCCAGCAATCGATTGGTAACAAGCTTTGCTTCTGAAAACGCCTTAAAGTATGATTTTGGTTTCACACTTTTTACCACTTTTTTCAAGTTTTATTTGGTTGGTTCTTGCAGCCTCTAGCCTTGTTTTCGTTCCCTCTAGCTTCCTTATGTAATGCGGAATGCATTAGGTTAATAAATGTGGATTGAATCCTTCCACATCAATGCCATGAGATTTGATTTGATTCACCATTGAAAGCTTGCCTAATTTGTAAAAAAATCCATCTTTTAGTTCATGATATGATGAGATACTAATTTGATGATGATCATGATGATGATTAAGACCTAAAACAACCAAAAAGATCTCAAGTAATCAATATTTAGATTTTACATGATTTAATTTGATTTAAGATGAAATAATTCAATAAAAATCAAATAAAATAGTAAAAAAGAAATATGATCTCAAGGATGAAGCTAGGACACGTGTGAAATGGGGAAAGATCAAATCAAGTGGAAAAGAATGGGCCCATTTGACAAAATTTGAAGTTTTGGGGATAGTTGACTTTTGGCAATTTTGCAAAAATGCCCAACTTCAACAATGCATAACTTCTTCAATTTTGAACTTTTGGAAGTGTTATCTGACTTTTTATAAAGCTAGAGATGTCCTATAACCAACCCTTTTGGTCTCATATCCTTTTGATATTCCATGCTCAAGTCATAAGCTTTGAAAAAAAAAGGTGTTTTTGTTGACTTTCAAAAATGACCTATAATGTCCAAATTTATAACTTCTTGTGAGTGCATTTTATGATCTTGGTGTGTGAAGATGGATTGTAGGAAATTTCATCCTATTCAAAATGAGCTTTGGAGGGGTCATTTAGCATAAAGTATGAGAAAGTTATACTTGGTCAAAGTTGGTTTGACTTTTCTTGTAAAACCTTAATTTAGCAACTTTTGAATCTTGATGAATTTTGAGCAATCCTTGATGAATCATGATCAACCATTGATAAAATGATGAAATATACTTCAAAATGAGAATGTTGACAAAAAATCTTGAAGTTTGACTGTTTATAGGTCACAGTTGACTTTTGCCCTAGCACAGTCGATTTTTGGACCCTTTGAGCAATTGACTGAGCAAACTTCCTCTGCAAGGCTTGAAATTTGACATGGATGACCTTGAGAACATATTAGGACATTAGGGATAACTTGAGGTCATTTGGATTCAAGGATCTTGATGCAACACAAAACCCTAATTTGTGGTTGACTGCCTTAGGAGATAGCTTGACTGTCCAACTCTTGAGCAATCTTGAGCCACTTGGAGATTTTTCTTGCAATGTCTTGAGAAATATGAGAGGGAAAATTTTGGGGTACAACACATTGCTTTTATGTTTTGACTCGGGAATCTCAAAATGCCAAATCTAAAGCCTCAAAGATGCGTCCCCGTGGTGTACCCCAAGACGTTATCCACACTGGATCCAGCGCGGAACTGGGATTTGTCCAGTTTGGGCTTTTAATTCTGCTTCTTTCTCACCCCTCGTTTTCAATTTTGCAGTGAGACACATTTTGTCTTTTTTGATTTATTTATTTTCTTTTTATTTCAATTCATTTCCCTTTTCTATTAAAAAAATCATTTAATAAAAAAATCACAAAAAATATTAGACTTAAATTTTTCTAATTAATTTAATTATTGTAAATTTTAATTAATTATTTAATCATCTTTTTCTTAATTAATTAAACTAATTAGAATTAGGTTTCCATTAATTCAATTATTATTTTTTCTAATACAAAAACAACAAAAATTTATTTTCTTAAATGTTTAGGAGTTTTTAGGGTTTTGATCTCGCTTCCATCTCCGCACGCTTATTTAACTTTGCATGTTTATTTTCTTCATGAATTATGTAATTGACAAAGGGATGTAATAGTTTTAATTAGGACTTTTTATTTCCCCATTTTGGTTTGTAATTCCCCCCATCCTGAAGCCTTGTAATAGCGTATATTAAAAATTCCTGCACTTTACTTTCCGTACTTATTTAATTAACTGTTAGATGAATGCTAATAGGCTTGTATGAAAAGACTAAAAGCAAACGTTAGCAAACCTAATATTCAAAGATAAACATAATAGAAACATAACACACTCGCACATGCGCACCTCTAAGGTACCTCCACTTGTTGCCTTCAGAATAAAACAGTCACGTATCTCGAACATAGGAGATTTTAATGGTAACCCTTTGGGTTTTGAGATCATAAGTCCCTCGATGACCCATTCGACGTTTCCTCGGTATATGATCTTAAAACCTTAGGGTAATTACTAAAGTATCTTACGATTTGCTCTCGCGACTATACGATGACCCTCGCTTGTCCCTCAAACATCCAACGATAGGGCTACCTACTGACTAATAGTAGGATATCATTATCTAGCGAAAAAGAGGAAAAGAACAAAGACCATTCGAGTAGGTAGACCACTTATAGTTGCTTGCTCATAAAAAACAAACAAAATAAATTTCTCACATATACACTCTCATTTTTAAATATTTTCAAAGACAAGAAACACTTTGTATACGTTCTCAATGATACGAGAAACATTACAAAGTTCGCCGCACTAAGGCGTCTTTTCAAAAATATTTTCAAAACACAAAGTATTTTCAAAAGTGAGCTAGCAACTTAGAGCCCGTAGATAACTACGGATGGAAAACGTGATAACACCTTCCCTTTTCATAATCTACCCCCCGAACTCAAAATCTTTAAAAAGGTCTTTCCTGTTCTTTTCACCTTTTATTTTGTTGGATAAAAGAAAAGTCCATGGCGACTCTTGCTAACCGCAACATTTGCGATAAAAACGCAAAACCAGTAAAGTCAGTTCTCCCACTGTATTACAGAACTGACGACTTTGCTAGGGAGATTGTGGGGAATCTAAAAATGGGGCTACCTTAGAGCTAGATCATATTTAAAATGTTTTACTTGTTTGATTTGTGTGCTTTACCTTTTGGATTCATGTTTGGGTTATTGTAAAAGATCCTACACCCAGATCTAGGACACTTTTTAGGTAAGCAAGAATAGATCGTGGAGATTGTACGACATAGACCGACATGGTTGAAGCGATATCTGCGTTAGTGTGACACATCTGTTGGTACCGGTATCCTTTATGTTGAATCAAGGAGAATACGGGGCCACTGTATGGTGTTATAAAGCACTAACTGTACTTAGAACCTTAGTTGAACAAACTTGGCCATTAGAAAGTAGTGAGATAGTCGGCTTTGATATAAAACTGAGGATTGGTTGATACTCGATAGTACACTTATTGAAATTGGACTTTCGAGATATTTCAGCAGTGAGAAAAGACCGCTTGAGCTGAAAAAATGCCCGGTGAAGAAAGATCAGTGATATTGAGATTCCTTAGAACCCGGTTACTTTCTTTTAGGACAGGTTGAACCAACTAAACTTCAAGAGGGTACTTACCTACAAACTTCATACAAGCCTGAACCTAAGGCTACTTATGTGACTTTTTTGAATTTATTATCTAACAACTTGAACTCCTTGCAGGAATTGTTTGTATTCATTATCTAATAACTGAGACTTCTTGTAAGACTTACTTGTTTTCATCACCTTACACTTTTTCTTGGTGCATAACATCATGACATCATGCCATAGAGTTTTCATTAATCATTTCAAGGATCTCAAGGGCCTTTGATGCAGGTTATCATGAACCAAACGCCTAGCAAGGGGCCGGAGGATTTATTTTCCTCTAACCAAATGCCGCCAAAGTATCATGAACCGACGTCTAGCAAGGGGAAAGGGGATTTATTTTCCTCTAGCCAATACCATCAAAAGACCAAAGCACGATAACTTGAGTCAGAGACTATGATCCACTCGACATGGTGATCTTGATTCTCATGGAAGGACGTTCAATGATACAAAGTTCTTAAGTCAAATTTGCAGTCGGATTCTAACATTTTCTTTGTTTACCCTGCGAGATCCTTGAAAACATTGCATCTACATATCATGCATCATCTCATGAACAGGTTTTCCAGTACAAGTTTCTCATTTTTCTCGCTGTTTATTTCAGCAGAAAAACGACCCTCGAATAAAATGTCAAAGATCTCCAGGCTCAACATGTATAATTTCAGGAAACCCTTCTGAATCTGGCCAAGGGGCAGCAAGAAATAATGACGCTCCTTGCCAAGAAAAAGAAGAAGACTAAGAAGCCAATTATGTCCTTAATCTGGGAAGGAGATTCAGAGGTCCGACCCAACCGATTCAAGTTATTGAAGTCTCCTCTGATGAAGATGACGACCAAGATGAAGATGATAGAAACATTAAGCCAGAAGACAGGAATAACCAGGATTCTGAAGACGAAGATTACTCGGATGAACAATACCCTCCTGCTGATGACATTTAAAAATAGTTGGAAGATAGGCTCAAGCCTATGAAGGTCCAGAAGATACCAGGATTGGATTTCGGTGAACTAGGGCTAGTTCTAGGGGTGGTCATCCCACCTAAGTTTAAGGTCCCTGTCTTTGCCAAATATAACAGGGTCTTTTATTCTAAACTTCACTTGAAGTCATACGTCAGAAAGATCCAGCCTCACACTGCTGACCGGAAGTTATGAGTCCATTTCTTCTAAGAAAGTTTGGCTGGCACTTAACTGGAATGGTTCTATCAGCTGGAAGAAACCAACATTCATACATGGGAAGACTTGGATGCTGCTTTCTACAAGAAATACCAATACAATACTGACCTGACACCAACTTGGGTGCAATTGCAGAATATGTCCATGGGCTCAAGGGAAGGATTCAAGGAATATGCACAGAAATGGAGGGATTTAGCTGGCAGGGTGCAACCTCTTCTGACTGATTGGGAAATGGTAGATATGTTCATAGGCACTCTGACAAGCCTGTTCTTTAATATACTGATTGGAAGTTCTTCGTCTGATTTTATAGAGATGATTCTGAATGGGGAAAGGATTGAAACTGGTATCAAAAGTGGGAAGATCCCAATAGCCTCGACCTCTAATGATATGAAGAATCTCTTTGTTGGTAAAAAATAAACTAATTCTGTTTATGGTCAAAGGAGCCATGGTAAAAATGACCACCAGCAGTCCGTGGGAGAGGTGTTAATTTCTAATCCTACACCTGTTCAACAACAACAAGGAAATAGGCGTAAGATAAAGTTTCAAGAAAGGCAGTACACTAAGATTAATATGCCATTGTCTCAAGCGTTACAATATTTGCTAAAAGTGGAATTGATTACACTAAGAGATCCTCCTCAAAACCCCGATACCTCCTCTCCTAAGTACAATCAAATGCAAAGTGTACCTACCATTCTAATAGTCATGGGCACGACACCGACAACTGTTGGTCTTTGAAAAACAAGATTCAAGATTTGATTGACAACAAGGATATTGAATTTGACCCTCTTAAGGCTCCCAATGTGATCACTACTCCAATGCCAAATCATGGTCAAGATTGAGAGCGTTTATTTCATTTGAATTCTCAAATTGTAATTTCTTTTGATTGTTCGAACACTTATTTTATGTCAAACTTTGTTATTCCATTAATGCATCGCATATGTTTGTCTTTAATTAATCCATTCATTTTCACTATACTGAAACCATGCTTTTACTTCCTTTTTGTGATATTCAACTCTCGAATAAAAACTATAAGCCTTTAGAGGAAGGATGACGAAAACAATACCATAACCTCATACAATATGCTTTTGAATAGACCTTGCTGACAATGTACAAGCGTTGTTTCAAATCCTAAACAGTGGAGTTATAAGAAAGATAATCCCTAGTCAATCCCTTTGAGCCTAAGAATTAGGATTTTTCTTTTTCACACAAATTGAAACCTTTAATAATAACCTGGGGCAGGGTGGTTTCTCAGTTAATTCAAATGTGCATTTAGTCGCAAGCTCTACCTTCATACACGTCGAATAATGTTGAAGATGCTCTTCTAAATCAAAAGACAATGATGGTTCCCCATAATCACTAAAACAAACAGTCATTATTTTTCAAGAGAAAAGCCCATTAAGTCAAAACCTATGAAGGAGACTTAAGAAAAAAACTGGGGCATTCCACTGACTGTAATCACAAAAGAAACAGTTCAGATAAAAGGTAGGGATAATCAAATAAAAAAAGAGGTCGCTACAAATCCTCAACAAAATAAAAAGTGTTACAAGAAAATGACTGCCTTCTCAAATAAACTTTCGGTATCCGAACCATCATCGGAATATCAGGGCAAATATTCCAGACTCACTTGGGATCTAAACGCACAATTAACTGAGTATAGGACTGAAGAACATCATGAAGAACGGGTTGGGTACAAAAAAAGTTTGAGCATTTATCCTTTGTTTCTTAAACCGTGAACCAGACCACGTTATAACCCTTAAAAGTACTAACTGAAGCATGGGTTAGTTCGAAAGCATATTGTTACAAAAGGTATCCTGACTCGTGTAAGGTTTACTATAAATCCTGAGTTGAATTCATATTCTTATAAAATTATCGTCTCCCCAGCTTGAATCTGTTACTCAGATGGCCACGAGTCGGCGGTAAAATTCCTCTCCCCAATAAAGTTGCCAGTATCCCTAGAGAGTTGCTATTGAATCTAAAATTGGGCCAGATATCAGTCAACTTTATCCTTCCCAGACAAGACGGAAGGTTATCCATCTCTTTTATCCCCAATCAGGGTATAAACTCCCCAGCAGAGCAATGAACAACCAATGTTCTTAAACTTTTCTCTCCAAGCAGGAATTAACATTCACTAGCAGAGTTTCCTCAAGCAAAAAGCAGAAATCAATATTCCCTATCGGATTTTCCTCAAATAAAAAAGCAGGAGTCCCCAACAAAAACAATCCTCAAAATATTGAAGATATACATACTCTTCATCCCCAACGATAATCAGGGATTTATTTTCCCCAGACAAAGATGTTGCTCGAGTTTACAAATGCACTTCAATAACATTTCACATTCATACATCATTTACCAATATCATAGCATATACATACGAAACGCATATAACACAGTCTCATTTATTTTGAGAACATCATTATGCAACGTATTTCATACATCATGACATTGCATGTAGCTAACTATTTACCCCTTCAGGAAAGATCAATCAACAGACAAACATCATCAACTACTTATATGACCCGACAATCTTCTCAAAGGATACATCTGACAAATGGCTATTTCAGCAATTTCCTCAGAACGTCATTCTCAAAGAGACCTCTTATGGATCAGATTAAATCAACTAAAAATTTATTCTGATACTTCTTCCAGTCGAAGTGGGACATAAATATCTTATGGCTCAGGGTAAATAGACCAAAGATTTATTCTGATACTTCTTCCAACGGACCTTTTTCTGGCTCAAATTAAATCGACCAAAGATTTATTCTGATACTTCTTCTAGTTAAAGATAAAGAGACCTCTTCTGACTCAGATTGAATCGACCAAATATTTATTCTAATACTTCTTCCAGTCGAAGTCGGACATAAATATCTTCTGGCTCAGGGTAAATCGACCAAAGATTTATTCTGATACTTCTTCCAACGGACCTTTTTCTGGCTCAGATTAAATCGATCAAAGATTTATTCTGATACTTCTTCCAGTTAAAGACAAAGAGACCTCTTCTAGCTTAGATTAAATCAACCAAAGATTTATTCTGATACTTCTTCCAGTCAAAGTCGGACATAAATATCTTTTGGCTTAGGGTAAATCGACCAAAGATTTATTCTGACACTTCTTCCAGCAGACCTTTCTCTGGCTCAAATTAAATCGACCAAATATTTATTTTGATACTTCTTCCAGTTAAAGACAAAGAGACCTTTTCTAGCTCAGATTAAATCGACCAAAGATTTATTCTGATACTTCTTCCAGTCAAAGTCGGGCAAGAAACATCTCCTGGCTCAGATTAAATCAACCAAAGATGTATTTTGATACTTCTTCCAGCGGACCTTTTTCTAGATCAGATTAAATCGACCAAAGATTTATTCTGATACTTCTTCCAATTAAAGACAAAAAGACCTTTTCTGGCTCAGATTAAATCGACCAAAAATTTATTCTGATACTTCTTTCAGTCAAAGTTAGGCAAGAAACATCTTCTGTCTCAGATTAAATCGACCAAAGATTTATTTTGATACTTCTTAAGTGGACCTTTTTCTGGCTTAGATTAAATCGACCAAAGATTTATTCTGATACTTCTTCCAGTTAAAGACAAAGAGACCTTTTCTGGATCAGATTAAATCTACCAAAGATTTATTCTAATACTTCTTCCAGTCAAAGTCGGGCATAAACATATTCTGGCTCAGATTAAACCAACCAAATGTTTATTCTGATACTTCTTCCAGCAGACCTTTTTCTGGATTAGATTAAATCGACCAAAGATTTATTCTGATACTTCTTCCAGTCAAAGTCGGGCAATAAACATCTTTTGGCTCAGATTAAATCGACCAAAGATTTATTCTGATACTTCTTCCAGCGGGCCTTTTTCTGGCTCAGATTAAGTCGACCAAAGATTTATTCTGATACTTCTCCCAGTTAAAGACAGCGAGACCTTTTCTGGCTCAGATTAAATTGACCAATTATTTATTCTGATACTTCTTCAAGTCAAAGTCAGGCATAAACATCTTCTGGATCATATTAAACCGACCAAAGGTTTATTCTGATACTTCTTCCAGCGAACCTTTTTCTGGCTCAAATTAAATCGACGAAAGATTTATTCTGATACTTTTTCCAGTTAAAGACAAGTAAAGACCTCTTCTAGCTCAGAGTGAATCGACCAGGGATTCATTCTGATACTTCTTCCAGTTGAAGGCAATCATATATAGCTTCTGGCTTAGATTAAATCAACCATAGATCTATTCCAATACATCTTCCAGTTGCATACAAGCATAGACATCTCCTGGCTCAAATTAAATCAACCGTAAGATTTATTCTGATACTTCTTCTAGTTGAAGTTAAAAGTTACTTTGGATGACATCTATAAGCCCATCTCTGACGACTCTCCATCACCTCTCCAAATGACAAATATAAGCCCATTCCCGATACAATCAACTAACATCGTACCTCTTGCACGAACAAGTGTAAATTTTCTAGGCACTTAAGTGTTCAATCGTCTTCTACCTTCAAGTCACGAATGGAAGATATGCCAATCTAACTCTTCAGGTTTAATAATATTGAACAGGTGCAGTTGTTGTATCCTAAAATTTTCCCTCCCATTTTTCTTAAGACATGCTTTCAAAGGTTCTAAAGATACTCAAGGGTTGACCAGTCAAACCTCCTCCTAAGCAAAGGGTCTACAACTAGGGTTTTGAGTTCCTCAAATAAGTTTGAGTTGAAAAGGTCTCAAGTGGATTTCATGGTTCTCCATAGGTCCTCAATAAGGTTCATATCAAGTTTCAAGTCCTACCTCACAAGTTTTCTCAGTCAATGACTCAGATGATTGAAAATCAACTATATTGGTCAAAAAAGTCAATTGTGGTCAACATACAGTCAAACTTCAATTTTTTTGGTAAAAATCAATATTTTTAAGTGATATTCATCATTTTATCAAGTATTTATCATGATTCCCCAAGGAAAGCTCTCAAATCATCAAAAGTCCAGAATTCTCAAATTAGGGTTTCCTTAAGAGAAGTCAACTGAACTTTGATCAGGCAAAACTTTCAAATGCTTCATGAACTTTTCCCTAACCAAATACCATTTTGAAGAAAAGTCAATTCTTTACAACTTTGATTTTATACTCAAGTCCAAAAAGTGCTTCATTTGAAAGATATGAGCTAATACATTATAGGTCATTTTCAAAAGTCAACAAAAGACACTTTTTGTCAAGGCAACTTACATCAAGATAATGTCTTCAAAAGCAAAATTGATCAACATAGATATTATTGAGGTGATCTTAATATTTATAAAAAGTAAAAAATCATCTTCAAAAGATGAAAATTGAGCAAGTTATGAATTGCACAAGTTGGGAAATTTTGAGGAAATGCATGAAATGCAAAGTGAGCAAACTTGAAGTTTTGAACTAGTGGGCCTAACTTTTGATATTCAAACATGTTAGAGGACCTCTAAACCCATTTACATGTTTTTTTAAATAACTTTTATTTCTTTTATTTGAATTTTTATTCATTTAAATACAAATAAGATTAAATAAAATATGAAACAATGGTATAAAGACTTAGGCTTTTTGTTTCAATCATCCAAAGGCCCAAGACAACTCATGACAACTCATTACAATCTTGCCGAAACGTGCAAGACTCAAAATGGCAAGGAAAATCTCAAAATTGGAAAGTTTTAAACATGTTTGATCTTGTTTGAATAAGGCCATAATTACTTGATTTTATTCCATATTTGTTTGCTTCATTTCTTCCTCTATATAAGGACAAGCATATCAAATGCAAAAGGACCACAAAATCATTGCATAAAAAGCTCTCCAAAAATTCTCCAAAATTCAAAGAAGTTATGAAAATTATATCTCACAATTCCATCAAGTTTCAATCCAAACTAAGGCTAACATTCACCTCATGAAGATCAAAGGAGTTGATTTAGATCCATAGATGTACTCCTCGAGCACCAGAGCACGATCTGTGCATCACGCCGATTTTTGAAATTGGTAAAAATCAAAACTATATTTTCTTGCGTTTTTAATCATTACTAACATATTTGATTTCCTCCTATGCATCATTAGAATAGGATAGGTACATTACATGTAAAGTTTGACGCAAAAATGGTGTTTTACCATTGTTAGGGCACTGAAGCCATTGATCATCAAACCAGACATTGCAAGCAATTTTCTCCCCTTGCACCCCCCATTTGTTTTTCACATAGCAGGCCCATAGTTTTTTTTATATTATTTTTAATCTATTTCTTTTCTTTTTTTAATCACTTTTTTTAATAAAATCATAAAATTCAAAAAAATTAGATATAGATTTTAATTAATTAAATTTATTTTCATAATAAGAATTAATTAATTTAATCACTTTAAGTTTATTTTATTAATTAAAATTTAATTAAAATTAAGCTTTAATTATCATTCAATTATTTTTCTAAATAAAAACACCAAAAATATTTTTTATACTTAGAATTTTTTTTAGATATCTTGCCCTCTTCAATCTTCACGCGTTTATTTACTTTTTCGCATTTTTTTCAACATTGTAATTGTCCAAAGTTTGCAATATCTAATTAGGACCCTTTTACATTTTTATCCCCATTTTATTGTTTGTACTTCCCCATCCTCGAAGCGATGTAATAGCGTAGGTTACTTTCCGCATTTTTACTTTCTCGCACTTGTATATGTATCTAGTTGCTAGATTAAATAGACGTGCATGACAAGACTTAAAAGCAAACAGTAGAAAACCTAACATCCAAGATAAACATAACTGAAACACAACACACTTTGCACACGCACACCTCTAGGATGACCCTCACTTGTTGCCTCAGATAATACAGTCATGTCTCTCAAACGTGAGAAATTTTAGCAAAGACCCTTTGGTTAAAAGATCATAGTCCCTCGACGACCCTTCGATGTTGCCTCGGTAAATGATCTTAGTACCTTAAGGTAATTGCTAAAGTGTCTTACGAGTTGCCTTCGTGACTTTATGATGACCCTCGCATGTCCCTCAAACATTCAATGATAGGGCTACCTACTAATCAATGGTAGGATAGCACTATCTAAAGGAAAAGAGGAAAAGAACAAAGATCTTTCGAGTAGGTAGACAGCTTGTAGTTGCTTGCTCACAAAATAAAAAAAATTTCCCACACATATACTCCCCTTTCTAAATATTTTTCAAAGACAAAAAAAAAACACTTTGTATGCATTCTCAACAATACGAGAATCAAAGTTCGACGCACTAAGGCGTCTTTTCAAAAATATTTTCAAATACACTTACACAAAAAAGAACTTTCAAAGTGAGCTAGCAACTAAGAGCCCTAGATAACTACAGACGAAAAGAGTTCTAACACCTTCCCTTTCCATAACCTACCCCCTTACTCAGAAAAATTCTCAAAAGGTCTTTCCCATTCTTTTCACCCTTTCTTTTATTGGATAAAAGAAAAGTCGGTGGCGACTCTTGCTAACCGCAACATTTGCGATAAAATGCAAAACTAATAAAGTCAGTTCTCCCACCGTATTACACTAATCTTATCAACAAACACCTTAATCATATCAAGACTATCCTGAGCCAACAAATTCAAGATGTGCGCACAACACCTCACATGAAATAGTTTACCATCTAATGGTAAATGTCTCTTACCAGGATAATCTCTCTTCAATCTAGCAATACAATTATCATTGGCACTAACATTATTTACTTAAATTAAAATAACCTTATCCCTTATTCCCCAATCATCCATCATCTTAATCAACTCCCTACATAAAACCTCCCCAGAATATGGTGATGACATATTCTTAAAAGATAAAACTCATTTGTGAAGTTGCCATTTTGAATCAATGAAATGACCAGTCACAGTCATATAACCTATTTTCTGTTCACCATACCACCACATGTCAGTTGTAAGACTGATCCTGTTAATCAAAGATACATACTTTTTATCTTAACTCTCCCATCCTCATAAAAAGTCTCACAATTAAGCTTAACTTGTTGCATAGTAATATTTTTACACCATGGATAATTCTCTCTTAAAATTCATTAAAGATAACACCTTCTATAACATAAAAAGTAAATGCATGACCTAGAATCATATGCGCTACAACTTCTCTAACTCTAGCATGATTATATGTTTAAGTTGCCAAATTAGTAGTATTATCACTACCACCTACATTTAACCTAGACTGTGCAACCTCTTTGTTATTATTACCTTTCAACCTCAACTTTATCTGAATACAAGCTTCTAAATGGTTCTTATCATTAAAAGTACTTTTCCACTTCACATCATAAGTGTAAAGCTTACCGCACCATCTGCACTTCCACTTCTTAATGCCATCAGGTTGTTAAATAAGTAGCATTTCAGTATGAAAAATAGATTTTTTGGGACGAGGAGCTTTACCAAAGGCATTTCTCTGACTCCGAGAACTCTGATCTTGGTCACCTGAAGGGGTTGATCCATCAGTAGTCGTAGTATTTTGAGTAGTAGTAGTAGTAGTATTTTGTGTAGCGTTCTTAGTTGGAATTGGAAGCTCCAAATCAATCATCTCGCCAATCTCTATATTTCCTCCATCCATTGTTTCCTCTCCCCCAATCCCATCAAGCAACATATTAATATCAATAAGATTATTCATGGTTGGAGTCAATGAGAAATCTTGAAAAGACGTGGAAGAAAATACAATATCAATCGAACAATAATGTAATACGAAATAAGAATAAAATTCAACAATAGAAGATAACCTCTTTATTAAGAACATAAGACAAACAATTATTATTAAAAAACCCCAATTCAAAACCCTAGTCGAGCCCTTATTAACAAGAAAACTCAGCAACAAAAGACAACCTCTTTATTATTGTTAATCAAATGTCAAAACACAAATCTCATGTCAAAATTGAAACATGCATGTACAAACTCACAACAATCAAAACATATTTAAGTCAGAACTCAGAAGAATAGATAAACGAACATGTAAAATAACATTTTAGGTCAAAATTGTAACAGGCAGGTAAAGAACGATTCGACAACTCAAACATGCAAACATGATAAAGAATAATATAACAAAAATAAAAAGAAAGGTTGAATACATTACAAGATTCTGGCTTGGACGATTGACTCTAATTCGCTTACAGATAATATCACACAACACTCAAGATTCAAAAACATATAAAATCAATATATCACACTCAACAATCTAAACATTTTGACTTGGTCGGAAAGAGGAGGTCATTGGAGGCGGAGAATGAGACACGGTGGAGAGTGACTGAAGATGGAGGGACCGAGAAAGACGAAGGTGTTGAAATGAAATAAAAGTAAAATTCATATTAATACCTTCGATTATTTATTAGATACTTGAGTCGATTCTTGATTCAAATATCGTACTAAATAATTATCTATTCTCAAACTACACTAGTCGGTCTCTAATAAACCAGATCTTAGATAGACATCCACTCCACTTCTCCAAAAACAATCCTAATTATACCTATTTGAGTTGGTTAGGTTATGCCACATGTAATACACATTCGCATGTCCAACCATCCTTGGGAGTCCTAGAAGGACGATGTTTAAATTCCCATCTCCATTAAGAACTAATAAACCTAACAATTATAAGTCACTTTCCACATAAACAAATGTTGTTCCAAAATTGTTTTACAATATTAATAAAATATTACTTTTTGTCATACTTTAGGTTTAAGATTTATTTAATATACAAAGATAACATAAAGAAATTGCACATGCATTCGATCAAATGAGTCTATAATACTCTACTTTTTTTAGGCTAATTATTAAAATATGTTCACAAATATTTTTGTTACTTATTAAAATGGTTAATCTCTACAGTCTTACTCCATTGTTTTTTTTTATTTGTCATATTTGCATTATTTTTTTATTTACGTATAACTTTCAAAGTTCAATCTACATTAATATTGTTTTGTCAATATTATACTCAATTATATAGAAAGAAATATATGGAAAAAATGAATTATTATATAAAAATAATAAAGTTTATTAATTATATATTTTAATATTCAAATATAATACATATTCATTTAACTACTTTCACGTACCAATAATAACAAAATATAATAATAATAAAATAAAATTCAAAAATAGTCTATGCATTTGATCCAAAAATGCATCAAAATTCTTCAACTTATATTTATATATATCTATAATTATTACAAATGAATAAATTATTAATTTTTTATTTTTGTTGGAAATAATTTATATTTAAAAGATATTGTTATTTAGAGGTGGTAGAGTTTTTGAGGTTGTTAGTTAGAAACTATAAATTTATGAGATTGCTTAATTTAGAAGTAAAAGTTTGATGTAATCAAAAATTGTTATTAATCAGAAACAGAAGCTCTTAAGGGTACGTCTAAAAATATATTTAACTTCTAGAGTTCTGGAGCTGAATTTGTTAGTATAACAGTTAAGTTTAATATTTTTTAGTTTGTACCTTTTAATTTAATTATTAAATTTGTCTTTTATTAAGGACTACTAACAATTTGCTTTGAATATAAATAAATTAGTGGTAAATATCATTTATAACATTAACAATAATAAATCATCGATTAATCATTTCTTTTATAAGTTTTATAGTCGTCATTACAATAAATATATTTTCTCTTACATTTTATTGATTTATTAATCTTGCGAACCATCTCTCTTTATATAAAATTAACTATATTTTTAATTTATGTGAAATTATCAAAATTATTTATAATTTGCAGGTATAGCTAACACAGCAAGTATAAAATTAACCATATTTATAATTTATGTGAAATTATCAAAATTATTTATAATTTGCAGGTATAGCTAACACAACAAGTATGCAGTAGCACAAACAATCAAATGAAAGGCGATTAGAGTAAACTCTTCACCATGATTAAGCTAAATATTTCATAACATCGTAACTGTCCCCGATTTAAAACTAGTATTAAAGTTTTCCCTGTAAATTAAATTTGCACATTTTTCTAAGTAAGTAAACAATTATTATTCATCTTCCAAAAAAAATTATTATTATTCAAAACCCAAATTATTTATTTATTTCAAAATCAATTTTAATTAAATGAAATAAAGAGAGCATGCAGTGCAGATAACGACAAAAGCACGTTTTATCTGCAATGGTCCATCCAAACTAAAGAAGAAAAAACAAAGAACATGATTCACTGCATTTATAAAATTG
Source organism: Vicia faba (assembly GCA_948472305.1). Taxonomy (NCBI): domain Eukaryota; kingdom Viridiplantae; phylum Streptophyta; class Magnoliopsida; order Fabales; family Fabaceae; genus Vicia; species Vicia faba. The sequence goes on along the minus strand of OX451736.1, from coordinate 483,226,168 downwards.
AAGAACTCATGCACTAGACATATTTTAAATCGCTAGATAAAGATCTAACAGTCTTTATATTTTAATTTTAAAATAATTAAAAACTGTATTAAACTCTCAATCGTTCGATCTTGATCTAACAATCGTAAATATATTAATGCGTGAATGCAGAAATGTTTTGACTGCATGCAATCCGAATTTCAAAAACAATAGAGATTAGTTCCACTTTCTTACTCAGTGTCAGAAAATCAATAATCAAAAAGCCAGAAATAACTAACAAACAAACAAAATTTTCCGTTTAACTTGACTCTACAGCACAACACAAATAAGCTGAAAAAATCGCTTTTCACTTTTTCACTTCTTCACTTCTTCTCATTCCCGTCGCTATGACTATTGTAGCGGCTTCTTCTTCTTCACTACTACTTCCCTCCGCCTCTGGTTAGCAACTTTTCTTCCTAATCTCTTACATTCTTCAATTTCATCTTTCTCCTCAAATCCTCATTCATGCACTTTCTTGTAGAATTTGCAAGTTAGGGTAATTATTCTTCAATATTTTATTCGAATCATAACATGAAAATAGCTTATCATTCTTAATTTGTCATAACTTAATTTCATAGTAAATGTGTGTGTATCACACATTGTGTATTTGGTTATGCGGGACTGAATTGATTTTGGTTAAAAGTGAGTTGGATATAAAGTGATTTATGTTTGGATACGTGATTGTGACTTCAACAAAAAATTTCAGTGTAAAAATTACGTTTAATCTTAGAATTTACAAATTCAAACTTAAAAAAGAATCAATTCTAGAAGCAGAATCAATTCTTCCTTAGAAGAATCAAACATCTCAAAATCAATTTTACACCAAACATACATTCTGTATTCACCAAAGCTTTTCAAAATTTTGAAGGAGGTGAATTTGCTTTGTTGTATAGTACAATAAAAATAGAGCCAAGTTATAAAAAAAGGCTTATATTATGTATATAGATTGTGATTGACCTCTTAAGTTTTAGGGTTAAATTAAGATTATAGGAAATCAATCTTGAGAAGGGCACTAAAATTTGATGGAAACTGGAAACTGTTTTTTTCTATTGATAACTCAAGTGTATAAGAATTGTATAGTTTTGTTTTGTTTGGTTTTGCAGAGTTTTGGATTTTCTGTTGTACATGATCTTTTTTTCTTCTTCTTCTTCTTTTCGATATTTTAAACTCTTTCTGTTGAATGTTTTTTCATATTGTTCAATAATTTGTGTCTTGCAGAAGGGATATGTTACCCATTGACCTATGGAGTAACTTGCAGTTCTATCAAATACCCCATTGATGGGCGAAGGGTGCATGATCTTACCAACACAAGGTGCTTCAATGAATAGTCTTTATTTATCCTTATTCTTCTTAGGAAACTAGACTGATACGTTTGAAAACATGATCTCTTTCTCTGGCGTATAGGTTTGTATGTGGGATCGTTTGGTTTGTCATTTACTTAGAAATATGGAAATTAGAGAGAGATACTTATGATCTAGTTTTGCATCTATATTGATCTTGTCTACACATTGTCCATCCATTCGATGTAGAAGCCTAACCTGTTTAGTCGAGTCCTTTTTATTAATAATCCTACCACAGGCTTCCGCTATACTGAGATTTTAGTTTTGTTGCAATATTTGATTTTGGATTTAATTCTAATACAGTCAATATCAACCGTAACATCTTTAGATATATTTGACTTTTATCGTAATTACCTCAGAAGTCATGCTCATGAATGGTTGTCATGTGTTGACCGTGTAAAACTTTTACGACAGTGCACTGCAATTAAACTCTTTGGCTTTTGGTAACAAAACGTTTAATGACTTGAATTCTTATACATCTCATGATTCTACAATCAAACATTCAGCATAATATGTAGGTTGAAAGTTCATGAAATTGTTGTATCAACATTTATTTATGCTTTGTTGGAAATCAGAGGTGGAGGGAAATGAGATGAAACTTGCTCTTATTTATAGAGCGTGTTGATCACTAACCATCAATGGTTAACCAACTCCTGACTAACTATTTGATTTTTAGCTGATTGAACTGCCTAACAGATTGAACTAACATTCCTAACGCGATTTATTCATTGACCTTAGTTTTGTCTATCTTTAGATGCAAAAGTCCATTGTTTGGATCAGCACACTTCCTTTGGCTATCCACGGAGCATGATTTCCTTTCAAAGATTTGTGTTGCTGCAGACTATTCAGATTCTATATCTGATTCATACCATCCTCTTGAAAAACTGAAAGTTTCCAATGATGTTCCACCAGCTAGACTCTCTTCTGCTGAAATAGCTAGAACTACTATTGAGGTTTGTGCCTATATGCTTTTGTGCATGTGAAAACAGTCAATTTGCAATATCTATGATTGCAAACCTTGTAATCATGATGTTATTTTTGTATTTTCTGGACATATTTAGGTCATAGTCATCTGTAAACTTTTATCACCGTGCTCTCTTTTGTTGGTATTAGGCTACTAGAGACGCTTTGCTAATATTTCCTGGAATGGTACACTCTGAACGGCATGAACAGATTTCATGGGCTGAGTCTCAATTTGTTATTGATGAATACGGAGGTTTGTTGTCTTGTCGATAGATCTATATTTTGTTTATGAGATATGAATTATCATTTATCTTAGTGAATTCATGATTCAGTATCAACATTGAGAGTTTTAACCAAAATTTTTTCTTTTGTTTTTCTCTCTAGAGATATATTTTAGAATATTTGATGACGAAAACCTTTTGGCAGATCGTGGGGCATATAATCCGGTGGTAAGAATTTTTGGCCTTTGCCCCAGGGTTTTGGCTAGCTTTGCTTCAGAATTTTTTTTCCCTCACGTGATAATTGGTGCAAGTTGAAAATAGAAAACATTTTAAGCACCTCCAAATTCTTTATAAAGCAATCCAGTGATGTGTCTTTCTATCAATCTTTGTGTATAAAATTTCAGGCTGTCAGTTCCAATCCTCTGACTTTTCCATTCCTACATTTTATCTCGATCCTTCTTAAAATTTGAGTTTGGGCCTATCTCAACTCCAAAAGCTAGCTCACTGGTGAGGGTTTCCCCTCACTTACAACAATCTTTCACGGCATACAACTGTCAATTGAAGAACTCTGAACACTCCCTTCCATCCCCAGGACTGGATGTGTGGGATTTATAAAACTACATATCTACGAGTGGCCCAACAGATTTAGTGCAAACTCTGATATCATCTTAGAATTTGGGTTTGGGTGTAACTCAACCCCAAAATCTAGCTCATATGGTGAGGTTTTATAACCATTGTCCTGGCCATTTTTCTATCCAATGTGAGACTCTCACCAATCATTTCGTTTTAGACTGGTGTAATATGTACTTTCCCTATTAATTTTACTCAGTTATAGGCCTCAGTCATAACAGAGATACCTACATATCAAATTACATGAAGTTATTTATATTAATTATTAATTCATATCGAGAAACTATGTACTGTGTTTGTCAAATGGCTAGCTAAAAGAGCCAAAAAAAATTGTTGTTAAGAGGTAAATTCAAGTGCTCACCTCATGGTATTTATTTGTTGTCTTTGTGTTTCACATTTATGAAATTTATACTCAAGGTTTGTGTTTCTTCAGAATGCTTTATTTGGAATGGACATCCCAATGTATGATAATACAAGGATAATTAGTGAATATGACATTTTCTATGGCGGCATCACTGATCCATTCCTGATTGATGATGATTTTATTGAGGTTTGCAGCTTCAAATGCTTAATTTTGGAATTTAGTGATCTTTTTTCTATAATATATTGAAGAAATTCAAATCACTAACACATTCTTCCGCAATCAGGTTCCAGAAATTGAAGAGTTTAATGCTCTAGATAATCCCATTTACTTTTCGAAGTGCTTGGAAAAGGTTTCTCCACCTCTCATGACAAAGAACTAATAACTAATAATTTCAAGTGTTTTAACTGAGAATGATTTAACAAATCAATACACTCTAGACGAAATAATATTGATTCAAATGAATTTTCTTCTAGGCTGTCAACAGGGAATGTGAAAAGAGAATGAGTCATCCTTCGAATGGTGTTTCCATTCTAGGGAACCTCATACCTGCTTACGCAGATGAAGAGTTTTACAAAAGAATGATAAAATACACTTCAGATGGTCATGGATACATGCCTGATTGGGAAGGTATCTGATTTCGTCAAGATTGACATCTAGGATTTAAAGATTTTATTTCATACGAACACTGTTTAGTTGACAAAAGTTGTTTTCTTACTTATTCTTGATGCTAGTTTTTGACATAAAGAAATGTAGATGCATTGGTAAACTTCCTTTTAACGCTTTTTCTTTTTAATCTTTGGCTGGTGTAGGTTTTTTCTCAAATCGTGTTAATGGTAAAAGAGAGACTAATTTTATGTTATATAAGTTGAAGAATGAGCAAATCAAGCTAAACTGTGTGTATGGATCTCAGGCATGTATCTCAAAACTCCCTATATGTGTTGAACGGTATTTTTTCTATAAATTGAAGCATTGTTTAGAAACCAGTGAAGTTATACTGATCTTGATCTATTCTGAGTTCCAAGTTATGCATGTTCTACCTTTCCTAAAAATTGCAGTCTGAGATTAACTTACTAGAGTTTGAAGATGCTGAACCTGATATTCTTATACACACTTCTTGGGGACTTCTCATGCTTTTCAACCGAAAATATCATGATGCTCTTAAAGCTTTTTGCAAAAAGAAAGGTCTTGATGCTGAGGTAATCCAAAATTTAGATATTTGAATTTTCAAGTTTTTGTTTTATGGTTAGTGTATTTTGTTTCAAAATTAATATGCTTTGCGTAGATGGTGAAACATACAATGCTCAAGATACTTGCTAATTTAGATATGATTTTAATTTTCATTGTTTAATGTCTATCATGAATGTCTTCCAGGAAGCACATTTTATTGGGCTTGATAGCCTAGGTGTGGATGTTAGAGTATTCTCAGAGAAAGAAGTAAAAACTCATCGCTTTTCGTTCAAAGTCCAGGTAAGCATCTTGGGTTAATGAAAGTACATTATTTAGGTTGATGCAGTGTCATGGCTCCTTCCTCACCTGAACATTCTGCTGAACATGTACTTGTTATCAAAAAATCTAGTTCTTGTTGATTTCTTAAGAAAAATATGAGAAGTGATTGTATAAGAAGCTGACGTAAGCTATGTTATCGTGTGTTTAATGTGAAACATAGCATGATAGTATATTAAAAAATGTCATTTAGAACAGAAGATTTTATATTTGCGTAATAGCTTGAGAAGCAGATTTTGCAAGTTCAAACTCAATTCTTTTGCATTTGCAGGCCAAGTCCGAAGATATGGCTGTAAAGCAGATTGAGAAACTTTTGTATACCCCATCTAGGTGAAAAAAGAACATGCAGCAGCCACGGCGGAGTATGAAAAAACCAACATGAATTGAGTATACCTATACAACTTATTTTTATACTTAAAATTTAGGCAAAGGTGAGTTAAGGGCATTGCCACTCTATCAAAGAGGACAAGATACCGGGAGAGTTATACTCGAGCTTCACTAGTGACATGGCTGTTACCCTTTTTCCTACATTACTTTCTCATAGATCCGACATGTCAAATTGTTAACTTTTTGTTTTTGCTGACAAGAATAAATGGTGAAGGTGTTAATAGAATGAACTGTTTTAATGGCCTGAGAAAATTTTCTACTCAGATTGTAAATGTTTTCTTAGCATTATTTTATAAATAATCCATCGTGAAAGGAGAAGCATATTGACAATTTCTGTTGTGTTAGTACAAATGGATCAAAGATGTAAGATTTCTATGGCACCTCATTTCATCACTAAAATAATAGTAACAAGTTCAAAAGGACCTAAAAAGTATGGATACTATAAGACACCTGCTACGAGTCAAAGATTAGTTAGCAAAATTAATAAATTAACAAAAGTACATTTAAAGTAATATACTTATATCATGTTGTTTCTTTAATAAGCCTTAGTCATGTGACTTATAAGAAAAATCCTTATCCTTAAAAAAATAGTTGTCCCTTTCTCTAGCCAGCTCAAATTATAATATAATGAATTATTCTATTTTGATCAAATGCCAAATAAAAAAGTTTAATTTATATGTAATTGATATTAGAATATAAAAAAGACATATCTCGACCTTAATCTTAATTCAATAAAATTTGAAGAAATGCAAATAATAAGGACGGAACAATGGTTGATCGCAAGACAAATTATCCAATAATAGTGCATACATTACTTTTAAAAATATTTAATAAATAAATAACTCATTTTGTAAACAAAAATAATCAATAAATCGCTTAAATTTTGTTACTTGAAATAGCATAATTTGATAACTAAGAACAATATAGTGTTCTTATCAAAATTAGTTATTAAAATACATTAGCTCAATTAGTATGTACTAGTAAAATTAAATGGATATAAATAGCTAGTTTAGAGTTCAAAATTTGAGAACAACATTTATATACTTATGTATGAATTTAATATAAATAAGTTTTAATATTTATAAATTAATAGTATTTATAAAAAATTATAAAAATACGTCGAATAATAATCACAAACTTTATTTATTAAAAAAATAATTTCATGCTTTAATTTAAATATTTATAAACTTTAAAAATTTAAAATTATTAAGATAATAAATTTGACTAATAAAAAAGCTTAAATTATGAGTAAAAGATATCCTTCTTATCCTTCAAAATTTAAAAAAAAAAAAAAAAAACAGACAAATTTAGATATCTCCAAACTTAATCGCCTAATCCGTTTGGTCTCTTGTTTGCCTACAAAATTATATATATATATATATATATATATATATAATCTTACCGGATCAGAATTGGACTGTCACAGTTGATTCGAACTGGATTTGAGTGAGATGGGGAGTACCTGCAAGACACTCCGATGATAAAATGAGAGACGGAATGAGCAGGCGAAAAGTATGTAGGTGCGTAATGAATGAATACCTGACCCTCTTGAAGTAGAGGGTATTTATAGCCCCCAGCGCTGGGCCAAGGTCTCTTTATTTGGCCGACCAGAATTGGCCCAATAAAGAGACTGCCAGGTTCTACGTGCGTAGTGGGGACCCACACATGATCCCCTTCCTGGATGGTTGTGATCGGTGGATCTGGAACTGACTGTTTAACGCTGGTTCGCGAAATGTCGCGGTAAGCAAGAGTCGCCACCGTCTTTTATTTTCTCCAACATGGACAGGACAAAAGCACAGCAAAATTCCTGATGAGATAGTTTCTCGGTTCGGGAGGTAGATTTATAGAAAGGGAAGGTGTTAGCACCCTTTCTATCCATGGTTATCCATGGGCTCTTAGATACTTACTCATTGTGTTTTCAAAAGTGTTTGCTTTTCAAAGTGTGAGTGGGTTTGAAAAAGTTTCGTTTAAAGATTTCAGATCGACTCTTGTATCAGTCCTCAAGAGTGTTTGAAAAATTGTTTTGAAAGCTTTTTGAAAAGTGTTGGTGTGAAAAGGTTTTTGATTTGTTTTTGAATAGAGCAAGTATCTATGAGTCATCTACCTACCCTAAGGAATTAAGCTGTGTAAGTGTCCTTTAGGTAGTGCCATCCCACCATTGAGAGGTAGGTAGCACCACCGTTGGAGGTGTTCGGGTCAATTCGTTTGTTAGGGGGACAGTGTGGTCACCAGAGCAACAGTAGGACACCTTAGAAGCTACCCTTATGCCATTGATCCTTTTTTAATCTGAGGCAACCGTTTCGAGGCAACTGGATCATGGACATAAGGACTTACTAAAACGTCCTATACTCGACGACCACGTTTCGAAGGCAAGGCAACAGTGAGGCGTACCCTAAGAGTGGTGTGTGAATTTGTGTGTTGTTTTCATGTTATGTTTTATTTTGTACATGTATCATGGCACGGTGAGCTACGCTTGTTTTTAATTAGCATGCATTCTTTCATACAAGTTAACAGTTAAAGGGGGTGCGGAAAGTAAATTACGGAAATGTAAATCCTACGCTATTACAAGGCGCGGGTCTATACATCGCCAAAAATTACAAAGACCCGTTTTTTTAGTAAATGAGTACGGAAAGTAAATAAAAACAGTAAAGTCCTAATTACTATTACATGTCCGGAACAATTACATAATAATCAAATAAAGTAAAATGCGCGCGAACAAGTTAATCGGGAAAGTCCAAGGGTGTTGACCCTTTTAAGAAAAGGAAATTAATTTTTTTGGTCTTTTTTATAATTAAAATGAAATGGGAACTAATTAATGATTAATTAATTTAATTTAATTAAAAGAAAATATTTTTTTGTTTTTATGTTTTTTATGAAATAAAATAGAAAAAAGAAATAAAATTCTAGGTTAACCTAAATCTAGATCTATTTTAATTATTAAAAAGAAGGTTAAAATAGCCTAATTAAAAACTAATTCAATTATGGTTTATTTACAAAATAAAAATAATAATAATAAAAGTGTTAACTATATTTTTTTTGGTTTTTTATGAAAATGGTTAATTGATTAATTACTACTAATAATAAATAAAAATAAAAAAGGCAAGAAATTAAATTGACAAATAAAATGAAAAGAAAATAATGAACCAAATGGAGGGGGTGTTGGGCCAGAAATGGGGGTGAAATGCTGGAATTCAGGCCCATTGAGGCAAAGGCCTCGTTGACTTTTCCTGCTTGCGTGTGCATCCATTGACTGAAGCATATGGTAAGCCTCTTTTGTGGCCTTTGGATATGCCTTGAAGACACCTGGCTTGTTGGATCTGTGAGGCCTATGATGAACCTTCCTTGGAGCGTTGCACAGGAAAGTCAAATGAAAAATAATATGGGAATTGTGAGGGGACCTGGGAATCGAACCCAGGTCCCAGCGTTTACCAAACCACCTTCCTACCATCTGATCCATTGCACGCGTTTGTAAATAACATGGAAACGAAATATTATATAGAATAAAAACATTATATGCTAAAAAACAAAAAAAATGCGCGCGGAATTTTGAATGCACCAACGCCTGCTTGCCACGTCTGTCTTCTTCAAGCTTTCTTGCAAATGTAAAAATACATAGCGGAGGTTTTAAACCCCCCCAAAACACAAGCCTGCAAATAATAGCGATTAGCTCCTCGTTAGACATAAATTAGGCGCGAGGGGTCCATTGGATTCGTCTCATCTTTCTCAATTCAACCATGGCAGTTTGAGGTTCCAATTTTTACATATGTGGGAAACCCCAATTTGAAGCTTGAAAAAAACCTAAAATGCTTTAATGGTGAATCATGTAATAACGCATTAGAATGCAATTGGATCATCCTATTAGCTTCAGAAAGCCCCTAGCAATGCAAAACAATAAAGAAAATGGATCAAATGCTTATGAAATGTGATATACAGTTTTGAAAAATGAAACAAACCGAATGATGTCTATGGCACAATTTCTTAAGTGATTGTGCTTGGTTCTGATTGCCAAAGCTTCCTAGGGATACCAGGAATGTGTTTGGATTGGAATGGAGACTTGAGAGGCGCTGCAACTAGGTTTTCAGTTTCTCTTTTTTTCTTTGAAATTTTGAAAAGTGTATGGCTGTTTTGGAGCTTTTTAGGTCGTGAATTTGTTTGTGATAGCTTGCACATGTATTATGTAATGAGTTTTGATCAGAATTAAGGGCCTTAACCTTATGCATTCATGTTTGGGATTTGCCATGAACTCCATTGAAAAACTTTCCATCTTTGTGCCAAAATTTGAATTCTTGCTTGATTTAGCCCTTTGCACGAATTTGGAATGGTCATGATGGTGTATCAAAGCATTTCAATACAAAATATATCCCCTAATTAACTTCTTTGATTTTTATTTGATTTTAAAAGATTTAAAATGAATTAAATCAAATAAAAATGGAAAAATTAATTTTAAATCTTGAAATAATTTGTGGGACACGTGGGAAGCATGGCCAAGCTGAAACAAGTGGAAAAAGTGGGCCCCTTTTGTCAAAAATGAAGTTTCAAGGATAATTGATTTTGGCCATTTCACAAAAATTTCCCAACTTCTCCAATGCATATCTTGCTCAATTTTGAAGCTATGAACATGTTTTTGGACATTTTGGAAATGTCTTGAAGTCCCCTAACCAATGTCTTTGGTCCCATGTCATTTTGATTTACCAATCTCAAGTTATGGTCTTTGACTTAAAGTGTTTTTTTGTTGACTTTTGAAAATGACATATAATGTTGAAATTGATAACTTTTTGTGAGAGCATTTCTTGGACTTGGAATGTGAAGATGAATTGTAGGAAATGTCCTCCCCTTCAAGATGAGAATTGGATGGGATTTTTCTGATGAACCATGAGGAAGTTATGCCTTGGTCAAGTTACAGTTGACTTTTCAACTGTCCAAAAATATAAACTTTTGCATCTTGATGATTTTTGAGCCATTCTTGTGAAATCATGGTCAAGACTTAACCAAATGATGATTGTGGCTTCAAAATAAGATGTTGACCAAAATTTTTGACTTTTGGCTGCCAAATGACCATTTTGCCCCTGCAGTTGACTGTTGAGCAATTAGGGTTTTTGACTGTGCAACTTGACCTTGTGAGCCTTGAAACTTGACATGTAGGTGCTTGACAATGTGTATGAGTATATGGGACTTGATTGAGCACTTGAAAACCTCAACTTCCTTGCAGGAACCAAAACCCTAATTTGACTGGCTTAGGAGGATGGTTGACTGTGTAGCCCTTGAGTAACTTTGAACCATTTGAGGTGATGCTTGTCAAAACTTTGAAGATTATGGGAGGGCAAATTTTGGGGTACAACAGTTGCCCCTGTTCAATCTTCTTAGACCTGAGGATGTAGATTGGCTTGTGTGCCTTTCGTGATCCGAGGGTGGAAGATGATTGAACACTAGAGTGCCCAGAAATTTGCACTCACATAGTAGAGTATCAGCAGTGTGACAGCGGGAATGGGCTTACAGATGCCATTTGGAGGGATGGTGGATAGGAGGATGGGCTTATAGATGCCATCTGGAGGTGTGACAGAACCTTGTCGGGAATGGGCTTATAGATGCCATTTGGAGACTGTTGGTATGTGGATGGGCTTACAGATGCCATCCAGGTGTCGATCGCGTAAGAGATTCCTTAGCGAGAACTTGTGTACCTGAGAAAGAAAGATAATTACCTGGCCCGTTATAGGAGTTGATCTTCAAACTCTAGATGTGCCCTGGCTGGATACAGGAATCGAATCTTTAAACTCTTCAGACGTGCCCTGGCAGGATACAGGAATCGAGTCTGGTAATGTAGTCGTCAACAGATACACCCTGGCAAGATACAGGAATCGGATCTTCGAACTCTTTAGACGTGCCCTGGCAGGATACAGGAATCGAGTCTGGTAATGTAGTCGTCAACAGATACACCCTGGCAAGATACAGGAATCGGATCTTCGAACTCTTCAGACGTGCCCTGGCAGGATACAGGAATCGAGTCTGGTAATGTAGTCGTCAACAGATACACCCTGGCAAGATACAGGAATCGGATCTTCGAACTCTTCAGACGTGCCCTGGCAGGATACAGGAATCGAGTCTGGTAATGTAGTCGTCAACAGATACACCCTGGCAAGATACAGGAATCGGATCTTCGAACTCTTCAGACGTGCCCTGGCAGGATACAGGAATCGAGTCTGGTAATGTAGTCGTCAACAGATACACCCTGGCAAGATACAGGAATCGGATCTTCGAACTCTTCAGACGTGCCCTGCCAGGATACAGGAATCGAGTCTGGTAATGTAGTCGTCAATAGATACACCCTGGCAAGATACAGGAATCGAATCTTCGAACTCTTCAGACGTGCCCTGGCAGGATACAGGAATCGAGTCTGGTAATGTAGTCATCAACAGATACACCCTGGCAAGATACAGGAATCGGATCTTCGAACTCTTCAGACGTGCCCTGGCAGGATACAAGAATCGAGTCTGGTAATGTAGTCGTCAACAGATACACCCTGGCAAGATACAGGAATCGGATCTTCGAACTCTTCAGACGTGCCCTGACAGGACACAGGAATCGAGTCTGGAATATAGTCGTCAACAAATACACCCTGGCAAGATACAGGAATCGGATCTTCGAACTCTTCAGACGTGCCCTGGCAGGATACAGGAATCGAGTCTGGTAATGTAGTCGTCAACAGATACACCCTGGCAAGATACAGGAATCGGATCTTCGAACTCTTCAGATGTGCCCTGGCAGGATACAGGAATCGAGTCTGGAATATAGTCGTCAACAGATACACCCTGGCAAGATACAGGAATCGGATCTTCGAACTCTTCAGACGTGCCCTGGCAGGATACAGGAATCGAGTCTGGAATATAGTCGTCAACAGATACACCCTGGTAAGATACAGGAATCGGATCTTTAGTTGCGACGGTTGATAGCAATTATCTTTGTACTGACCTTTGTCCTGAAAAGATAAAACATTAGTTGTATGCGGTGTCATGATGTATGACATGCGTGATGTTCTCAGAATGCATGAGATTGTATGTTCATGATGCGTATGTGCATGCTATAATGTATGAAGATGTGATGTTTATGAAAGGTGTTTTTGTCTAGGAAAGTAAATCCTTGACGGGTGCCGGGAAGTTAAATCCTGGGCTTGATGTTGAAGGATAGTGCTTTGTTTCCGCTGGGGATGATGGTTGCAAGAATAAACCGGTAGGAGAAGATGACTCCGTTGGGGAAATAAACTTGGCGAATAGATTACTCTGCGGGGAATACTCTGTGGGGAAGAGATGTGCTTTGCTGAGATGCTGATGATAACTCCGCTGGGGATACCATTGTTGTTCTGTTGGAAGATTGGATGAACTCCGCTGGGGATGGGAAGACTTCGCCGGGGACGATCTTTCCGTGGTTTTTAGCTGAGGATAACCCAGTTATATCCTGGTGGGGAAATAACCTTTGAATAAGACCGGGGAGACGTATTCGCTCTGCAGGGGATAAGCTTCCAGAATCTACTGGGGATAAGCTTACTACTGGGGAGATTGATTGAACTCTCCTGGGGGAACCTTCGGACTGGACTCTCCTGGGGAAATTTTTGAATATACTGGGGAAGTGGCTCCATTGAATGTCTGGTGAACCGCCGGGGAACAATCTTAGATCAAGACTGTCGGGGATGCTTGTTAAGAATGTTTGTAGACTCCGCTGAGGAATGTTGAGATCTGCTGGGGATACCCAACTTCCTTAAGGCTGATAGAGTAGACTAACTCTGCTTGGGGAGAGTGTTGCTGACTTGCTGGCTCACATTCTGGGGAATTAAGGTATCTTGGTTGCATTCTTCAGCTGAACTTACCTTGGTACCTTGGTGGACAGAGCAATTAGATCGCTTAGACAACTCATTATTGCCCCTGTTTCTAATGTTACCTGTAATTAATCCTTTGTTTCGTATGCAAATATTTATGAATTAGCAATTAGTGTCAAATGCATATATCATAAATTGAACCTTGGACGTTCTTCGCAAAACAAAACAGAAAAAGGAAAAACAATTGGCAATTTGTCTAAAAAGTGAATTTGTATTGATTTTTGAATCTGCCTGAAAATAGGCGTTTATGTACAAGAGGCTGACGTCCTAGTAAGAGAACGTCGCTGAATAACAGAGTTTATACAATTTTGTGAAAAGGGAAAACAAAACAACTATGTGAAAAGAATAATCCCACTGGGTTCCAACTCTGCTATCGCCTTTATATCTTCGAGCGTCTCATCACTTGGCTGCTCGGTTGAAGATGAAGCTGATTGATCGATGCCGTTTGGACTTGATAGTTGATACCGGATTCTGGATGCAAGGTGATCCAATGAGACATAGCATTACGCTTTAATCCCTAACTTTTTCCTGGACCGCCCTTTCGGGTTTTCAGTCCACCGGGATACCCATTTTTGCCCAAGCTGCCTTTTCAGGTTTTCGACTTGCCGGGTGTACAGATTTTTTTTCATTTCATCCCTCATTTTGCCCGAACCCTTTTGGTTCGCCGGGAAGCCCTAATTTTTGCCTAGGTATGTCAACCTAGCGGGTCTTTTATCATGCGTAGTATCTTTTTACTATGTCTGCATTAGCGGGGTGAGGAAGGTCGTCACCATCCATGGTAGTTAGAATCATGGCTCCTCCTGAGAACACATGTTTAACCACAAATGGCCCTTCGTACGTGGGGGTCCATTTGCCCATGGGATCACTTTGAGGAAGAATGATGCGCTTGATTACCAGGTCCCCAACTTGATACTCTTGAGGTCTGACTTTCTTGTTAAATGCCCTGATCATCCGTTTTTGGTACGTCTGACCATGACAAATAGCAGTGAGTCTCTTTTCGTCAATTAGATTTAATTGATCAAGTCGAGTCTGGATCCAGTCATCTTCGCTCAGATCTGCATCCTTCATTAACCGGAGAGAGGGTATTTGAACTTCAATTGGCAAGACTGCCTCCATGCCGTAGACCAAGGAAAAGGGAGTTGCCCCGGTTGATGTTCTTGCTGAGGTACGGTACCCATGAAGAGCAAACGGTAACATCTCGTGCCAATCTTTATAGGTCACTGTCATCTTCTGCACAATCTTTTTGATATTCTTATTAGCTGCTTCTACAGCCCCATTCATCTTCGGCCGGTAAGGAGAAGAGTTGTGGTGCTGTATCTTGAATTGCTCGCAGAGCTCAGTGATCATCTTGTTATTAAGATTGGTACCGTTGTCCGTAATGATCCTTTTCGGGACTCCGTATCGACAGATCAAGTTATGTCGAATGAACCGTGCCACGATGTTCTTGGTTACCGTAGCGTAAGAAGCTGCTTCAACCCACTTTGTAAAGTAATCAATCGCTACCAGGATGAAGCGATGCCCGTTAGATGCCGTAGGTCTGATTTCGCCGATCATATCAATGCCCCACATTGCAAAAGGCCAAGGTGCAGTCAAGACATTCAGAGGAACTGGAGGAACATGCACCTTATCTGCATATATCTGGCATTTATGACATGTCCGAGAATGTTGGTAACAGTCGGCTTCCATTGTGGACCAAAAGTATCCTGCCCGGAGGATTTTCTTTGCCATGGTGTGTCCACTGGAATGCGTTCCAATTGTACCTTCATGCAGCTCTGCCATGATTCTTTCTGCTTCAGTCTTATCCACACAACGCAGTAAGGTCGAATCATGGTTCCAAGTACCTCTTCACCTCATGATACCAAGGCTTCTCAGTTACTACCTCATCCTCAAGGTCACAACAATATGCAGGTTCGTCCAGTTTCCAGATAATGATCCGGGGAGCCTCATTGTCCCACTTGACTTTGAACATGGAAGACATCGTAGCTAACGCGTCCACCAACTGATTCTCCTCTCTTGGGAAATGTTCAAAAGTTATCTCTGTGAAATGGGGGATCAATGTCAACACACATTCTTTGTAAGGAATAAGATTCGGATGTTTCGTATCCCACTCGCCTTTGATCTGATTGATCACGAGAGCGGAATCTCCGAAGACACTCAGAAACTTGATCCTTAAGTCAATCGCAGCTTGAAGACCCATGATACATGCCTCATACTCCGCCATGTTGTTGGTGCAGTTGAAACATAGCCGGGCAGTGAGTGGAGTATGAGTGCCTTGAGGGGATATGATCACAACATCGATACCGTTACCCAAAGCGTTGGAGGCTCCGTCAAAGTGCATAGACCATCGGGATCCTTCCTCAGGTCCTTCATCCGGTCCAGGTACTTCACAATCAGTCACTATCATGATGCTCTCGTCAGGAAATTCAAAGTTCATTGACTGGTAGTCATCTACTGCCTGGTGTGCCAAGTGGTCTGCCAATACACTTCCTTTGATAGCTTTCTGAGTCGTGTATTGGATGTCGTATTCCGTCAAGATCATTTTCCATCTTGCTATTCTCCCAGACAGAGCAGGCTTTTCGAATATGTACTTTATTGGATCCATCTTTGATATCAACAGAGTAGTGTGAGTCAGCATATACTGTCTCAGTCGGCGAACAACCCATACCAAAGCGCAACAAGTTTTCTCGAGCAGTGAGTATCGGGTCTCACAGTCGGTAAACTTTTTGCTAAGGTAATAAATGGCGTGCTCTTTTCAGCCAGACTCGTCATGCTGTCCCAGCACACACCCCATTGAGCTGTCAAGTACTGTTAGGTATAATATTAGAGGTCTCCCTTCAACCGGCGGCATAAGAATGGGTGGTTCTTGGAGATACTCTTTGATTCTGTCAAAAGCGGCCTGACATTCATCATTCCAACGTACTCCCTGATCTTTCTTCAGCAGCTTGAATATTGGTTCACAGGTAGCTGTTAGGTGCGAGATGAATCGGGCAATGTAATTCAGACGTCCCAGAAAGCCTTTGACTTCTTTCTCTGTCTTGGGAGTTGGCATCTCTTGTATGGCTTTAACCTTGGTAGGGTCCACTTGAATACCTTTGTCGCTCACGACGAAGCCTAGTAACTTTCCAGATCTTACCCCGAAGGTGCACTTGTTTGGATTCAATCTGAGCTTGTACAACTTCAGACGGTCAAACAGCTTCTGTAGATGGTCAAGGTGTTCCTCCTCAGTTTGAGACCTTGCAATCATATCGTCGACATACACTTCAATCTCATGATGGATCATGTCATGAAATAAAGCAACCATGGCGCGTTGATAGGTTGACCCAGCATTTTTCAACCCAAAAGGCATGACCTTGTAGCAGAAGGTGCCCCACTGAGTAACAAAAGTGGTCTTCTCCATGTCTTCCGGAGCCATCTTGATCTGATTATAACCTGAAAAGCCGTCCATGAAGGAGAACACCTTGTGCTGAGCAGTATTGTCAACCAGAACGTCGATATGAGGCAAGGGGAAGTCATCCTTGGGGCTCGTCCTATTCAGATCCCTGTAGTCAACACACATTTAGACCTTACCATCCTTCTTTGGCACTGGAACCACATTGGCAACCCACTGAGGGTAAGAAGTCACTGCTAGAAACCCGGCATCAAATTGCTTCATAACCTCAGCTTTGATCCTCTCGGACATCTCTGGACGCATACGGCGGACCTTTTGTTTAACCGGAGGGCAGTCTTCCTTGGTGGGTAAATGATGGACCACAATGTCGGTATCCAACCCAGGCATGTCTTCGTAAGACCAGGAAAAGATCTCCACATAATCATGCAACATCTGAATCAACCGTTGTTTCACGCTGAGCTCTAGATTAGCACCAATCTTGACTTCCTTTATGTCTGTCTCAGTACCCAGATTTACCGCTTCCACTGGCTCTTCATGTGGTTGAATGGCCCTCTCTTCTTGGAGTAACAGTCTTGCAAGTTCGCCAGGCACTTCGCAATCATCTTCACCTTCGTCTTCGGCTAAGTTGATCGGATTTTCGAAGTCATAATTGGCAGTAGTAGAGTCGTTACCAGTGAGATCCAGAGTGGATTGAAACCTGTATGAGTGAGTGTGTGTAAATACAGCTGTTTTGCAATATATAAAGAAAGAAAGAAAGAAAGAAAGGGAGCACAAGATTTGAAATGTGAAAAAACGTCCAATGTCTTTATTCATGATATATGGAAATGACAGTTAATAAGCCCTCACAAATGAAGCCACGGTGCCCCGGGTAAGACACCGAGCCATAAAGTTTCAAATTATTGTTTATTACAAATCCAAAACAAAGAAGTTCATTATTGGGTGACAAAAGTAATGGGTGTAAAGTCTTTTGCGGTCCAGTTGCTAGGTCCACCGTTGGTTGCCGGGTAGATCCAGCTGTCAAACTCGGATTCTTCCACTTCATCTTCATCCCCAATAGCATTCACTCCTGGATTGGTAATGAGCACAGGAGGTCTTCCAATCCTTGCCTTGCGCACAGCCTTCTGAGCTTCTGCAGTGAAACCCAAGCCAAATTTGTCAGTCTTTGGAGTAAAATCAGGGAGCCTGCCCCAGTTTGCACATTCACCTTTTTCAATCACAGCCCGGGCGTCCTTTAAGGAGGCCATCTTCAAGGGAGAACCCTCTTCAGTCACTGCTTCTGCTGCTGCCAATGTTTGTGGCACCTCTTCAAAATGTTGAAAGGGGGTCTCAATGAACTCCCCATCCATTTCCACGTACCTGAAGGAGTTGAGGTGGCTGACCATGTATTCCTCTTCCCCTTGCACCGTTACAATCTTCCCCCTGACCGGGTATTTGAGCTTCTGATGTAAAGTTGAAGTCACAACTCCAGCTTTGTGGATCCACGGGCGACCCAGCAAACAAGAATAGGATGGACGGATGTCTATCACATAGAATTTTGAATCAAATACCTGTGAACCAACCCTGATCGGGATGTCAACCTCGCCATGTACCATCCTTTTGGACCCGTCAAAGGCCCGGACAATAATGTTACTTGGCTTGAGCTCTAAACCCTCACAGTCCAGCCTGTCTAGAGCCTTCTTGGGTAGCACGTTTAGTGAAGAACCAGTGTCAACCAACACATGAGCAAGAGTAGTGCCCCTGCATTCAATGGAGACATGCAGGGGCATCATTATGGTTCTTCCCCTTGGCCTTCAGATCAGCATCAGAGAAACCCAGGCCATTATCAGCGGTTAAGTTGGCCACACAGTCGGTGAATTGATCAGCAGACGTCTCTTGAGGCACGTGGGCCATTTTCAGGAAAGCAATCAGGGCCTTGGCATGGGCCTCTGAACACAGCAACAATGATAGCATGGAGATTTTGGAGGGGGTGTGCCCCAGTTGTTCAACGACATTGAAATCACTCTTCTTTATAATTTTGAGGATCTCTTCCATTTCTTTCTTGGAAGCCTCAACAATGGTCTTTGGTGCCTCCGTCCGGGCAGGCATATCAGCAGCAATCCCCTTGCCCCGAGCGTCAGATGACTCGGCAACAGGGGTGGAAACTTGATTAGGGGGGAAACAGGCACACTGGCAGGTGTGATGACCAGAGGCCTTTGAATTGCTGGAGGAGCGATGTCTGGTGAGAACAGTCTTCCACTACGAGTGACCTTAGCAGGCCCAGTGATGTTGGTGACACTGGTACCAGCGTTGAACTCTTGCTTCACTCCCAGAACATAAACATCTGCCCCATAGTGCCATGGGACAGCTTTATCAGACTTGTAGGGGATGGGCCCCGGAACAGTAATGGTGATGGGAGCAATCTTGTGAACAAGCAAAATTTGGACAGGCTTCTTTGAAGGAGCCTTGGAAGCGTTATTGAAAATGGTAACAATTGAAACTTCTTCAACAGGGGCAGCAGGAACGACAGTCTTCTTGAACAAGATCTCTTTACTATCCATCAGGTTTTGGACGCCTGATTTCAGCAAAGAACAACCAGCAGGGGAATCAGCACATAAAGGGCAACCTTTGCTACATCCCGGAAATAAACCGGCTAGCAACAGGTTCCTCTTGACAGTCAGCAACATAGTAGCAACATCATCCACAGAAGCTACATACAAATCCTCCTCAACAGCATTCACTCCATGCTGGGGCATGGGAGCGGTCACAACATTTGGCCTCTCGGGCGCCTCGAACTGTATCTCCTTGGCGTCAATAAGGTCCTAAACCTTATTCCTCAGGGCCCAACAATCATCAGTAGAATGTCCCGGGCTATCGGAGTGATACGCGCAACGGGTGTTGGGGTTGTATTTCAGAGATGTTGTGTTTACCATCTTCGGAGCCTCTTTGACAGTTACCAGGCTAGTTGACAGCAGTTGCGGCAGGATCTGAGAGAGAGTCATGCTGAGTCGAGTATACTGCCGTTTGGGCCTCTCAGCTCTGGGCTGGTTGTATTGCTGAGGAGCAGCAGCAGGCTTAGAAATAACCACCGCGTTGACAGCTTGGCGGCGTTCCGGTTTTTTCTGCTTTCTTGGACCATACACAGCACTGGCCTCCTTCTTGAAGGGCTTCTTTTTAGTATTTGAGGAGGCAACCTTTTGTATCTTCCCCGATTTTATACCAGCCTCGATCCTCTCACCAGTCAGGATCAGATCAGTAAACCCAGTAGAGGAATTACCAATGAGATGATTGAAGAATGGACCGGATAGGGTCCCCAAGAACATGTCCACTAGCTCACGATCTGTCAATGGTGGCTGCACCCTGCCAGCCAGATCTCTCCATTTCTGTGCGTACTCCTTAAAACCTTCACCCGTTCCCAGTGACATACCCTGGAGTTGGGTACGCGTGGGAGCGAGGTCGGAATTATATTGATACTGCTTGTAGAAAGCAGTGGCCAGATCCTCCCAGTTACGAATGTTGGTTCCATCCAGCTGATAGAACCATTCGAGGTGAGTCCCTAAAAGACTCTCCTGAAAGAAGTGGATCCATAAGTTCTTGTCTGTTGTGTAAGGCTGGATCTTCCTTACGTAAGAACGGAGGTGCATCTTAGGGCAGGAAGCCCCGTCATACTTCACAAAGGCAGGCGCCTTGAACTTGTGTGGGATCACCACCCCTGAAGATAAACCCAAATCTCCGAAATCCAACCCAGGCACGCGTTGAATCTCCATAGCATTTAACCTGTCCTCTAGCTGTTTGTACCGGTCCTCAGCAGGAGGGTACTGTTCGTCATTGAAGTATGTCTCAGTGTCAGAGACCACAGGACTAGGGACCTCTCTCCCTTGGTGACTACCTTCCCCCACAGATGGAGTAGTCCTCTCAGCTTCATTCTGCAATGTGTTCCCGAGTCTGCGCCCAGTGTTGAATAGCACAGTCCTCTTCTTCTTCTTATTCTTCTTCAGGAGCAAAGCCTTCAGCTCTTGTTGTCCCTGGGCCAAGTTCATGACCATCTCCTGAAATTGGGCATTCTGGGCCTGGAGGGCCTTGATAGCTTGATCGGTAGTGTGATCGGTGGATCTGGAACTGACTGTTTAACGCTGGTTCGCGAAATGTCGCGGAAGCAAGAGTCGCCACCGTCTTTTATTTTCTCTAACATGGAAAGGACAAAAGCACAGAAAAATTCCTTATGAGATTATCTCTCGGTTCGGGAGGTAGATTTATAGAAAGGGAAGGTGTTAGCACCCTTTCTATCCATGGTTATCCATGGGCTCTTAGATACTTGCTCATTTATGTTTTCAAAATGTTCGCTTTTCAAAGTGTGAGTGGGTTTGAAAAAGTTTCGTTAAAAGATTCAGATCGACTCTTGTATCAGTCCTCAAGAGTGTTTGAAAAATTGTTTTTGAAAGCTTTTTGAAAGTGTGAGGTGTGAAAAGAAGTTTTTGATTTTGTTTTAAATTAGAGCAAGTATCTACGAGTCATCTACCTACCCTAAGGAATTAGTCTGTGTAAATGTCCTTAAGGTAATGCCATCCCACCATTGAGAGGTAGGTAGCACCACCGTTGGAGGTGTTCGGGTCAATTCGAGGATTAGGGACAGTGTGGTCACCGAGCAATAGTAAGACACCTTAGAAGCTACCCTTATGCCATTGATCTTTTTATTCCGAGGCAACCATTCCGAGGCAACTTATTCCAAGGCAACTTATTTCGAGGCAACCGTTTCGAGGCAACTAGATCAATGGAACATAAGGACTCACTAAGACGTCCTATACTCGACGACCACGTTTCGAGGGGCAAGGCAACAGTGTGGTCACCGGAGCAATAGTAGGACACCTTAGAAACTACCCTTATGCCATGTTCATGGACATAAGGACTTACTAAAACGTCCTTTACTCGACGACCACGTTTCGAGGGGCAAGGCAACAGTGAGGCGTACCCTAGAAGTGGTGTGTGAATTGTGTGTCATTTTCAATTATTATTTGTTTTGTCATGCATTGGGTGAGCTACGCTTTGATTTTATTTGGGCATTCATTCTTTCATGTGATTAGCAGTTTAAAGAGTGCGGAAATTAAAATGCGGAAAAATAAAGGTCCTACGCTATTACAAGGCGCGGGTCTACATCGCCAAATTAACAAAGACCCGGTTTTGAATAAAAGTGCGGAAAGTAAATGTCCTAATTATTATTACAAGGCCTTGGGGAAATTACATAATGTTTAAAATGAAAATAAAGACAAACGCGCGAAAAGAAATAAGAATTCGAAGGTGCGAGGGCGTTGGACCCTTTAAAGGAATTAAATTGAAATTACAAATTAATTAACGTTTAAATAAAGAAAAGAAATTATTTTTATGTTTTTTGGTATTTAATGAAATAAAGAAAATTAATTGAAATTAGAAGTCCTAATTCTACACTATTTTTAATTTGTTAAAGAAAAATATTTAAGTTTAATCCTAATTTACTAATTGTTTATTTACAAGAGTATTTACAAAATTAATTAATAGTTAATAATAATAATAAGGAGAAATTATTTATTGAAAAAAAGATAATAAACATGTTAAAAACCCTAAATTCTATGTATTTTAATTATTAAGAAAAACATTAAAATTAACAACCTAAAATTAAAACTAAATTAATTATTGAATTTATTTAAAAAAGGTTATTGATGAATTAAATTAAAATAAAACATATTTTTATTTTTTATGATTTTCTGATTTTTTTATTATTTTAAGAAATAAAACTAATTAAATTAGTATTTAGAACCTAATTAAGTCTAATCAATTTTAATATTGCAAAATAATTTAGAGTTTCCTAGAATAAATAATAAAAAAAAACCTAATTAATTAATTGAATTTAGAAAGAAAAAAAAAGGAAAATCTAAAATTTATTTGGGTAAGAATATTTTGTGATTTTTGAAATAAAAGAAAATTAATTTTTGTGAATAAAAAAAAGCAAATTAAATAAACTAAAATAAAATAGAAAAGAAAATAAATTCAAGGGAAAAAGAAATGGGCCTGATTTTTTGTAGCAAAAGGGGGGTGTGGGTGGCAATGCTGGGACCAAACGCTGAAGGCCTATTCTGACTTTATCCAATTCCATGTGCCTGCTTTGACTAACGCCCACGGTGGAGGGATGCGCCTGAGACGTTGGATTTGGATCAGTGGGCAATCTGACGGCTGGATCTCACACGCGCATGGTACGGATTGAAGCTGGACACACATGGAGTCCACTGAGTCCAGTCAGCTTTAAGTAACTGAGTCAACAACTTGGATGGCCAATTAAAACACAAGAAAGTGCCACGCCTGCATCAAACTGAACCAAGCCCAGTCAACGACGCCGGAGCAGTGCTCCGGTCATCTTCTCCGGCGAGGGCAATTCTGAAAACCTGCGAAAACAGTAAAAATGAAGCAAACAAAATAGCCAGGCCGAGTGATTAGGGCATGGCAATTCTCATGGTGATGTTTTCATGGTTTAATATTGCCTATCCCCATCAAAACGAAGCTCCATATAATATGAACCCTAGCCATGGAGGTTCACGTTTTGGCCATGAAAAATCCCAAGCGATAGCCCAGACCTGCTCTAAACATCCACTGGAACTCAAAGGTGTGGTCAGTAGGAATTAAATCAAGCCATAATCAAAGATACGATCCATGGAAATTCTGCAAAATGGATGTTCATGTAGCTACAGTTTCAGCATGCATGGTTATATGAAAAGGATGTGTTTATACCTTATTTTACCTGTAGATCACGATAGGATAGGTGGGAAGTCTTGTGGATGGCTGAATCCTTGAGTTCGATCTTAGTGCAATTCTTTGGAATTTTGAAAAGGAATTTCTCTTGGCTTCCTCTCTCTCTCGTTTCCAATGCCTCCTGATGGTTTGTAACTAGGTTATGTAATAGATTTCAATCAGCATTAAGGGCCATAATACCATGCATTCAAGCTTAAGATTTTGATATAAACTCCCTTAACCAACTTTCCATTTTGAACCAATTTTTGAATTATTGCTCCATTTGGCCTTGAAACGAAATTGGGATGTTGCATGATGATGATTCAAAGCTAGTTAAGACCAAATATCCCCCTTAATTGAATTTCTTGATTTTCTTTTGATTTTAAAAGATTAAAATTTAATTAAATCCAATAAAATCAATAAAAAATGAAAAAATCAATTTTAAATATTGAGATAAAAGGTGGGACACGTGGGAAGCATGGCCAAGCTAATTCAAGTGGAAAAAGTGGGCCCCTTTTGTCAAAAATGAAATTTCAAGGATAAATGATTTTGGCCATTTCACAAAAATTTCCCAACTTCTCCAATGCATATCTTGCTCAATTTTTAAGCTTTGATCATTTTCTTAGACATTTTGGAAAGGTCTTGAAGTCCTCTAACAAATGTCTTTGGTCCCATGTCATTTTGATTTACCAATCTCAAGTTATGGTCTTTGACTTAAAGTCCCTTTTTGTTGACTTTTGAAAATGACCTATAATGTTGAAATTGATAACTTTTTGTGAGAGCATTTCTTGGACTTAGAGTGTGAAGATGAGTTGTAGGAAATGTCTTCCCCTTCAAGATGATCATTGGATGGGATTTTTCTGATGAACCATGAAAAAGTTATGCCTTGGTCAAGTTACAGTTGACTTTTCAGCTGTCCAAAAATAGAAACTTTTGCATCTTGAGACTTTTTGAGCCAAACTTTTGAGAATCATGATCAAGAATTGGTCAAATGATGTTTGTGGCTTCAAAATAAGATGTTGACCAAAAATTTTGACTTTTGACTGCCAAATGACCATTTTGCCCCTACAGTTGACTGTTGAGCAATTAGGGTTTTTGACTGTGCAACTTGACCTTGTGAGCCTTGAAACTTGACATGTAGGTACTTGACAATGTGTATGAGCATAGGAGACTTGATTGAGCTCTTGAAAACTTCAACTTCCTTGCAAGAACCAAAACCCTAGTTTGACTGTCTTAGGAGGATGGTTTGACTGTGTGGCCCTTGAGTAAACTTGAACCATTTGTGGATGATTCTTGTCAAAACTTTGAAGATTATGGGAGGGCAAATTTTGGGGTACAATAGTTGCCCCTGTTCAATCTTCTTAGACCTGAGGATGTAGATCGGCGTGTGTTCCTTTCGTGATCCGAAGGTGGAAGATGATTGAACACTAGAGTGCCCAGAAATTTGCACTCGCATAGTAGAGTATCAGCAGTGTGATGGCGGGAATGGACTTAAAGATGCCATTTGGAGAGGTGACAGATAGGGGGGTGGGCTTATAGATGCCATCTGGAAGTGTTGATCGTGTAAGAGATTCCTTAGCGAGAACTTGCGTACCTGAGAAGGAAATAAAATTACCTGGTCTGTTACCGGAGTTGACTTTCAAACTCTTTATGTAGACGTACCCTGGCTGGATACAGGAATCGAATCTTCGAACTCTTCAGACGTGCCCTGTCAAGATACAAGAATCGAGTCTGGTACTGTAGTCGTCAACAGATACTCCCTGGCAAGATACAGGAATCGGATCTTCGAACTCTTCAGACGTGCCCTGTCAAGATACAGGAATCGAGTCTGGTACTGTAGTCGTCAACAAATACTCCCTGGCAAGATATAGGAATTAGATCTTCGAACTCTTCAGACGTGCCCTGTCAAGATACAGGAATCGAGTCTGGTACTGTAGTCGTCAACAGATACTCCCTGGCAAGATACAGGAATCAGATCTTCGAACTCTTCAGACGTGCCCTGTCAAGATACAGGAATCGAGTCTGGTACTGTAGTCGTCAACAGATACTCCCTGGTAAGATACAGGAATCGGATCTTCGAACTCTTCAGACGTGCCCTGTCAAGATACAGGAATCGAGTCTGGTACTGTAGTCGTCAACAGATACTCCCTGGCAAGATACAGGTATGAGATCTTCGAACTCTTCAGACGTGCCCTGTCAAGATACAGGAATCGAGTCTGGTACTGTAGTCGTCAACAGATACTCCCTGGCAAGATACAGGAATCGGATCTTCGAACTCTTCAGACGTGCCCTGTCAAGATACAGGAATCGAGTCTGGTACTGTAGTCGTCAACAGATACTCCCTGGAAAGATACAGGAATCGGATCTTCGAACTCTTCAGACGTGCCCTGTCAAGATACAGGAATCGAGTCTGGTACTGTAGTCGTCAACAGATACTCCCTGGCAAGATACAGGAATCGGATCTTCGAACTCTTCAGACGTGCCCTGTCAAGATACAGGAATCGAGTCTGGTACTGTAGTCGTCAACAGATACTCCCTGGCAAGATACAGGAATCGGATCTTCGAACTCTTCAGACGTGCCCTGTCAAGATACAGGAATCGAGTCTGGTACTGTAGTCGTCAACAGATACTCTCTGGCAAGATACAGGAATCGGATCTTCGAACTCTTCAGACGTGCCCTGTCAAGATACAGGAATCGAGTCTGGTACTGTAGTCGTCAACAGATACTCCCTGGCAAGATACAGGAATCGGATCTTCGAACTCTTCAGACGTGCCCTGTCAAGATACAGGAATCGAGTCTGGTACTGTAGTCGTCAACAGATACTCCCTGGCAAGATACAGGAATCGGATCTTCGAACTCTTCAGACGTGCCCTGTCAAGATACAGGAATCGAGTCTGGTACTGTAGTCGTCAACAGATACTCCCTGGCAAGATACAGGAATCGGATCTGGAATCACGACAGTTGATAGCAATTATCTTTGCATTAACTTTTGTCCTGAAAAGACAAAATGTTAGTTGTATGCGATGCCATGATGTATGACATGCGAGATATTCTCAGAATGAATGAGATTGTATGTTCATGATGCGTATATGCATGCTATAATGTATGAAGATGTGTTGTTTATGAATGTATGTTTTCGTCTAGGAAAATAAATCCTTGACGGGTGCCGGGAAGTCACATCCTGGGCTGATGTGGAAGAAAAGAGCTTCTTGTTTCCGCTGAGGATAATGGTTGCAAGAATAAACCGGTAGGAGAAGATGACTCCGTTGGGGAATAAGCTTGGCGAATGGATTACTCCGCGGGGAGAAAATTATTCTAGCGATCTTGCTGGGGAACAATATTCTGTGGGGAGAGAGGTACTCTTGTTGAGATGTTGGTAGTAACTTCGCTGGGGATACCGTCGTTATTTTGGAAGTTTTAATAGACTCAGCTGGGGATAAGAAGACTTTGCCGAGGACGATCTTTCCGTGGCTTTTGGCTGAGGATAACCCAGTTATAAGCTCTGGTGGAGCATAACCTTTGAATAAAGACGGGAGACGCGTTCGTGCTCTACGGGGATAAGCTTCCAGAATCTACTGGGGATAAGCTTACTGCTTGGGGAGATGGATTCCAACTTCCCTGGGGAAACTGGATTGGATTATCCTGGGGAAATTTTGAACTATATTGGGGAAGCGACTCCGTTGAATGTTTGATATACCGCCGGGGAACAATCTTTAGGTTAAGACTGCCGGGGATGCTTGTTAAGAATGCTTGTATATTGTGCTGAGGAATGTTGAGATCTGCTGGAGGATACCCAACTTCCTTAAGGTTGACTGTAACTTTGCTTGGGGAGAGCGTACTGACTTGCTGACGCACTCTCTGGGGAATTAAGATATGCTGGTTATGTTCTTCAGCCGAACTTACCTTGGTACCTTGGTGAACAGAACCATTAGATCGCTTAGACAACTCATTATTGCCCCCTGTTTCTAATGTCACCTGTAATTAATCCTTTGTTTCGTATGCAAATATTTATGAGTTAGCAGTTATTGTCAAATGCATATATCACAAATTGAACCTTGGACGTTGTTGTACCCCAAAATTTGCCCTCCCATTCCCTCAACATTTTCTCATCACAAGACCTTTGAGGATCAAGATCCAGTTAGGGTTTCCTCTGCTCAAGACTTCTCCTTGCACTGTGGACTCAAATTAGGGTTTGTATTTGCCTAAGGATGCTTTGACCTAAAATGCCTAAGATGACTTTCATGCTTCATATTGGACTCCCAAGTTTACCCATACCAAGTTTCAGGTCTTGATTCCAAGTTTTACCCAGTCAATTGGACAGTTGACCTAGAAATCAGCTGTATTGGGGAAAAAGTCAACTGTGGCCAATTGACAGTCAAACCTCATGAAATTTGATCCACATCAACATTTTGAATTCATATGAACCATTTGATCAAGTTTGGATCACAATTCCACAAGAAATTTGATCAGATCACCAAAAGGGCAAAATGGTCATTTTTAGGGTTTTGACTGCACAAAGGCAATTTTTGACTGTTTGACCTAGCCAATGGCAAACCAAGTTCACCTATGGACTCAAGGACCCCATGGAATTATCTTGACATGTTCATCAAGCTCAAAAGATCCCAAGTACACAAGATTGACAGTTGAATTTCCCAGTCAATTGATCAATTTTGACTGTATACTGAAAAGTCAAACTTTGACTTTTTGGTCAAAATCAAGAGTCAAGATTCATTTTTCATCAAAACATGCCAAATCATGAAACTTGTTCACCAAGAAATCACAAAATGCAAATTAGGGTTTGAAAATGGAATTTTTCATAACTTAGAATTTTTCTAAGTTATGAAAAACCCTAATTTTTTCCCAACTTTGCCCCATCTTTTCACCATGATCCATTTGGATTCAAACAAAAGTCAAAACATGAAAGTTGTAGCTTGTTGCATAATCTACAACTTTGATTCACAAAGTTTTCTCATTTGAAGCTTGTATCTCAAGTTATGATTTTTTGAATAAGGGCACTAAACCATCTTTTAACTTAGTGAAATTTGACCTATTTTGACAAGGTTTTCTACCCTACTTCAAGGCCACTTTTCATACCCTTCCAATTGGAATTTTGATTTGCATTTCAAAGATGGATTGTAGTACACATTCCAAGCTTTCCAAAATGTCCAAAAACTCATCAAACAACCTCATAACTTGAGAGATTCGAATTTCACAAGTTGGCAAAAATTCACTTTTGTTCTTCATCAAGACATGTTCATAAACTTGGCAAATTTGAACTCAGCATAGTTTGTGCTACTTTGCAGGTCCTTAAACCACATTACACTCCTTAATTTAATGCTTGTTCTTTGTGTCTAAGTGTTGTTCCATGAATTCAAGCATTATACACAAGATTGATCCATTTTTGGATAAAGTGAACTTTCCATTTTTACAAAAGTTTGCTTTATGTCAATTGGTAAATCAAACAAGTACATAGAAGATCTGCTTAGCACAAGATTATGGGCATAACACACTGATCAAGAGGAGTTGATGCAGCACATTAGGGGGTCCTATACTGACCTAGAACACCAATTTTGCTTTTGGTAGCTTAAGTGTGAAGAAAGGTCCATAACATATGCTATCTCTCATATCAGCAAAAGAACACAGCACAAAAGATATCAAACACATTCCATAGACCACATTCAAGCTTTTGCACGAGCCATTTCCCTTTCAAACCCTCTCCATCTCAGAATCATCCTCAAACTGCACAAACAGGGGTGCCCCTGCAGTTTGAGTGCAATCTCTCAATCCCTTCAAGCATTTCTGTCCAAACCTGTTCCTCTACCTTCCTTACAACATATGCAAGCTATCCAGAAGCTAAGGCACGATCTGTAGTTGCTCTAACCACTTCCACCATTTTCACATCTTTGACTTGCAGGTGAAGTTCTACAGCTTGATACAAGAAGGTTCAAGACAAAGTAAGCATTGAAAAAGCATCCCTGGACCTCAAGGAAGCTTTTCCAATCATTACATTGCACTGAAAGTCTCTCATTCTCCACATAGAAGTTCAACTGCACAGGTAAAAGTTTGAATTCGTATCTCTCTTATTAGGCATCTTTAGTCTTAAGTTTGTGAAGAAACAAGGTCCTACTCATAGCCCTGAACATGTACATAGCTTTACTTTTCATTTCTTTTATCTGAGTAGAGAGAATTTGAGCTCTGAAAATGGTAGAAAAATTAGGTCAGAAAAGAGGGGGAGAGAAATTCTCCCTCATCTTAGAGAGATAGGTCAAGTTCTTTATATGGTTAGAACCGTCTCTTCATGCTTAACATCTTTTGTGTTGGAAGTTTGTTCAAAAAATCAAGGAATCAGGAGTTAGACATTGAAGCAAGAGGCGCGCGTTTTTTCAAAGTTTGAAGCTGGAGGTTGAAGACAGTGTGTCATTGGGCTGGGCTGTTGTTGTTCTTTCTTTTCACACCATCCTTTTTGGCTTACACCCCCCTGAGCCCATTTACTCATTTTTTGACATTTTTGACTTTTTCCTTTTTTGCTGACTTCATTTATTTTTTCTCATGCCATTAGAAAATTAAAAATATTTTTTTCATTATTTTTTGCATTTATTGCATATTTATTTGTTTATTTGTTTAGTTTGTACATAAATATATATATATTTGATTATTAGAATAAATGTAAAAATAATGTAAATACACTTTTTATTTTTATTTACTTTCTGAAAATATTTCACACAAAAAAAAAATACTCTTTTATTTATTTTATTAAAATATTAAATAAATATTTATTTTTGTATAATACATATCTAGGGTTTAATAAAATATATATATATGATTATTAATATATTTAAGACAAAAATATAAAAATATTTGATTTTTTCATTTTTATTTAATATTTGATACAAAAAATACCTTTTTCACAATACACTTCATTTTATTTTATTTTTTTATAAATAATAAATAAATAGTAGAATTAAATTAGATAATAATACCTTTTATTTAAAAATTAGGGTTTTTCACCCTAAGTTCAAAATACTAAAAAATAAAATAAAATACATTTTTATTTTCTTTTTCCTTTTACATAAATAATATTTTCTCATACACATAGAAACTTTCTTTTTACATTTCACATATTTATTTAATTTACATTTAATTATGCATTGCAAAATATCCAATTGTTGTAATAATTTAGATTTAAATTCTTGTCAATATCCCCATTTGAACATTTGTACCCCCCTTCCCATATTTGGTTGTGTAATAGCTTAGTAATTTTAATTTCGCACTTTATTGCTTTCTAATAATAACATGCTAGAATTAGGGTTTGTATGCGAAAAACGATAAAAAAATAGTTTGACCTAATACAAGATAAGCAAGCATGAAAATGAACACACAAATCACACTTGCACCCCCCTAGGGTATTCCACTTGTTGCCTTCAAATAAAGGGGCCATATTGTATGTTGAACATCTTTGGGCAAAGCAAACAGTTTGAATGATCATAGTCCCTCGATAAAACTTTTCAAAACAAACAAAACAAATGATCAAGTCCCTTAGAGAAATTGCCCAAAGACATTTAACGTCGTTACAATTATGGTCCATACGATGACCCGCGCCTGTCCCTTTCACATCCTAACACAAGGTTGCCCACCAAATACAATGGTGGAGCAAACTTGTTAAAAGGGTTAAAGTATAGCAATAATCTTTTGAGAAATTTAGGAGTAGATAACCTCTTAGTTACTTGAATTAACTTGCAAAACAAAACACTTGCCTAATTTCAAAACCACACAACACTACACTTTCAAAACAACTTTCAAAAACAAATGAAAACCTTTTCAAAAGACATACATCTTTGTATACATCCCC
This sequence comes from Vicia faba, assembly GCA_948472305.1. NCBI lineage: Eukaryota > Viridiplantae > Streptophyta > Magnoliopsida > Fabales > Fabaceae > Vicia > Vicia faba. Next base: position 483,194,905 of record OX451736.1, on the reverse strand, counting down.
ACATGGATCATTACAAAGGTTGCCACCACATTGGCATCTTTTCAAAACATTTTCAAAATATTTTCAAACCCACACGCTCAAGCACCATTTCAAACAATTGAAAACAAAAGGCAAGTGATCTAAGCAAGTAACTAAGAGCCCATGGATAACCATGGATAGAAAGGGTGCTAATACCTTCCCTTTCTATAATCTACTCCCCGAACCCAAGAAAACATCTCAAAAAGGTTTTTGCTGTGCTTTTTAACCTTTCCTTAGGATAAAATAAAAAGTCGGTGGCGACTCTTGCTAACCGCACAAGTGCGAATACGAACGCAAAACACAAGTCAGTTCTCCCACCGTATCACAGAACTGGCGACTCTGCTGGGGATAATTTTAAAGTGGAGTAACCTTAGGGCTTAGATCACTTTTGTTTTCAATTGCTTGCTTTGTTTGCTTTTATATTTGTGGGCTTTGCATCGGAGTTCATAGATCCTAACCCGGATCTGGGAAATACCCTTTTTAGGTAGCATAATCTGTGAGGGACCTGTCCGGCGTAGACCGACATGGGTGAAGCAGTGGCTACGTTGGTGTGGCATCTTAGTCTGTACCTATATCCCTTGTGTTGTAACAGGGAGAATATAGGTCTTCTAAGGAGTCATTAAACACCAACCAACCTTAGAACCCTAAATTGACCAACTTGGCTATTAGGACAGTAGCAGTATGCTACACTCATTGAGGCTAAACTCTCGAGATGGTTCTGGCCGCGAGAAAAGATTGCGATGTTGGAGTTATGACCGATTGAGGGTAGCCAATGATTTGAGATCCTCTAGAACCCGATTACTTTTGATAGGACAGGTTTTAACCAACAAAACCAAAAGAGGGTAATACCTGAAACTCATGCTGGCCTGAAACCTAAGGGTGTCTTGTGTGACTTGTGTGCTTTATTTGCCTATGTGAATACTTGTGATGTGCTTCATCATAGCATCATGCCATCATACCATTGCATGCATAAAAGGCTAACCCATTTCAAAGACAAAAAGGTTTCATCTTTGCTCTGTTTTGTAGGACATCATGATGCCCGTGCGTAGAAATACTGTCCGGCTCAACTTTGTTCAACCACCAGTTTTACTCAAAGATCTGGTTGAAAGAATTCCAAACACTACCTCCTTCATCAACAGACATGGTTCTCTCCTTGGCTTGATCACTGCAAAATGGGACCAACAATTGATAAGTGTTCTGACCCAGTTTTATGACCCTCTGCATCACTGTTTCACCTTTCAAGACTTCCAGCTGATTCCTACCCTGGAAGAATTATCTTACTTGCTTGGGATTCCTGTCTTGGAACAAACTCCTTTCACTGGTTTGGAAAAGACTCCTAGGCCTGAAGAGATTGCTGCAATTCTCCCCTTGACCAAAGAAGAGATATTGTCCAACTGGGAAACTAGAAATGGGGTCAAGGGCTTTTTGGTCAAATTTCTGGTTGGCAAGGCTAATGATTTCTGGAATGACTTGGACTTCAAAGCATATGAGGATATTCTGGCTCTTTTAATCTATGGTCTGGTATTGTTTCCCAACCCTGACACCTTCATCAGTATCCATGTCATAAGGATCTTCATGTCTCGGAATCCGGTACCCACTCTTTTGGGTGATATTCTACAACAACTCTATGCTCGTACTGCTCGAAAACGGGGGACTCCGTGGTGTTGTGCTCCTTTGCTAGTAAGGTGGTTTATTTCGCACCTTCCTAAGTTCGTGCTGAAGAATGAAGAAGGAAAAGGTTGGGCTCGGAGGTTAATGTCTCTCACAGATAAGGATATCACTTGGACTCTCAGAGGTTTGGATGAGGTAGCTGTCATCGACCGTTGCGGAGAATACCCTAATGTCCCGTTGATTGGTATCCAAGGAGGAATCTCTTACAATCCGTGTTTAGCTCTCCGTCAGTTTGGAAGAGCCAGAGGAGATGGGCCTCATGAAATGCTGGTTCCTCACTTCCATTTTGAGTTTCAGGCAGGCAGTGACAAACTACGCCAGGGATTCATTAGAGCTTGGGACAGAATCCACAAAGCTGACCCACATGAGTTAGGACCAAAGACTTCTTTACCATTGGAGCCCTATTGCAAATGGGTCCGCATCCGTGCTCAGAAGTTAGGTATGCCGTACGAAGCCGTCAGACCAATCATCCTTGAATCTCCCGATGAAGATGGTGTTCCTCCAACTGTCCTCCCTCCTCAGATACCTACTGATTTTGACACCATGAAGAGATCTTGGGCACAGCTAAAGGAAGAACGGGATTTCTATCGGGAGAAGTTCAACGAGCAGGAAAGGAAGGTCCAAAGGCTGACTAAGCAATTGGAGGAAGAACGTGTCCTGAACAACTACATCAGCACTGAGAGGAGGAGGCCATGGGAGCATTGATGAGCTTTGATTATTTCCTTTTGTAGTTTTATTTCCTTTTCCGTATTTTTCATTCCTGTAATGCCTAAGGGCAAATTGTTGAACAATTGAAAAATTTTAATCTAACGAAGTGTGTTTCCCTTTTTTTCTACAAAGTTGAATCTTATTTGTCTTTGAAAACATAAAACATACGCATTCCATTACACCATATGCATAGCAGGTACCCTATTTCACAGGTTGCTTAATCTTCTTCGCTGTTTGTTTGCACAATCATCATGAATCCGGAATCATCCAGTGAGCAAGCAATCAAGGCCCTTCAGGCCCAAAGTGCACAGTTTCAAGAGATGGTCCTAAGCCTAGCCCAGGGTCAGCAAGAGTTGAAGACTCTACTCCTGAAGAAGAAGAAGAAAAAGAGGACGGCGATGTTCAACACCGGACGCAGATTTGGGAACACACTCCACAATGAAGCTGATCCAACCACTTCTTCTGCTGAGAAAAACAGTCCCCAAGGGGGAGGAGCTCCTAGTCCCGCAGTCTCCGATAACGAGACGGACTATAACGATGAACAATACCCACCTGCTGCTGACAGATACAAACAATTGGAGGACCGCTTGAGCGCTATGGAAATTCAGAACGTGCCGGGACTGGATTTCGGAGATTTGGGATTATCTTCTGGAGTAGTAATTCCACATAAGTTTAAGGCGCCTGCCTTCGCCAAGTATGATGGGGTCTCCTGCCCAAAGCTGCATCTGAGGTCGTATGTAAGGAAAATCCAACCTTACACGGCAGATAAGAACCTCTGGATTCACTTCTTCCAAGATAGCCTCTCGGGGTCACAACTTGAATGGTTCTACCAATTGGACGGAGCTAGCATCCGACACTGGGAAGATTTGGCAACTGCATTTTACAGACAATACCAATACAATTCTGATCTCGCTCCTACGCGTACCCAACTTCAGGGTATGTCTCTGGGAACGGGTGAAGGGTTCAAAGAGTACGCTCAAAAATGGAGAGATTTGGCTGGCAGGGTGCAGCCTCCATTAACTGATCGAGAGCTGGTTGATATGTTTCTGGGAACGTTGTCTGGTCCGTTTTTCAATCATTTGGTTGGTAACTCCTCCGCTGGGTTCACAGATTTGATATTAACGGGAGAGAGAATTGAAGCCGGCATCAGGTCAGGCAAGATACAGAAAGCTGCCTCTACAAGTGCTGAGAAGAGGCCGTTTAAGAAAGAAGCAAGTGCCGTCTATGGCCCTAGAAGACAAGTCAAGCCCGAAAGTCGCCAAGCCGTCAACGCTTTGGTCATCTCTAAACCTGTTGCTGCTCCTCAGCAGTACAATCAACAGAGAAGTGAAAGGCCCAAGAGGCAGTATACCCGATTGAGTATGACATTATCTCAAATTTTACCCCAACTGTTATCCACCAACCTGGTGACCCTCAAAGAAGCTCCTAAAGTCGTCAACACCGCGTCTCCTAAATACAACCCAAATGCCCGGTGTGCTTATCATTCTGATAGTCCCGGGCACACTACTGATGATTGTTGGGCCTTGAGAAACAAAGTGCAAGATCTAATTGACGCAAAAGAAATTCAGTTTGAAGCGCCGGAAAGACCGAATGTTGTAACGGCTCCTATGCCCCAGCATAGGGTAAATGCCATTGAGGAAGAAGTGTACGCTGTTTCGGTAGATGAAGTTGTTACCCCTTTGAAGACTGTTAAGAAGAACCTACTGCGGGCCGGTTTATTTCCGGGTTGCGGCGAAGGTTGCCCATTCTGTGCTATTTCCCTATCTGATTGTCCCTTGCTAAGGTTAGGCATCCAAGGCCTAATGGATAGCAAGGAGATTCTATTCAAAAAGACTGCTGTTCATTTGGTTCCGATGAAAGAAGTGTCCGTGATTACCATCTTCAAAAATCCAATCAAGGCTCCCCCAAAGAAGCCTATTCAAATCTTGACAGTTGCGCCTGTGATCATTACTGTTCCAGGACCCCTCTCCTACGTGTCTGATAAAGCTGTCCCCTGGCATTATGGGGCAGACATATATGTAAATGGAATCAAGCAAGAATTTGATGCTAGTGCCAGTATCTGCGATATCACCGGTCCAACTAAAGTCACCCGCAGTGGCAGGCTCTTCTCGCCTGACATTGCGCCGCCCGCTATTCGAAAACCCCTCCTCATAAAACCTGCAAGTTTACCAAGTCCTGTTGCTGATCAAATTGTGTCCCCTGCTACCGAGTCATCAAATGCTCGGGGCAAAGGGATTGAAGAGGAGCCTGCCCGGATGGAGGCACCAATACCCGTAAATGCTGAGGCCTCCCGACAAGAAATGGAGGAGATTCTGAAAATAATAAAGAAAAGTGATTTTAATGTTGTCGAGCAATTGGGGCATACACCCTCCAAGATCTCCCTGCTCTCCCTATTGCTATGCTCCGAGGCTCACGCTAAGGCATTAATCTCATTTCTCAAGACGGCCCATGTGCCGCAAGAGACGTCTGCAGTCCAGTTCACTGACTGCATAGCAAATCTGACGGCGGACAACGGCTTGGGCTTTTCAGATGCTGACCTAACCGCAAAAGGGAGAGACCATAATGATGCCCTGCATGTCTCTATTGAATGCAGGGGCACTACTCTGGCACATGTATTGGTGGACACTGGTTCTTCTTTGAATGTTCTTCCGAAAAAGGCTTTGGATCGTCTGGATTATGAAGGCCTGGAGTTGAAACCCAGCAATATCATCGTCAGAGCCTTTGACGGTTCCAAGAGGATGGTTCATGGAGAGGTTAACATCCCTATTCGTGTGGGCTCTCAAGTGTTTGACTCTACCTTTTACGTGATGGATATACGTCCATCGTACTCCTGTCTGTTGGGTCGACCTTGGATCCATAAAGCTGGGGCAGTGACCTCCACCTTGCACCAAAAGCTGAAGTATCCCGTCAGAGGGAAGATCGTCACTGTGCGAGGAGAAGAGGAGTATATGGTGAGCCATTTGAATTCCTTCAGGTACATCGAGATGGACGGAGAATTTATTGAAACTCCCTTCCAACATTTCGAGGAGGTACATCCAATTTCAGCAGCTGCAGAGACAATGGCCGAAGAGAATGATTCCTTGAAGATGGTTTCCCTAAGGGATGCCCGGGCTGTGGTTCAGAAAGGCAATTGTGCGCACTGGGGTCAGCTTCCTGACTTCACTCAGAAGAACGACAAGTTCGGGCTAGGCTTTACTGCAGAGGCTCAGAAGGCAGTGCGCAAAGAGAAGATTGGAAAGGCTCCGGTGTTTATTTCCAGCTCAAGGGTGAATGCTATCGAGGAGGATGTGGAGGAAGCTGAATTTGATAATTGGATCTACCCGACTGCCAGCGACGGACCAAGCAACTGGACAGCAAAGGATTTTACCCCTATCACATTTGTCACGCAGTAATTGATTTCTTTTGATTTCCAAATTTGTAACAAACAATATGTTAAAACTCTGTTGGCTCGGTGTCCTGCCCGGGGCATCGTAGCTCCATTTGTGAGGGCTTTTTTGTATGACATTTTCATATATCATCAATCAAAACATTGGACGTTTGTTGCATTTCAAATCTTGTGCTCCTTTTCTTTCTGTGTTATACATATTGCAAAACAGCTATATTTACACACACTCACTTATACAGGTTTTAATCCACTCTGGATCTCACTGGCAACAGCTCTGCTACCGCCAGTTATGACTTCGAAAATCCGATCAACTTGGCCGAAGACGAAGGTGAAGATGATTGCGAAGTGCCGGGTGAACTCGCAAGACTGCTACTACAGGAAGAGAGGGCTATTCAACCACATGAAGTGCCTGTGGAGACAATTAACTTGGGTACTGAGACAGATAGGAAAGAGGTCAAGATTGGTGCCAATCTAGAGCTCAGCGTGAAGCAACGATTGATCCAGATGCTACAAGACTACATGGAGATCTTTGCCTGGTCTTATGAAGATATGCCTGGTTTGGATGCCGACATTGTAGTTCACCATTTGCCAACCAAGGAAGATTGCCCTCCAGTAAAGCAAAAAGTTCGACGAATGCGTCCAGAGATGTCTGAGAAGATTAAAGCTGAGGTGATGAAACAGTTTGATGCGGGTTTCCTTGCAGTAACTTCTTACCCTCAGTGGGTTGCCAATGTTGTGCCAGTGCCGAAGAAGGACGGTAAAGTCAGAATGTGTGTCGACTACAGGGATCTGAACAGGGCCAGCCCCAAGGATGATTTCCCCCTACCTCACATCGATGTCCTTGTTGATAATACAGCTCAACACAAGGTGTTCTCCTTCATGGATGGCTTCTCAGGGTATAATCAGATCAAGATGGCTCCTGAAGATATGGAGAAGACTACATTTGTAACTCAGTGGGGGACCTTCTGTTATAAGGTCATGCCATTCGGATTGAAAAATGCTGGGGCAACCTATCAGCGTGCCATGGTTGCTTTATTTCATGATATGATCCATCATGAGATTGAAGTATACGTTGATGACATGATTGCAAGGTCTCAAACTGAGGAGGAACACCTTGATCATCTGAGGAAGTTGTTTGACCGACTCAAGTTGTACAAGCTGAGATTGAATCCCAACAAATGCACCTTCGGGGTGAGGTCCGGAAAATTGCTAGGTTTCATCGTAAGTGATAAAGGTATCCAGGTGGACCCTGCCAAGGTTAAAGCTATTCAAGAGATGCCGACCCCAAAAATAGAGAAAGAAGTCAGAGGGTTCCTAGGACGACTGAATTACATTGCCCGATTCATCTCACATCTGACTGCTACTTGTGAGCCAATCTTCAAATTACTGAAGAAAGATCAAGTGGTACGCTGGAATGATGAATGTCAGGCCGCCTTTGAAAGAATAAAGGAATATCTCCAAGAGCCACCCATTCTTATGCCACCGGTGGAAGGAAGACCTCTGATACTTTACTTGACAGTGCTTGATAATTCAATGGGGTGTGTGCTGGGGCAGCATGACGAGTCTGGCCGAAAAGAGCACGCTATTTATTACTTGAGCAAAAAGTTTACTGACTGTGAGTCTCGTTACTCACTGCTTGAGAAAACTTGCTGCGCTCTTGTATGGGCTGCTCGCCGGCTGAGACAGTATATGCTGACTCACACTACTTTATTGATTTCAAAGATGGATCCCATCAAGTACATATTTGAAAAGCCCGCTCTGTCTGGGAGAATAGCGAGATGGCAAATGATCTTAACAGAATATGATATCCAGTATACAACTCAGAAAGCAATTAAGGGAAGTGTACTGGCTGATCATTTGGCACACCAACCTGTGGACGATTATTAATCATTGAACTTTGATTTTCCGGACGAAGACATCATGGTGGTAACTGACTGTGAAGTACCTGGACCGGATGAAGGACCTGAGGAAGGATCCCGATGGTCTATGCATTTTGACGGAGCCTCCAATGCTTTGGGTAACGGCGTCGGCGCTGTAATCATATCTCCCAAGGGGACTCATACTCCACTCACCGCCCGATTATGTTTCAGCTGCACCAACAACATGGCAGAATATGAGGCATGTATCATGGGTTTACAAGCTGCGATCGATTTGAGGATCAAGTTTTTAAGTGTCTTCGGAGATTCCGCTCTCGTGATCAATCAGATCAAAGGCGAGTGGGATACGAAACACCCGAATCTCATTCCTTACAAGGAGTATGTGTCGACCTTGCTCCCTCACTTTGAAGAGATAACTTTTGAGCATTTCCCCAGAGAAGAGAATCAGCTAGCGGACGCACTAGCCACGATGTCTTCGATGTTCAAAGTTAAATGGGACAATGAGGCTCCCCAAATCATAATCTGGAAGTTGGATGAACCGGCATACTGCTGCGAGCTCGAGGCCGAGAAGGTGACTGAAAAACCCTGGTATCACGAGGTAAAGAGGTACTTGGAAGCTCAGGAATACCCTGAAGGTGCATCTGTCAACGACAAGAAGTTCATGAGGAGGTTTGCTGCAAAATTCTTCCTCAGCAACGGCATTCTCTACAAACGGAATCATGATTCAACTCTGTTACGTTGTGTGGATAAGGCTGAAGCAGAGAAAATTATGATGGAACTGCATGAAGGAACATTTGGAACCCATTCCAGTGGACACACCATGGCTAAGAAAATCCTTCGGGCAGGATATTTCTGGTCCACGATGGAAGCCGATTGTTACCAACACTCCCGAACTTGTCATAAGTGCCAGATCTATGCTGACAAGGTGCATATCCCTCCAGTTCCTTTGAATGTCCTAACGGCACCTTGGCCTTTCGCAATGTGGGGGATCGATATGATCGGTGAGATCCGACCAACGGCATCCAATGGGCATCGTTTCATCTTGGTGGCAATCGATTACTTCACGAAATGGGTCGAGGCAGCTTCCTATGCCACAGTAACCAAGAGCGTCGTGGCACGATTCATCCGGCATAATCTGATCTGTCGGTACGGAGTCCCAGAAAGAATCATTACGGACAATGGTACCAATCTCAATAACAAAATGATCACTGAACTCTGTGAACAATTCAAGATACAGCACCACAATTCTTCCCCCTATCGGCCGAAGATGAATGGGGCTGTAGAGGCAGCCAATAAAAATATCAAGAAAATTGTGCAGAAGATGACAGTGACCTATAAAGATTGGCACGAGATGTTACCGTTCGCTCTTCATGGGTACCGCACCTCAGCAAGGACATCAACCGGGGAAACTCCTTTCTCCTTGGTCTATGGCATGGAGGCAGTCTTGCCGATCGAAATCCAGATACCCTCTCTCCGGATAATGAAGGATGCAGACTTGAATGAAGATGATCGGATCCAGACTCGACTTGATCAACTAAATCTGATTGACGAAAAGAGGCTCACTGCTATCTGTCACGGTCAAACGTATCAGAAACGGATGATCAGGGCATTTAACAAGAAAGTCAGACCGCGAGAGTATCAAGTTGGGGACCTGGTAATCAAACGCATCATCCTTCCTCAAAGTGATCCCCGGGGCAAATGGACCCCTACTTATGAAGGGCCATTTGTGGTTAAACGTGTGTTCTCAGGAGGAGCCATGATCCTAACCACCATGGATGGTGACGACCTTCCTCACCCCGCCAATGCAGACATAGTGAAAAAATACTACGCATAAATAAAAGACCCGCTAGGTTGACATACCTAGGCAAAATAAGGGCTTCCCGACGAACCAAAAGGGTTCGGGCAAAAATAAGGGATGAAATGAAAAAATCTGTACACCCGGCAAGTCGAAAACCTGAAAGGGCGGCTTGGGCAAAAATGGGTATCCCGGTGGACCGAAAACCCGAAAGGGCGGTCCAGGCAAAAGTTAGGGATAAAAGCGTAACACTATGTCTCATTGGATCACTTCGCGTCCGGAATTCGGTACCAACTATCTGGCTCCAGATTTCGGCGTTGACCAATCGGCTTCATCTTCAGCTGAGCAGCAAAGCGATGAGACATTCGAAGACATAAAGGCAATAACAGAGTTGGAACCCAGTGGGATTGTTCACATAGCTGTTTTGTTTTCTTTTTCAAATTGTAAATTCTATACTTTTTGGCGATGTCCTCTTACTAGGATGTCAGCCTCTTGTACAAAAAACGCTTATTCACAGGCAAAGTTTAAATCAATACAAATTCACTTGTCCATACAAATTGCCATTGTTTTTCTTTTTCTGTTTTGTCTTGCGAAGAACGTCCAATGTTCATTTTTGGTATATGCATTTGACATTAAATTGCTAATTCATAAATGTTTGCATATAAAAAAAGAGATTAATTACAAGTGACATCAAAGACAGGGGCAATGTGGAGTTGTCTAATGCGGTCTAGTTGTCTTGTCCACCAAGGCACCAAGGTAGATTCAACTGAAGAATGTGGCCAAATCATCTTAACTCCCGCAGAGTAAAACAAAGTTCAGCAGCACTTCCCCCAAGCAGGAGTCGATTCTCCGTCGATCCTGAAAAAGGCACAACATTCCCCGGCAGGTCTTAAAAGCTCATCCCCAGTAGATTCTGCGAGCTTATCCCCGGCGAAGTACGAACGTCTCGCCCAAGTTTTATTTAGAGTTATTTCCTCACAAGGACTTATAACTGGGTTATCCTCAGCTAAAAGCCACGGAAGACCGTTCTCGGCAAAAGTTCCTTCAATCCCCAGCGAAGTCTATCTTTGGTATTCCCCAGCGGAGTTTATCATCATTATCCTCAGCGGAATCCATCGTTAAAGTCCTCAGCAGGCCTCTCATCAGAGCTTCGGCCAAGTATCTCTTCCGCAAAGCAGCTTCCCGGCCATTCGTCAAGGATTTATTTTCCTAAGATGAAATTACACTCATAAACATTTCACATTTTCATACATCTTGCTTACATACATGATGAAACACATACAACATCAAATGTTGAACATCATGACATCATGCATATCATACATCATGACATTGCATACAGCTTACGTCTTTGCCTTTTCAGGAAAAAGACAATCTCAAAAACGACTACCTTCAACTGTCACAATTCCAGATTCGATACCTGTATCTAGCCAGGGCACATCTGAGAGTGATCAGTTTCCAGACTCGATTCCTGTATCTAGCCAGGGCACGTCTGAAGAGTTCAAAGATTCGACTCCTGTATCCAGCCAGGGCACATCTATCAACTACAACAGTTCCAGATTCGATTCCTGTATCCGGCCAGGGCATATCTGTTGACCACATTTCCAGACTCGATTCCTGTATCTAGCCAGGGCACGTCTGCAGAGTTCAAAGATTCGACTCCTGTATCCAGCCAGGGCATATCTATTGACGACTATTTCCAGATTCGACTCCTGTATCTAGCCAGGGCACATCTGTGAGCAACCGATTGTAGATTCGATACCTGTATCTAGCCAGGGCATATCTGCATAAGGAGACTGAAGATCAAACACCTGTAACAAGCCAGGAAAACATCTGTCTTTCCCAAATACACAAGTTCTCGCTAAGGAACCTCTTATGCGATCAACACTTCCAAATGGCATCTATAAGCCCATCCCCGACAAAGTTCTGTCACATCTCCAGATGGCATCTATAAGCCCATCTCCCTATCAACCACACTTCCAAATGGCATCTATAAGCCCATTCCCGACACCACATTGCTGATACTTCGACATGCGAGTGCAAATTTCCGGGCACTCTAGTGTCCAATCTCCTTTTACCCTCGAGTCACGAAAGGCAAACTTGCCAATCTAACTCTTCAGGTCCAAGAAGATTGAACAGGGGCAACTGTTGTACCCCAAAATTTGCCCTCCCATTCCCTCAACATTTTCTCATCACAAGACCTTTGAGGATCAAGATCCAGTTAGGGTTTCCTCTGCTCAAGACTTCTCCTTGCACTGTGGACTCAAATTAGGGTTTGTATTTGCCTAAGGATGCTTTGACCTAAAATGCCTAAGATGACTTTCATGCTTCATATTGGACTCCCAAGTTTACCCATACCAAGTTTCAGGTCTTGATTCCAAGTTTTACCCAGTCAATTGGACAGTTGACCTAGAAATCAGCTGTATTGGGGAAAAAGTCAACTGTGGCAAATTGACAGTCAAACCTCATGAAATTTGATCCACATCAACATTTTGAATTCATATGAACCATTTGATCAAGTTTGGATCACAATTCCACAAGAAATTTGATCAGATCACCAAAAGGGCAAAATGGTCATTTTTAGGGTTTTGACTGCACAAAGGCAATTTTTGACTGTTTGACCTAGCCAATGGCAAACCAAGTTCACCTATGGACTCAAGGACCCCATGGAATTATCTTGACATGTTCATCAAGCTCAAAAGATCCCAAGTACACAAGATTGACAGTTGAATTTCCCAGTCAATTGATCAATTTTGACTGTATACTGAAAAGTCAAACTTTGACTTTTTGGTCAAAATCAAGAGTCAAGATTCATTTTTCATCAAAACATGCCAAATCATGAAACTTGTTCACCAAGAAATCACAAAATGCAAATTAGGGTTTGAAAATGGAATTTTTCATAACTTAGAATTTTTCTAAGTTATGAAAAACCCTAATTTTTTCCCAACTTTGCCCCATCTTTTCACCATGATCCATTTGGATTCAAACAAAAGTCAAAACATGAAAGTTGTAGCTTGTTGCATAATCTACAACTTTTATTCACAAAGTTTTCTCATTTGAAGCTTGTATCTCAAGTTATGATTTTTTGAATAAGGGCACTAAACCATCTTTTAACTTAGTGAAATTTGACCTATTTTGACAAGGTTTTCTACCCTACTTCAAGGCCACTTTTCATACCCTTCCAATTGGAATTTTGATTTGCATTTCAAAGATGGATTGTAGTACACATTCCAAGCTTTCCAAAATGTCCAAAAACTCATCAAACAACCTCATAACTTGAGAGATTCGAATTTCACAAGTTGGCAAAAATTCACTTTTGTTCTTCATCAAGACATGTTCATAAACTTGGCAAATTTGAACTCAGCATAGTTTGTGCTACTTTGCAGGTCCTTAAACCACATTACACTCCTTAATTTAATGCTTGTTCTTTGTGTCTAAGTGTTGTTCCATGAATTCAAGCATTATACACAAGATTGATCCATTTTTGGATAAAGTGAACTTTCCATTTTTACAAAAGTTTGCTTTATGTCAATTGGTAAATCAAACAAGTACATAGAAGATCTGCTTAGCACAAGATTATGGGCATAACACACTGATCAAGAGGAGTTGATGCAGCACATTAGGGGGTCCTATACTGACCTAGAACATCAATTTTGCTTTTGGTAGCTTAAGTGTGAAGAAAGGTCCATAACATATGCTATCTCTCATATCAGCAAAAGAACACAGCACAAAAGATATCAAACACATTCCATAGACCACATTCAAGCTTTTGCACGAGCCATTTCCCTTTCAAACCCTCTCCATCTCAGAATCATCCTCAAACTGCACAAACAGGGGTGCCCCTGCAGTTTGAGTGCAATCTCTCAATCCCTTCAAGCATTTCTGTCCAAACCTGTTCCTCTACCTTCCTTACAACATATGCAAGCTATCCAGAAGCTAAGGCACGATCTGTAGTTGCTCTAACCACTTCCACCATTTTCACATCTTTGACTTGCAGGTGAAGTTCTACAGCTTGATACAAGAAGGTTCAAGACAAAGTAAGCATTGAAAAAGCATCCCTGGACCTCAAGGAAGCTTTTCCAATCATTACATTGCACTGAAAGTCTCTCATTCTCCACATAGAAGTTCAACTGCACAGGTAAAAGTTTGAATTCGTATCTCTCTTATTAGGCATCTTTAGTCTTAAGTTTGTGAAGAAACAAGGTCCTACTCATAGCCCTGAACATGTACATAGCTTTACTTTTCATTTCTTTTATCTGAGTAGAGAGAATTTGAGCTCTGAAAATGGTAGAAAAATTAGGTCAGAAAAGAGGGGGAGAGAAATTCTCCCTCATCTTAGAGAGATAGGTCAAGTTCTTTATATGGTTAGAACCGTCTCTTCATGCTTAACATCTTTTGTGTTGGAAGTTTGTTCAAAAAATCAAGGAATCAGGAGTTAGACATTGAAGCAAGAGGCGCGCGTTTTTTCAAAGTTTGAAGCTGGAGGTTGAAGACAGTGTGTCATTGGGCTGGGCTGTTGTTGTTCTTTCTTTTCACACCATCCTTTTTGGCTTACACCCCCCTGAGCCCATTTACTCATTTTTTGACATTTTTGACTTTTTCCTTTTTTGCTGACTTCATTTATTTTTTCTCATGCCATTAGAAAATTAAAAATATTTTTTTCATTATTTTTTGCATTTATTGCATATTTATTTGTTTATTTGTTTAGTTTGTACATAAATATATATATATTTGATTATTAGAATAAATGTAAAAATAATGTAAATACACTTTTTATTTTTATTTACTTTCTGAAAATATTTCACACAAAAAAAAATACTCTTTTATTTATTTTATTAAAATATTAAATAAATATTTATTTTTGTATAATACATATCTAGGGTTTAATAAAATATATATATATATGATTATTAATATATTTAAGACAAAAATATAAAAATATTTTATTTTTTCATTTTTATTTAATATTTGATACAAAAAATACCTTTTTCACAATACACTTCATTTTATTTTATTTTTTTATAAATAATAAATAAATAGTAGAATTAAATTAGATAATAATACCTTTTATTTAAAAATCAGGGTTTTTCACCCTAAGTTCAAAATACTAAAAAATAAAATAAAATACATTTTTATTTTCTTTTTCCTTTTACATAAATAATATTTTCTCATACACATAGAAACTTTCTTTTTACATTTCACATATTTATTTAATTTACATTTAATTATGCATTGCAAAATATCCAATTGTTGTAATAATTTAGATTTAAATTCTTGTCAATATCCCCATTTGAACATTTGTACCCCCCTTCCCATATTTGGTTGTGTAATAGCTTAGTAATTTTAATTTCGCACTTTATTGCTTTCTAATAATAACATGCTAGAATTAGGGTTTGTATGCGAAAAACGATAAAAAAATAGTTTGACCTAATACAAGATAAGCAAGCATGAAAATGAACACACAAATCACACTTGCACCCCCCTAGGGTATTCCACTTGTTGCCTTCAAATAAAGGGGCCATATTGTATGTTGAACATCTTTGGGCAAAGCAAACAGTTTGAATGATCATAGTCCCTCGATAAAACTTTTCAAAACAAACAAAACAAATGATCAAGTCCCTTAGAGAAATTGCCCAAAGACATTTAACGTCGTTACAATTATGGTCCATACGATGACCCGCGCCTGTCCCTTTCACATCCTAACACAAGGTTGCCCACCAAATACAATGGTGGAGCAAACTTGTTAAAAGGGTTAAAGTATAGCAATAATCTTTTGAGAAATTTAGGAGTAGATAACCTCTTAGTTACTTGAATTAACTTGCAAAACAAAACACTTGCCTAATTTCAAAACCACACAACACTACACTTTCAAAACAACTTTCAAAAACAAATGAAAACCTTTTCAAAAGACATACATCTTTGTATACATCCCCACATGGATCATTACAAAGGTTGCCACCACATTGGCATCTTTTCAAAACATTTTCAAAATATTTTCAAACCCACACGCTCAAGCACCATTTCAAACAATTGAAAACAAAAGGCAAGTGATCTAAGCAAGTAACTAAGAGCCCATGGATAACCATGGATAGAAAGGGTGCTAATACCTTCCCTTTCTATAATCTACTCCCCGAACCCAAGAAAACATCTCAAAAAGGTTTTTGCTGTGCTTTTTAACCTTTCCTTAGGATAAAATAAAAAGTCGGTGGCGACTCTTGCTAACCGCACAAGTGCGAATACGAACGCAAAACACAAGTCAGTTCTCCCACCGTATCACAGACGTCTTTCACAAAACAAAACAGAAAAGGCAAATGATTGGCAATTTTAACTGAAAAGTGTATTTGTATTGATTTTTGAATTGCCTGTAAATAGGCGTTTATGTACAAGAGGCTGACGTCCTAGTAAGAGAACGCCGCCGAATAAGAGTTTATACAAATTTGTACAAAGGAAGATAAAACAGATGTGTGAAAAGAATAATCCCACTGGGTTCCAACTCTGCTATCGCCTTTATATCTTCGAGCGTCTCATCACTTGATGACCTTAGTTGAAGATGAAGCTGATTGATCGATGCCGTCTGAACTCGCTGTCGATACCGAATTCCGGATACAAAGCGATCCAATGAGACATAGTATTAAGCTTTATCCCTAACTTTTGCCTGGACTGCCCTTTCGGGTTTTCAGTCCACCGGGATACCCATTTTTGCCCAAGCCGCCTTTTCAGGTTTTCGACTTGCCAGGTGTACAGATTTTTTTCATTTCATCCCTTCATTTTTCCCGAACCCTTTTGGTTCGCCGGGAAGCCCTAATTTTTGCCTAGGTATGTCAACCTAGCGGGTCTTTTTTTCATGCGTAGTATCTTTTTACTATGTCTGCATTGGCGGGGTGAGGAAGGTCGTCACCATCCATGTTGGTTAGAATCATGGCTCCTCCTGAGAACACATGTTTAACCACAAATGGCCCTTCGTACGTAGGGGTCCATTTGCCCCTTGGATCACTCTGAGGAAGGATGATGCGCTTGATTACCAGATCCCCGACTTGATATTCTTGTGGTCTGACCTTTTTGTTAAATGCCCTGATCATCCGCTTTTGATACGTCTGACCGTGACAAATAGCAGTAAGTCTCTTTTCGTCAATCAGATTTAGCTGATCAAGTTGTGTCTGGATCCAATCATCTTCATTCAGATCTGCATCCTTTATTATCCGAAGAGAGGGTATTTGCACTTCGATCGGTAAAACTGCCTCCATACCGTAGACCAAGGAGAAAGGAGTTTCCCCGGTTGACATCCTGGCTGAGGTACGGTACCCATGTAGAGCAAACGGTAACATCTCGTGCCAATCTTTATAAGTCATTGTCATCTTCTGCACAATTTTCTTGATATTCTTATTCGCTGCTTCCACAGCCCCATTCATCTTCGGCCGGTAAGGAGAAGAATTGTGGTGCTGTATTTTGAATTGCTCGCAGAGCTCAGTGATCATCTTGTTATTGAGATTGGTACCGTTGTCTGTAATGATCCTCTCCGGGACGCCGTATCGGCAGATCAGGTTATGCCGAATGAACCGTGCCACGACATTCTTGGTTACCATAGCGTAGGAAGCTGCTTCAACCCACTTTGTAAAGTAATCAATCGCTACCAGGATGAAGCGATGCCCGTTAGATGCCGTAGGTCTGATCTCACCGATCATATCAATGCCCCACATTGCGAAAGGCCAAGGTGCAGTCAAGACATTCAGAGGAACTGGAGGAACATGCACCTTATCAGCATAAACCTGGCACTTGTGACACGTCCGAGAATGTTGGTAACAATCAGCTTCCATTGTGGACCAGAAATACCCTGCCCGAAGGATCTTCTTAACCATAGTGTGTCCACTGGAATGTGTTCCGAAGGTCCCTTCATGTAACTCCTCCATAATCCTTTCTGCTTCAGTCTTATCCACACAACGCAGTAAGGTCGAATCATGGTTTCGCTTGTACAGAATGCCATTGCTAAGGAAGAACTTTGCTGCGAACCTTCTCAGAAACTTCTTATCGTTGACAGATGCACCTTCAGGGTATTCCTGAGCTTCCAAGTATCTCTTCAACTCATGGTACCAAGGCTTCTCGGTCACTAATTCAGTCTCAAGATCACAACAGTATGCTGGTTCGTCCAGTTTCCAGATGATGATCCGGGGAGCCTCATTGTCCCATTTGACCTTGAACATAGAAGACATCGTAGCTAACGCGTCCGCTAACTGATTCTCCTCTCTCGGGAAATGTTCAAAGGTTATCTCTGTGAAGTGGGGGATCATTGTCAACACACATTCTCTGTAAGGGATAAGATTCGGATGTTTCGTATCCCACTCCCCTTTGATCTGATTAATTACGAGAGCGGAATCTCCGAAGACACTCAGAAACTTGATCCTTAAGTCGATCGCAGCTCGAAGACCCATGATGCATGCCTCATACTCCGCCATGTTGTTGGTGCAGTTGAAACATAGTCGGGCAGTAAGTGGAGTATGAGTGCCTTGAGGGGATATGATCACAGCGCCGATACCATTACCCAAAGCATTGAAGGCTCCGTCAAAGTGCATAGATCATCGGGATCCTTCCTCAGGTCCTTCATCCGGTCCAGGTACTTCACAATCAGTCACTATCATGATGCTCTCGTCTGGAAACTCGAAGTTCATTGACTGATAGTCGTCTACTGCCTGATGTGCCAAGTGGTCTGCCAATACACTTCCCTTGATAGCTTTCTGAGCCGTGTACTGGATGTCGTACTCTGTCAAGATCATTTGCCATCTTGCTATTCTTCTAGACAGAGCAGGCTTTTCAAATATGTACTTTATCGGATCCATCTTTGAGATCAATAAGGTAGTGTGAGTCAGCATATACTGTCTCAGCCGGCGAGCAGCCCATACCAAAGCGCAGCAAGTTTTCTCAAGCAGTGAGTATCGGGTCTCACAGTCGGTAAACTTTTTG
Organism: Vicia faba; assembly: GCA_948472305.1. Classification (NCBI taxonomy): domain Eukaryota; kingdom Viridiplantae; phylum Streptophyta; class Magnoliopsida; order Fabales; family Fabaceae; genus Vicia; species Vicia faba. The sequence goes on along the minus strand of OX451736.1, from coordinate 483,176,496 downwards.
CTAAGGTAATAAATGGCATTCTCTTTTCGGCCAGACTCGTCATGCTGCCCCAGCACACACCCCATTGAGTTGTCAAGTACTGTCAGGTATAGTATCAGAGGTCTCCCTTCAACCGGCGGCATAAGGATGGGTGGTTCTTGGAGATACTCTTTGATTCTGTCAAAAGCAGCCTGACATTCATCATTCCAACGTACTACCTGATCTTTCTTCAGCAGCTTGAAGATTGGCTCACAGGTAGCAGTTAGGTGCGAGATGAATCGAGCAATGTAATTCAGGCGTCCTAGAAAGCCTCTGACCTCTTTCTCTGTCTTAGGAGCTGGCATCTCTTGAATAGCTTTAACCTTGGCAGGGTCCACTTGAATACCATTATCACTTACAACGAAGCCTAGCAGCTTTCCAGATCTAACCCCGAAGGTGCACTTGTTCGGGTTCAACCTCAGCTTGTACAGTTTCAGACGGTCAAACAGTTTCTGCAGATGATCAAGGTGCTCTTCCTCAGTTTGGGACCTTGCGATCATGTCGTCAACATATGCTTCTATCTCATGATGGATCATGTCATGAAATAAAGCAACCATGGCGCGTTGGTAGGTTGCCCCAGCATTTTTCAGTCCGAAAGGCATGACCTTGTAGCAGAAGGTGCCCCACTGAGTAACAAAGGTAGTCTTTTCCATGTCTTCAGGAGCCATCTTGATTTGATTATAACCTGAGAAGCCATCCATGAAGGAGAACACCTTATGCTGAGCTGTATTGTCAACAAGGACATCAATGTGAGGTAGAGGGAAGTCATCCTTGGGGATGGCCCTGTTCAGATCCCTGTAATCGACACACATTCTGACCTTACCGTCTTTCTTTGGTACCGGCACCACATTAGCAACCCACTGAGGGTAAGAAGTCACTGCAAGAAACCCGGCATCAAATTGTTTCATAACCTCGGCTTTGATCTTCTCAGACATCTCTGGACGCATACGACGGACCGTTTGCTTAACCGGAGGATAGTCTTCCTTGGTATGCAGATGATGGACCACGATATCAGTATCTAACCCAGGCATGTCTTCGTAGGACCAGGCGAATATTTCCACGTAGTCATGTAACATCTGAGTCAACCGTTGCTTCACGCTGAGCTCTAGGTTGGCACCAATCTTGACTTCCTTACGGTCGGTCTCAGTACCCAGATTTATCGTTTCCACTGGCTCTTCATGTGGTTGAATTGCCCTCTCTTCCTGTTGTAACAGTCTTGCTAATTCGCCAGGCACTTCGCAATCATCTTCACCTTCGTTTTCGGCTAAGTTGATCGGATTTTCGAAGTCATAACTGGCAGTAGCAGAGTCGTTACCAGTGAGATCTAGAGTGGATTGAAACCTGTATGAGTGAGTGTGTGTAAATACAATTGTTTTGCAATATATAAAGAAAGGAAAGAAAAGGAGCGCAAGATTTGAAATGTGAAAAACGTCCAATGCTTTTATTTATGATATATGACAGTGACAAACAAAAGCCCTCATAAATAAGACCACGGTGCCCCGGGTAAGACACCGGGCCATACAGTTTCAAATTATTGTTTATTACAAATCCAAAACAAAGAAGTTCATTACTGGGTGACAAAAGTTATGGGTGTAAAGTCTTTAGCAGTCCAATTGGTCAATCCACCATCAGTCGTCGGGTAGATCCAGCTATCAAACTCTGACTCTTCCACTTCGTCTTCCTCTCCAATAGCATTCACTCCTGAGTGGGTGATGAGCACATGAGGTCTTCCAATTCTCGCCTTGCGCACAGCCTTCTGAGCCTCTGTAGTGAAACCCAGCCCAAACTTGTTAGTTTTAGGAGTAAAATCAGGGAGCTTGCCCCAGTTTGCACATTCACCTCTTTCAATCACAGCCCGGGCGTCCTTTAAGGAGGCTGTGATACGGTGGGAGAACTGACTGTGAGTTTTGCGTTTGTTTTCGCACTTGTTCGGTTGATCAAGAGTCGCCACCGACTTTTTATTTTATCCTAAAGGAAAGGTTAAAAAAGCACAGCAAAAACCTTTTGAGATATTTCATGGGTCCGGGGGGTAGATTATGAAAAGGGAAGGTATTAGCACCCTTTTCATCCATGGTTATCCATGGGCTCTTAGTTACTTGGTTTTTTTAGATCACTTGCCTTGATTTTCGATTGCTTGAAATTGTGGTGTGTGTATGTGTTTTGAAAATGTTTTTGAAGAGATGCCTTGTCTTAGGCGACCAATGTATTCGACTCGTGTTTGAGTGTTTTACAAAAGTGTGTATCTTTTCGAAAAGATGTTTCAAATGTTTTTGAGAGTTTGTTTGAAAGTGTTGTGGATTGTGGTTTTTGAAAAGAAGGCAAGTGTTTTTGCAAGTTGATCTCAAGTAACTAAGAGTTTTGTCTACCCTATTGTACTCAAAGGTTTTCTCTATGATTTCAACCCTTTTTTAACAATTTTGTTCCACCATTGAATTTGGTGGACAATCTTGCGTTTAGGAAGTTTAACGGGACGGGCGCGGGTCATCGTATGGACCATAAATGCAATGGTGCCAAGTGTCTTTGGCAATTTGCTTTGAAGGGACTATGATCATTCCGTTTTAGGCAACATTCGAAAGCGTCATCGAGGGACTTATGATCATTTGAATTTGTTTTGCCAAAGATACTCGACGTGCAAGCATGGCCCATTTTGGAAGGCAACATGTGGGATTACCCTAGGGGGTGCAAGTGTGATTGTGTATTGATTTCATGTATTTGTCTTGTATTAGGTTATCTAGCGTTTGATTTTATGTACATGCAAACCCTAGGTCTAACCATGGTATAATTCAAAAGCGGTAAATTGCGGAAATGTAAAGTCTATGCTATTACAAAATAAGTATCCGGGAGTGGGGGTACAAATTTATGAATGGGGATGAGACTTAGGAATGTAATGTCCAATAAGTTACAACCAAATCGAATCGATCAAATGTAAATGTAACGAATATACAAATATAAGATAAGCAAATGTGTATAGGGGCAATGTGAATGTATTGTGTAAGTGTATGTGTATACGTGTATGTAATTATTTACAGGTGCGACAATATGAATTTAAGAAAGTATTGTTAAGTATTGTTTTGACCTAAAAAAAAATTAAATGTTTATTTAATTTAATTAATAATCTTATATTTTCTTTAATATGTACAAAAAAGAAATGTTTTAATTAAATGTCAAGAATTAAATTATGAAAAAATGTATTTTTATTTGTTATGTACAAAGAATATTCTCATTTAAATGTTAAGAATTTAAACTATGCAAAGATGTATGTTTACTTATTATGTACAAAGAAAATTTAAATTAAATATTTTAAATAAAAATGTGTTTTTATGTGTTTTAGTATTAATGTATTATTGTAAAAAGATATATTAAGAAAAATTATATATTTATGTATGAAAAGAAAATTTTCATTAAATACCTTAAATTATATTATGTACAAATAGTGGTATTTTAGTTAAAAGAAAAACAAGGTTTTACATTTTAATTGTATGGTATAATAATAATAAAAAAATGTATTTCAATTATAAAAATATTTTGATGTCAATAAATAATAAGAAAAGATTTTGTTAATTTAAAAGTATGAGAAAAGAAAATGATGTTTTTAAAAAAGGTTGGAAACAAGAAAAATCAAGAATGGGCTTTAGGCGCTTCAGAGGTGGAGGGTGTGAGTTGGAATGCAGTGGGCCTTAGGCGCGGTCGAAACGGAGCGAGGCCCAGTATTCTGAGACAATTTTAGGGTTGATTATTTTGTTGTTCAGTTGGACAATACGCTTAGGGTTAGGTGAGGCAGCGGCGGCGTTCTTCATGGTTTTGCCTTCTTCACGTGATTCTTCATTCGTTTCTGAGTTCCTCAATGGCCACCAGCACTCTCCACTCTCCTCTTCCCTCCAACGAAGGCATTAGGGGGCGACGGATTCGGTGAGTTTATTTTCTTATTCGCTTAGGTTTGTTACGATTTGCATGCATTGATTTGTTCATTTTCGGTCCTGATTTCTTGTTCGTTAATGGTTATCTGAGGTTTTGAAAGAGAAAGAAGGAAAAGGTTACCTTTGGAGACGGAGGAGGAAAGTGGGAGCGTGCGTAGGAGGCCGGGACGGCGAGGAAAATGGCGGAGGCGCGCTTGGAGACCCTGGTATTTCTGTACTACTTCTTAGGCTTTATGATGTTGGTCTGAAAGCTTAACTTGATGTCCTCTTTTCTTCTTCTCTTTGTTGGCTTGCCTCTGTACGCTTTTGTTATCTCTCTTCTTCTGACTTGTTGCCTATTTCGTGTGCTATGTCCCTTTGAACGTTTGCCTGTGATGTTGCCTTGAGTGTTTGCCTTTGAACGTTTTGCCCTTTGATTTTTTTTTTGCCCTATGATGATGTTGTCTGAGGACTTGAATGCTATAACTGTAACATGCTATTGTTGAAGCTTTTGCTTTGATTAGCCTTTCTTCTTCTTCTTCTACTGTATGCTTGAATTAATGGCCCGTGATGATGCTGTCTGAGGCTTGTGATATTGCTTTTTTCTGAGGCTTGCCTTGATTTACCATTGAATATGCGTTTGGTTGCCTGGGATTTGATTTGAATGGTATTGGTGTTTAGGCAGGTATGACGCTTGAACAGGTTTGGTTATGGCCTCTTAAGGTCTATGGCTTTAACAGGTTTTATTGGTTAGGCTGGAGGTTTCTAAAAACTGGTGGTACAGGCTTATGTATTTTTTTTGATCATAGGCCGGTCTTGTGTGTTTGGAAAGTTCTCAGCAGGTTTGAGGATTGGCCTTTTAACAGTGTAAGTTTGTGTGAGTTTTAGGCTTGACTGGTTTTTCTGGTTTATGCTTAGGCAGGTTTTGAATGGTTTAGGCCAGGTTATGGTAGCAGATAGCAGGTTTGACAGGGTATACTGGTTTTGGGCCTGATGCAGGTGAGGCTTGTTTATGCTTAGGCAGGTCTCGGCTTGAGGCTTGAACTTGTTATTTTTGATAACAGGCAGGTTTGGATACTTAGGCAGATTTTTGCTTTTTGGTTTAAGGTTGGGAGGCTTATCAGTTTGTATATTTTCTTTGTGTTGGTTTTTTTTTGTTTTTTCTTACTATACTGTGTTCAGCTTTTTGTATATGTTTTCTTCCTTCCTGCCTAAAGCCTAAAAACCTACTCTCTTATCTCTCCTTCTTTCTCTCTCAGTACAGTTAAATATATTAAACTATGTTTGTGTTGTACCTTTGTTCTGAAAGGGCCACCCTTATCTTGGGAAATGATGAAAAGAAAATGTTTTGCTTGCATACTAGATTTCCTCTGCATATTGTCTCTTCTTTTGACAGCTTTTGTACTTTGTATCTTCTTTGATATCTTTGCCAAATCTTCTTTATTGACAGCTTGGGTAACCTTTTTGGCATTTTGACAGAAAGTTGAAGTTTGGATTTTTGAGATTTGGAACTATGCAGTATATTGACAATCTTTGCATTTTTCAACTTTGTGCATTCATGAATAGCAAATAAAAATTCTTCCCTCTTTGTGAACCGGGAGAAATCCCGTGATTTGCAGAGAGGGTTAACTGATCCCAATCAGTGGCCCTTAATGATGAACTCTTTTTATCTGTCATTATTTATTTATCTGCTTTTTGACTTTTCTCTTTTTCTCTTGCAGATGAATAATTGAATGGAGGGGAGCAAAGGATGAAGAATTTGAAGAATAGAAGACTTAGAAAAAAATAGGATAGTTTCATTTTTTATTTAAATTTAAATTAGTGTAAAATCATTGTTTGTAAATAAATTGTAAACAATAATTGTACAAATAATTTAAGAATAAATAAAAGTTTTCACTATCCAATTAATTCTAATTTATCCTTTATTGTTTATTTATTATTTAAAACTCTTTGAATTAATATAATTGAAAAATAAATTCCAATTACTTAATCTTAGAATAGTAAATAATTTAAATAAACAAAGCTTTAACAAATTACTCAGTTAAACCTGGCCTTTCCAATATCCAAAGCAAAGCAACAGTTAACCAAAACAACTGATCAGGCGCATTCCCTTTTCACTGATTTTTAACAAACACTGTAAATCCAAACTGCATGGATCTTTTGACTGGTTCAATCAAACGAACGTGAATTCAAACCAAATGCATTCTTTTTTCTGATTAAGTCAAACAAACGCGAATCCAACCCAAATCTCGGAATAACTTGCAAAGTGTTGTAGAATTTAAATCCTTTTGAGAACGTGCCCAAAAAACCCTAATTCCTGATTAAATTCCAAAGAGCGTTCGCCTGATCAAAGTTGAGCCAAAATCAACCAGAACTCTAAGCCAACTGTGTGAAACATTCCAGAGCCCTAAAAAATCAATAAAACCCTAATTTTGCTTGGCTGACGAAAAAAGTCCGTTTGTCTGATTCTTGAGCCAGTCTGAAAAATCAGGAAACGCCTGAAACCGTGATTTCTTGAGAAAAATGCGAGGGCAAATTTTGGGGTACAACAGTTGCCCCTATTCAATCTTCTTGAACCTGAAGAGTTAGATTGGCAAGTTTGCCTTTCGCGACTTGAAGGTAAAAGAAGATTGGACACTAAAGTGCCCAGAAAATTTGCACTCGTCGATGTGATGGTAGAGGTGAATGGGCTTACAGATGCCATTTGGTGATGGGCTTAAAGATGCCATCTGATGCGACAGGATCTTGTCGGGGGATGGGCTTAGAGATGCCATCTGGAAATGGGCTTAAAGATGCCATTTGGTGACTGCTGGTAGGAGGATGGGCTTATAGATGCCATCTGGAAATGGGCTTAAAGATGCCATTTGGTAATGTTGAACTGTATGTCAATGGTGACTGGACGAGTATCAGAAAGGCATCCATGTTTTGGAACATCTCTGAATTGGGGGTCCGAATAAGCAATAGATTGACATCCATGTCTGGAGAATCCGTAAACTGTTTTCAGGAGTTGAGATTGAATAAGTAATAGAGCAACATCTGTTGTTGGGAAGCGTCCGTGAACTATTTTCAAAAGTTGAGAAGAGTCTGAACAAGTTGGTAGATTAACATCCGTTGTTGGGAAGAATCCGTGAACTGTTTTTAGAAGTCTTGAAGTTGAATAAGCAATAGAGCAGCATCCGTTGTTGGGAAGTGTCCGTAAACTGTTTTCAAAAATTGCATCTGAACAAGTTGGTAAATTAACATCCGTTGTTGGGAAGAATCCGTAAACTGTTTTCAGACGTCTTGAGGTTGAATAAGCAATAGAGCAGCATCCGTTGTTGGGAAGCGTCCGTAAACTGTTTTCAAAAGTTGCGTCTGAACAAGTTGGTAGATTAACATCCGTTGTTGGGAAGAATCCGTAAACTGTTTTCAGACGTCTTGAGGAGGAACCGGTGTAGGGCTTCCTGATAATGAGCTCGTGTAAAGCTGCATCTGGATGGATCTGGAATAAGTATCAGAATGTCGCCGTGTCCGGGTCACATCTGAACTATTTCTGGATGAATCTCGGAAGATGATCTTTGTCTGTCGACTGATCTTTCCTGAAAAGGTAAAGGGTTAGTTGCATGCAATGTTATGATGCATGATGCAATGTATGTGAAATCAATGTTTATAACATGAACGTGATGAATGCGCATGTAAGCTGACGAGCTATCTTGCTGAGGATAAATGAATCCTGAATGGCTGCAGATAAAAGAATCTTGACTGCTGCCTGAGAGAATAAATCCTTGGCTGCTGTTGTGGAGGGCAAGAGTCTTCAATTGTTGAAAATGAGAAGTCTGGGGACCCTTGTTGGGGAAATCAGAAGCTTGGGTTGTATGCCAAACTACTGGGGACTTCCTGTCTTGAGGAGATCTGTGTATGATTTCCTGATGATGCGTCCGTGTAAAACTGCATCGAGTTTTTGAACACTTTTGACATTCGAATGCCCCAAGTGGTGATGTAGATAATTTCCTGGCTTGTTACAGGTGTTGGTCCACAATCGGTCGTCCACAGATGTTTTCCTGGCTTGTTACAGGTGTTGATCTGGAATTCTTCAGACGTGCCCTGGTTGGATACAGGAATCGAGTCTGGAAAGGTGATAGCTAACAGATATGCCCTGGCTGGATACAGGAATCGAATCTTCAAACTCTTCAAACGTGCCCTGGCTAGATACAAGAATCGAGTCCGAAAATGTGGTCAACAGATATGCCCTGGCTGGATACAGGAGTCGAATCTGGAATTGTGATAGTTGATAGATATGCCCTGGCTGGATACAGGAATTGAATCTTCAAACTCTTCAGACGTGCCCTGGCTAGATACAGGAATCGAGTCTGGAAATGTGGTCAACAGATATGCCCTGGCTGGATACAGGAGTCGAATCTGGAATTGTGATAGTTGATAGATATGCCATGGCTGGATACAGGAATCGAATCTTCAAACTCTTCAGACGTGCCCTGGCTAGATACAGGAATCGAGTCTGGAAATGTGGTCAATAGATATGCCCTGGATGGATACAGGAATCGAATCTTCAAACTCTTCAGACGTGCCCTGGCTAGATACAGGAATCGAGTCTGGAAATGTAATAGTTGATTTGTTGAACACTTTTGACATTCGAATGCCCCAAGTGGTGATGAAGGAATCTTGAATCAGATTACTATGCATATTGAGAGATTTCTTGAAATCTTGACTGGACTGCCCCAGGTTAAGTGGATTTTGAAGGATTTGTTGAACCTTGGCTGGACTGCCCCAGGTTAATTGGATGGTGACATGTCATGCCCCTTGATGATAGGTGATTTGTCGTTGGAAGTGTTATCCTCTTGAAGTGATTTTGCTCACTGAGAGAGTTTTCGTTCCTCCGAACATTCGCTGTATGAATTTCTTCGCTGTCAAACAAAAAGCCAAATGCAGACAGTGATATTCAAGCAATGCAAAGTTTATGTTTGTCTCGAAGTTTTGAAAAATGCGTTTTTAGCAGAAAACTTTTCACAAGACAAGTCAACACGAGATTTAGAGTAAAGCCCTACAGGAGTCAGGATACCTTTTGTAACAGTATGCTTTCGAACTAACCCATGCTTCAATTAGGACTTTTGAAGGGTTGTAACGTGGCTTGGTTCACGGTTTAAGAAACAAAGGATAAAGGCTCAAAGTGTATTTGTACTCACCCGCTCTTCGTTATGTTCTTCAACCTAAGCTCAGTTAATTGTGCGTCACTCTGTTTTGAGTTTGGAATGACTTTTGAGCGATGGTTCACCGGTTGAATTCGGGGAGACAGTCATCATCTCCTCTTTTCTTTTTCAACATTTTTCATGTTGTTGAGGATTTTGTAATGACCTCACTATTTTGATTTTGATTTGTTATCCCTAACTTTTGCCTGACTGTTACCGTCTTCCGAGATTACCGTCAGCGGGATGCCCCAGCTTTCTTAAGCCTCCTTTATAGGTTTTGGCTTGGTGGGCTTTTCTCTTTTGAGAGATTGACTGGCTATGTGATAGGGAACCACCCCTGTCTTTTGATTCCAAAGGAATGCTTTCTCTTTTGACGTCGTTCGTTGTATTATGAACTGAGAGTTTGCGACTTTAATGCGCATTTTCTTTTGAATTAAACTGAGATACTACCCTGCCCCGGGTTTATATCAAAGGTTTTGATTGTTTAGAACAGAAAACTCCTACTTCTTTGGCTCGAAGGGGTTGACTAGGGATTAACTTCCTTATAACTCCAGTGTTTGGGAATTGAAAGAAATGCTTGTACATCATCAGCAAGGTCTGTTCAAAAGCATATTGTATAAGATCATGGTATTGTTTCGTCATCCTCCCTCTAAAGGCTTGCAGCTTTTTATCAAGAGTCAAATATCATAAAGAAAAGCATAAGAGTAGTGAAACGAATGGATGAATTCAAGACAAACATATGCAATGCATTAATGAAAACAGAGTTTAACATCAACAGATAATTGTTTGACAGCAAAAGAAATTACAACTTTGAAAATTCAAAAAGAAGCAAAAGTCTTTCAGCTTGAGCTTCGTCACTTCAAGTGGAGAACCCTTTAACGGAAGATTTTCATCTCGCTGTCTGGCATGAATTCCAGCACCCCAATGTCGATCAGATCTTGAATCTTATTCTTCAAGGCCCAACAGTCGTTGGTGTCGTGTCCCGGGCTGTAGGAATGGTAAACACAAAATGCGTCGGGACGATAGTTAGAAGAGGAGGTATTGAGCTTCTGAGGAGGATCCCTTAGGGTGAGCAAGTTGACCTCCATCAGGCGCTTCAGTATAAAGAATGATGGTATTTCAGTCTCCGTGAACTGTCTTCCCGCCGTTTCTTGCTTACGCCGATTACCCCGTTGACGCTAGCAAGGTTGTTGATGGGCTTGTGACCCTGAAGCAAGCGAAGGAGCCTTCCCCTTGTCTTCTTGAGTGGATGGAGGTTGAGCGGTGACTTGCTCTTCAACCTCAGATGTTTGCCCCAGTTGGTTATTTGGAAGCAGTTGGCGGACAAGAACTCTGAGTTCCTCTTGTCTTTGAGATAGGTCTTGGATGAGAGCCATCTGGCCCACCCACTGTCCCATCATTTGGGTCCTCAAGGTTGTCAGATCAAACTGCAGCTCCGCAAGCTGATCACTCCTGGCATTGTTGGAATTCTCCAAGCCCTTTGTGAGGAGAGCTTTCATCTCTTCTTGCCCCAGAGACAAGTTCAGGAACATCTCCTGCAGTTGAGCAGTCTGGTCTTGGATGTCTTTGACAGACCTTTCTAGAGCCATCTCTTGCTGAAATAAACAGCAGGAGAGTAAGGAAACCTGAAAAAAGGAAAGACTGTCAAAATGCAATGCATGATATGTGGATGCATGCTTTCAAGGATCTCTTGGGGTAAACACAAGAAAATGTTAGAGGTTGAACTTTGCTCTTGGATTGGAGAACTTTGCACAGGTGGATGTCCTTCCACTAGAATCAAGCTCACCATGTCGAGTGGGTCATAGCCACTGATTCAAGTTGTTGTACTTGATCTTTGTTTGGAGAACCGGGTATCGATGGATGTCTTTCCACGAGAATCAAGCTCACCATGTCGAGTGGGTCATAGCCACTGATTCAAGTTGTTGTACTTGATCTTTGACGGCATTTGTTTAGAGGAGAAACCTCTTGCCCCTTGGTAGACATCTGGTTCAACGTAACCCTGCATCAAAAGAACCCTCGAGATCCTTGAAATGGTTATTGAAAATGCTATGGTATAATGTTATGATGTTATGTACATGTATGCGAAAAGCAAGTGAGTGTATATACAGGCAAACATATTCACACAAAGCAAACAAGTCCTTAGGTTTAGGCCTGCATGAGGTTCAGGTACTACCCTCTTTCAGTTCGTTGGTTAAAACCTTTCCTATCAAAAGTAACCGGGTTCTAGAGGATCTCAAATCATTGGCTACCCTCGATCGGTCATAACTCCAACATCGCTATCTTTTCTTGCGGCCGGAACCATCGCGAGAGTTTAGCCTCAATGAGTGTAGCATACTGCTACTGTTCTAATGGCCAAGTTGGGTCAATTTAGGGTTCTAAGGTCGGTTGGTGCTTAACGACTCCTTGGAAGACCCATATTCTCCCCGTTTCAACACGAGGGATATCGGTACAGACCAAGGCGCCACACCAACGTAGCCACTGCTTCACCCATGTCGGTATACGCCGGACAAGTCCCTCACAGATTATGCTACCTAAAAAGGGTATTCCCCAGATCCGGGTTAGGATCTATGAAACTCTGATACAAAACCCACAAATGTAAAATCAAACAAAGCAATTAATGGAAAACAAAGGTGATCTAAACCCTAAGGTAACCCCACTTTGAGTAGTACTCCCCAGCAGAGTCGCCAGTTCTGTGATACGGTGGAAGAACTGACTGTGAGTTTTGCGTTTGTTTTCGCACTTGTTCGGTTGAGTAAGAGTCGCCACCGACTTTTTATTTTATCCTAAAGGAAAGGTTAAAAAAGCACAGCAAAAACCTTTTGAGATATTTCATGGGTCCGGGGGGTAGATTATGAAAAGGGAAGGTATTAGCACCCTTTTCATCCATGGTTATCCATGGGCTCTTAGTTACTTGGTTTTTTTAGATCACTTGCCTTGATTTTCGATTGCTTGAAATTGTGGTGTGTGTATGTGTTTTGAAAATGTTTTTGAAGAGATGCCTTGTCTTAGGCGACCAATGTATTCGACTCGTGTTTGAGTGTTTTACAAAAGTGTGTATCTTTTCGAAAAGATGTTTCAAATGTTTTTGAGAGTTTGTTTGAAAGTGTTGTGGATTGTGGTTTTTGAAAAGAAGGCAAGTGTTTTTGCAAGTTGATCTCAAGTAACTAAGAGTTTTGTCTACCCTATTGTACTCAAAGGTTTTCTCTATGATTTCAACCCTTTTTTAACAATTTTGTTCCACCATTGAATTTGGTGGACAATCTTGCGTTTAGGAAGTTTAACGGGACGGACGCGGGTCATCGTATGGACCATAAATGCAATGGTGCCAAGTGTCTTTGGCAATTTGCTTTGAAGGGACTATGATCATTCCGTTTTAGGCAACATTCGAAAGCGTCATCGAGGGACTTATGATCATTTGAATTTGTTTTGCCAAAGATACTCGACGTGCAAGCATGGCCCATTTTGGAAGGCAACATGTGGGATTACCCTAGGGGGTGCAAGTGTGATTGTGTATTGATTTCATGTATTTGTCTTGTATTAGGTTATCTAGCGTTTGATTTTATGTACATGCAAACCCTAGGTCTAACCATGGTATAATTCAAAAGCGGTAAATTGCGGAAATGTAAAGTCTATGCTATTACAAAATAAGTATCCGGGAGTGGGGGTACAAATTTATGAATGGGGATGAGACTTAGGAATGTAATGTCCAATAAGTTACAACCAAATCGAATCGATCAAATGTAAATGTAATGAATATACAAATATAAGATAAGCAAATGTGTATAGGGGCAATGTGAATGTATTGTGTAAGTGTATGTGTATACGTGTATGTAATTATTTACAGGTGCGGCAATATGAATTTAAGAAAGTATTTTTAAGTATTGTTTTGACCTAAAAAAAAATTAAATGTTTATTTAATTTAATTAATAATCTTATATTTTCTTTAATATGTACAAAAAAGAAATGTTTTAATTAAATGTCAAGAATTAAATTATGAAAAAATGTATTTTTATTTGTTATGTACAAAGAATATTCTCATTTAAATGTTAAGAATTTAAACTATGCAAAGATGTATGTTTACTTATTATGTACAAAGAAAATTTAAATTAAATATTTTAAATAAAAATGTGTTTTTATGTGTTTTAGTATTAATGTATTATTGTAAAAAGATATATTAAGAAAAATTATATATTTATGTATGAAAAGAAAATTTTCATTAAATACCTTAAATTATATTATGTACAAATAGTGGTATTTTAGTTAAAAGAAAAACAAGGTTTTACATTTTAATTGTATGGTATAATAATAATAAAAAAATGTATTTCAATTATAAAAATATTTTGATGTCAATAAATAATAAGAAAAGATTTTGTTAATTTAAAAGTATGAGAAAAGAAAATGATGTTTTTAAAAAAGGTTGGAAACAAGAAAAATCAAGAATGGGCTTTAGGCGCTTCAGAGGTGGGGGTGTGAGTTGGAATGCAGTGGGCCTTAGGCGCGGTCGAAACGGAGCGAGGCCCAGTATTCTGAGACAATTTTAGGGTTGATTGTTTTGTTGTTCAGTTGGACAATACGCTTAGGGTTAGGTGAGGCAGCGGCGGCGTTCTTCATGGTTTTGCCTTCTTCACGTGATTCTTCATTCGTTTCTGAGTTCCTCAATGGCCACCAGCACTCTCCACTCTCCTCTTCCCTCCAGCAAAGGCATTAGGGGGCGACGAATTCAGTGAGTTTATTTTCTTATTCGCTTAGGTTTGTTACGATTTGCATGCGTTGATTTGTTCATTTTCGGTCCTGATTTCTTGTTCGTTAATGGTTATCTGAGGTTTTGAAAGAGAAAGAAGGAAACGGTTACCTTTGGAGACGGAGGAGGAAAGTGGGAGCGTGCGTAGGAGGCCGGGATGGCGAGGAAAACGGCGGAGGCGCGCTTGGAGACCCTGGTATTTCTGTACTACTTCTTAGGCTTTATGATGTTGGTCTGAAAGCTTAACTTGATGTCCTCTTTTCTTCTTCTCTTTGTTGGCTTGCCTCTGTACGCTTTTGTTATCTCTCTTCTTCTGACTTGTTGCCTATTTCGTGTGCTATGTCCCTTTGACGTTTTCCTGTGATGTTGCCTTGAGTGTTTGCCTTTGAACGTTTTGCCCTTTGATTTTTTTTTGCCCTATGATGATGCTGTCTGAGGACTTGAATGCTATAACTGTAACATGCTATTGTTGAAGCTTTTGCTTTGATTAGCCTCTCTTCTTCTTCTACTGTATGCTTGAATTAATGGCCCGTGATGATGCTGTCTGAGGCTTGTGATATTGCTTTTTTCTGAGGCTTGCCTTGATTTACCATTGAATGTGCGTTTGGTTGCCTGGGATTTGATTTGAATGGTATTGGTGTTTAGGCAGGTATGACGCTTGAACAGGTTTGGTTATGGCCTCTTGAGGTCTATGGCTTTAACAGGTTTCATTGGTTAGGCTGGAGGTTTCTAAAAACTGGTGGTACAGGCTTATGTATTTTTTTTTATCATAGGCCGGTCTTGTGTGTTTGGAAAGTTCTCAGCAGGTTTGAGGATTGGCCTTTTGATAGTGTAAGTTTGTGTGAGTTTTAGGCTTGACTGGTTTTTCTGGTTTATGCTTAGGCAGGTTTTGAATGGTTTAGGCCAGGTTTTGAATGGTTTAGGCCACGTTATGGTAGCAGATAGCAGGTTTGACAGGGTATACTGGTTTTGGGCCTGATGCAGGTGAGGCTTGTTTATGCTTAGGCAGGTCTCGGCTTGAGGCTTGAACTTGTTATTTTTGATAACAGGCAGGTTTGGATACTTAGGCAGACTTTTTCTTTTTGGTTTAAGGTTGGGAGGCTTATCAGTTTGTATATTTTCTTTGTGTTGGTTTTTTTTGTTTTTTCTTATTATACTGTGTTCAGCTTTTTGTATATGTTTTCTTCCTTCCTGCCTAAAGCCTAAAAACCTGCTCTCTTATCTCTCCTTCTTTCTCTCTCAGTACAGTTAAATATATTAAACTATGTTTGTGTTGTACCTTTGTTCTGAAAGGGCCACCCTTATCTTGGGAAATGATGAAAAGAAAATGTTTTGCTTGCATAATAGATTTCCTCTGCATATTGTCTCTTCTTTTGACAGCTTTTGTACTTTGTATCTTCTTTGATATCTTTGCCAAATCTTCTTTATTGACAGCTTGGGTAACCTTTTTGGCATTTTGACAGAAAGTTGAAGTTTGGATTTTTGAGATTTGGAACTATGCAGTATATTGACAATCTTTGCATTTTTCAACTTTGTGCATTCATGAATAGCAAATAAAAATTCTTCCCTCTTTGTGAACCGGGAGAAATCCCGTGATTTGCAGAGAAGGTTAACTGATCCCAATCAGTGGCCCTTAATGATGAACTCTTTTTATCTGTCATTATTTATTTATCTGCTTTTTGACTTTTCTCTTTTTCTCTTGCAGATGAATAATTGAATGGAGGGGAGCAAAGGATGAAGAATTTGAAGAATAGAAGACTTAGAAAAAAATAGGATAGTTTCATTTTTTATTTAAATTTAAATTAGTGTAAAATCATTGTTTGTAAATAAATTGTAAACAATAATTGTACAAATAATTTAAGAATAAATAAAAGTTGTCACTATCCAATTAATTCTAATTTATCCTTTATTGTTTATTTATTATTTAAAACTCTTTGAATTAATATAATTGAAAAATAAATTCCAATTACTTAATCTTAGAATAGTAAATAATTTAAATAAACAAAGCTTTAACAAATTACTCAGTTAAACCTGGCCTTTCCAATATCCAAAGCTAAGCAACAGTTAACCAAAACAACTGATCAGGCGCATTCCCTTTTCACTGATTTTTAACAAACACTGTAAATCCAAACTGCATGGATCTTTTGACTGGTTCAATCAAACGAACGTGAATTCAAACCAAATGTATTCTTTTTTCTGATTAAGTCAAACAAACGTGAATCCAACCCAAATCTCGGAATAACTTGCAAAGTGCTGTAGAATTTAAATCCTTTTGAGAACGTTCCCAAAAAACCCTAATTCCTGATTAAATTCCAAAGAGCGTTCGCCTGATCAAAGTTGAGCCAAAATCAACCAGAACTCTAAGCCAACTGTGTGAAACATTCCAGAGCCCTGAAAAATCAATAAAACCCTAATTTTGCTTGGCTGACGAAAAAAGTCCGTTTGTCCGATTCTTGAGCCAGTCTGAAAAATCAGGAAACGCCTGAAACCGTGATTTCTTGAGAAAAATGCAAGGGCAAATTTTGGGGTACAACAGAGGCCATCTTCAAAGGAGAAACCTCTTCGACCACTGCTTATGCTGCTGCCAATGTTTGTGGTACCTCTTCAAAATGTTGAAAGGGGGTCTCAATGAACTCCCCATCCATTTCCACGTACCTGAAGGAGTTGAGGTGGCTGACCATGTATTCCTCTTCCCCTTGCACTGTTACAATCTTCCCCCTGACCGGGTACTTGAGCTTCTGATGCAACATGGAGGTCACAGCTCCGGCCTTGTGGATCCACGGGCGACCCAGCAAACAAGAATAGGATGGACGGATGTCCATCACATAGAATTTTGAATCAAAGACCTGTGACCCAACCCTGATTGGGATGTCAACCTCACCATGTACCATTCTTTTGGACCCGTCAAAGGCCCTGACAACAATGTTACTTGGTATGAGCTCTAGACCCTCACAGTCCAGCCTGTCCAGAGCCTTCTTGGGTAGCACGTTTAGTGAAGAACCAGTTTCAACCAGCACGTGAGCAAGAGTAGTGCCCCTGCATTCAATGGAGACATGCATGGCATCATTATGGTTCTTCCCCTTGGCTGTCAGATCGGCATCAGAGAAACCCAGGCCATTATCAGCGGTTAGGTTGGCCACACAGTCGGTGAACTGATCAGCAGACGTCTCTTAGGGTACGTGGGCTGTCTTTAAGAAAGCAATCAGGGCCTTGGCGTGGGCCTCTGAACACAGCAACAGTGACAGCATGGAGATTTTGGAGGGGGTGTGCCCCAACTGTTCGACAACGTTGAAATCACTTTTCCTTATAATTTTGAGGATCTCTTCCATCTCCTGCCTGGAAGCCTCAACAATGGTCTTTGGTGCCTCTGTCCGGGCAGGCATATCAGCAGCAATCCCCTTACCCGGAGCATCAGATGACTCGGCAGCAGGGGTGGAGACTTGGTCAGGGGGGAAACAGGCACACTGGTAGGTGTGATGATCAAAGGCCTCTGAATTACCGGAGGAGCGATGTCTGGTGAGAACAGTCTTCCACTACGAGTGACCTTAGCAGGCCCAGTGATGTTGGTGACACCAGTATCAGTGTTGAACTCTTGTTTCACACCCAGAACATAAACATATGCCCCATAGTGCCATGGGACAGCCTTATCAGACTTGTAGGGAATAGGCCCTGGAACAGTAATGGTGATGGGAGCAATCTTGTGAACAGGCAAAATTTGGACAGGCTTCTTTGAAGGAGCCTTGGAAGGGTTGTTGAAAATGGTAACAATTGAAACTTCTTCAACAGGGGCAGCAGGAACAACAGTCTTTCTGAACAAAATCTCTTTAATATCCATCAGGTTTTGGACGCCTGATTTCAGCAAAGAACAACCAGCGGGGGAAGCAACACATAGAGGGCAACCTTTGCTACATCCCGGAAATAAACCGGATAGCAACAGGTTCCTCTTGACCGTCAGCAACGGAGTAGCAACATCATCCACAAAAGCTACATACAAATCCTCCTCAACAGCATTCACTCCATGCTGGGGCATGGGAGAGGTCACAACATTTGGCCTCTCGGGTGCCTCAAACTGTATCTCCTTTGCATCAATAAGGTCTTGAACCTTATTCTTTAGGGCCCAACAGTCATCTGTGTTATGTCCCGGGCTATCAGAGTGATAAGCGCAACGGGCGTTGGGGTTGAACCTGGGGGATGTAGTATTCACAACCTTCGGGGCCTCTCTAACAGTCACCAAGCTGGCTGATGACAGTTGCAGCAGGATCTGAGAGAGAGTCATGCTGAGTCGAGTATACTGTCGTTTGGGCCTCTCAGCTCTGGGTTGGTTGTACTATTGTGGAGGAGTAGCAGGCTTAGAAATAACCACCACGTTGATAGCTTGGCGGTGTTCAGGTTTGTTTTGCCTTCTTGGGCCATACACAGCACTAGCCTCTTTCTTGAAGGGCTTCTTTTCAGCATTTGAGGAGGCAACATTCTGTATCTTCCCCGATTTTATACCAGCTTCGATCCTCTCACCAGTTAGGATCAGATCAGTAAACCCAGCAGAGGAATTACCAATGAGATGATTGAAAAATGGACCAGATAGGGTCCCCAAGAACATATCCACCAGCTCCCGGTCCGTCAATAGTGGCTGCACCCTGCCAGCCAGATCCCTCCATTTCTGTGCGTACTCCTTAAAACCTTCGCCTGACCCTAGCGACATACCCTGGAGTTGGGTACGCGTAGGAGCGAGGTCGGAATTATATTGATACTGCTTGTAAAAAGCAGTGGCTAGATCCTCCCAGTTACGAATGTTGGTCCCATCCAGCTGATAGAACCATTCGAGGTGAGTCCCTGAAAGACTCTCCTGGAAGAAGTGGATCCATAAGTTCCTGTCTGCTGTGTAAGGTTGGATCTTCCTTACACAAGAACGGAGGTGCATCTTGGGACAGGAAGCCCCGTCATACTTCACAAAGGCAGGCGCCTTGAACTTGTGTGGGATCACCACCCTAGTAGATAACCCCAAGTCTCCGAAATCCAGTCCAGGCACACGCTGAATTTCCATAGCATTTAACCTGTCCTCCAGCTGTTTGTACCGGTCCTCAGCAGGAGGGTACTGTTCGTCGTTGAAGTCTGTTTCAGTATCAGAGACCACAAGAGTAAGGACCTCCCTTTCTTGGTGACTACCTTCCCCCACAGATGGAGTAGTCCTCTCAGCTTCATTTTGCAAAGTATTCCCGAGCCTGCGCCCAGTGTTAAATAGCACAGTCCTCTTCTTCTTCTTACTCTTCTTCAGGAGCATAGCCTTCAGCTCTTTTTGACCTTGAGCCAAACCCATGATCAGCTCCTGAAATTGGGCGTTCTGCGCCTGAAGGGCCTTGATAGATGTCTCGGTAGATGATTCAGGGTTCATGATGCTGAAATAAACAGCGAAGAACAGTAAGCAACCTGAAAAGAAGAGTACCTGTGATGCACATGATGAATGATATGTGTTTATGCAATGCATTCAAGGGTTCGAAAATTCAAATTTGTTGTAGACAAAAAGGAACACATGTTATCATTAAGGAAATAATTGTTTGATACATCAAAGCCTCATGGGCAAACATTACAAAGCAGATCAATCCCAAAAGACACTACGCATCCTCTTCGGAGCAATATAGGTATTGAGATTCCTTTCCTCGTGCAGTAGGCGGGTGAGCTCCAGGACCTTCTTCTCACTAGCATGTAGACTGGTCTCCAGAGAATTCCGTTCTTCCTTAAGCTAGATCCAGCTCTTCTGCATCTCTTCCCAGGACGTGGGCATGTCAGGATGTTGAATGGTGTAGGACACCTCTCCTTCCAAGTCTGGCTCTTTGATCACGGGGAGAACATGAGGATATGGCATCACCAGCTTCTGGGAGCGGGCTCGTACCCACTTGAGATAAGGCTCCAATGGGATGGAGTTCCTGTGCCCCAGGGTCTTGCTGTCTATCTTACTGGGTATCCTCCAAGCTCTGATAAATCTTTGGCGAAGTCCTTGCGCATCATTATCGAAGTCAAAAACTATGTCAGGAATTAACATCTCATGAGGGCCATTCCTCCGAGCATAACCAAACTGTCTCCAAGCCAAGCATGGGTTGTAAGTAATACCTCCTCTGATTCCAAGTAAAGGAACATTAGGGTACTCCCTACAACGATCAATGATAGTGACATCCTCTCTGGACCGAGAACACCAATGTATATCTGCATGTGTAAGAGTCATCAATCGTTGTGACCACCTCAAACCCCGCTCGTTCTTCAAAACTGATTGTGGAAGGTGCGAAATAAACCACCTTCCCAGGAGGGGAGTGCAGCACATAAGAACACCCCTTTTTCTCATGGTTCGAGTGTAACATGAGTGAAGGAGGTCCCCCAGCAACGTAGGTATAGGATTCCTGGACATGAAGACCTTGACAGCACTGATATCTATAAGCTGATCTGGCTTAGGGAACAGCACCAACCCATAGACAAGGAGGGCTACAACTTCTTCAAAGGCCTGTAGGTCAAGGGAATTCCAACACTCTTGGGCCTTCTCAAACAGAAATTTTTCCAAGAACCCTTTGATACCATTTCTGGCTTCCCAATGCCCCTTGATGTCAGATGGTTGTATGCATAATGCTTTAGCTACTTCTTCAAGTTTTGGTTCCCTTTCCGTACCGTTGTAGGGTAGTTGATTGAGAATGGGAATCTTCAGAAGCTGGGAAAACTCTTCTAAAGTAGGCACCAACTGATAATCCGGGAAAGTAAAACAGTGATGCAGAGGGTCAAAAAACTGGAAGAGGACCTTTACCATCTCTTCCTCAATGTGGGTATTGACCAGGCTGATGAGTCTACCATGCCTTTCACTGAATGACGAGTTCTCGGGAATCCTGGATGTAAGCTCCTTAAGCTGAGGAGGGACCCTTACAAGGTTGATCTGAATTGTCTTTCTGCGGATAGTTTCCATGTCCTACAGAACAAGAACAAAGATGAAGATTCGAACCCCTGAAATGGTTAGTGGATGCATATGATGCTGTATGATGTTATGATGCTATGATTAAACACACCACAAATATTTACAAAGGCAAACATGTAAGGCACACAAGTCACACAAGACAAGCCCTTAGAGTTTAGGCCAGCATGGGGTCTGGGTATTACCCTCTTGAAGTTGGTGGGCTCAAACCTGTCCTATCAAAGTAACCGGGTTCTAAGGATCTCAATATCATTGGATTGCTTTCATTGTTCATTGTTTCAATTTAGCCACTGACTGGCGATCAAAATATCCCAAGAAAACAACCCTCAATTGAGTGTAGTATCGAGTATCAACCGACTTCGGAGTACACCAAAGTAGTTATCTCACTACCCTAAAGAGGCCAAGATGGTCCAATTAAGGTTCCTAAGGTCTGTTGATGCTTCACGACACCACGCGGAGGCCCCGTACTCTCCTTGATTGACTCAAGGGTTACCGGTACACACCAAAGTGCCACATCAACGTAGCAGACTGCTTCAACCATGTCGGTATACCCCACACAGTTCCCTCACAGCCTTGTTGCTACTTTCTAAGAAGGTATCCCCAGATCCGGGTTAGGATCTATAGAACTCCCAAGACAGTCCCACAATTTAAATCAAGCAAGTCCAAGCAATTGAAAACACAATGATCTTAGTCCTAAGGTACACCTCACTTTAAAAGTACTCCCCAGCAGAGTCGCCAGTTCTTTGATCGGTGGATCTGGAACTGACTGTTTAACGCTGGTTCGCGAAATGTCGTGGAAGCAAGAGTCGCCACCGTCTTTTATTTTCTCCAACATGGAAAGGACAAAAGCACAGATAAATTCCTTATGAGATTATCTCTCGGTTCGGGAGGTAGATTTATAGAAAGGGAAAGTGTTAGCACCCTTTCTATCCATGGTTATCCATGGGCTCTTAGATACTTGCTCATTTATGTTTTCAAAATGTTCGCTTTTCAAAGTGTGAGTGGGTGTGAGAAAGTTTCGTTAAAAGATTCAGATCGACTCTTGTATCAGTCCTCAAGAGTGTT
Source organism: Vicia faba (assembly GCA_948472305.1). Classification (NCBI taxonomy): domain Eukaryota; kingdom Viridiplantae; phylum Streptophyta; class Magnoliopsida; order Fabales; family Fabaceae; genus Vicia; species Vicia faba. Next base: position 483,154,647 of record OX451736.1, on the reverse strand, counting down.
TGAAAAATTGTTTTTGAAAGTGTGAGGTGTGAAAAGAAGTTTTTGATTTTGTTTTAAATTAGAGCAAGTATCTACGAGTCATCTACCTACCCTAAGGAATTAGTCTGTGTAAATGTCCTTAAGGTAATGCCATCCCACCATTGAGAGGTAGGTAGCACCACCGTTGGAGGTGTTCAGGTCAATTCGAGGATTAGGGACAGTGTGGTCACCGAGCAATAATAAGACACCTTAGAAGCTACCCTTATGCCATTGATCTTTTTATTCCGAGGCAACTATTCCGAGGCAACTTATTTCGAGGCAACTTGTTTCGAGGCAACCGTTTCGAGGCAACTAGATCAATGGAACATAAGGACTCACTAAGACGTCCTATACTCGACGACCACGTTTCGAGGGGCAAGGCAACAGTGTGGTCACCGGAGCAATAATAGGACACCTTAGAAGCTACCCTTATGCCATGTTCATGGACATAAGGACTTACTAAAACGTCCTTTACTCGACGACCACGTTTCGAGGGGCAAGGCAACAGTGAGGCGTACCCTAGAAGTGGTGTGTGAATTGTGTGTCATTTTCAGTTATTATTTGTTTTGTCATGCATTGGGTGAGCTACGCTTTGATTTTATTTGGGCATTCATTCTTTCATGTGATTAGCAGTTTAAAGGGTGCGGAAATTAAAATGCGGAAAAATAAAGGTCCTACGCTATTACAAGGCGCGGGTCTACATCGCCAAATTAACAAAGACCCGATTTTGAATAAAAGTGCAGAAAGTAAATGCCCTAATTATTATTACAAGGCCTTGGGGCAATTACATAATGTTTAAAATGAAAATAAAGACAAACGCGCGAAAAGAAATAAGAATTCGAAGGTGCGAGGGCGTTGGACCCTTTAAAGGAATTAAATTGAAATTACAAATTAATTAACGTTTAAATAAAGAAAAGAAATTATTTTTATGTTTTTTGGTATTTAATGAAATAAAGAAAATTAATTGAAATTAGAAGTCCTAATTCTACACTATTTTTAATTTGTTAAAGAAAAATATTTAAGTTTAATCCTAATTTACTAATTGTTTATTTACAAGAGTATTTACAAAATTAATTAATAGTTAATAATAATAATAAGGAGAAATTATTTATTGAAAAAAAGATAATAAACATGTTAGAAACCCTAAATTCTATGTATTTTAATTATTAAGAAAAACATTAAAATTAACAACCTAAAATTAAAACTAAATTAATTATTGAATTTATTTAAAAAAGGTTATTGATGAATTAAATTAAAATAAAACATATTTTTATTTTTTATGATTTTCTGATTTTTTTATTATTTAAAGAAATAAAACTAATTAAATTAGTATTTAGAACCTAATTAAGTCTAATCAATTTTAATATTGCAAAATAATTTAGAGTTTCCTAGAATAAATAATAAAAAAAACCTAATTAATTAATTGAATTTAGAAAAAAAAAAGGAAAATCTAAAATTTATTTGGGTAAGAATATTTTGTGATTTTTGAAATAAAAGAAAATTAATTTTTGTGAATAAAAAAAAGCAAATTAAATAAACTAAAATAAAATAGAAAAGAAAATAAATTCAAGGGAAAAAGAAATGGGCCTGATTTTTTGTAGCAAAAGGGGGGTGTGGGTGGCAATGCTGGGCCCAAACGCTGAAGGCCTATTCTGACTTTATCCAATTCCATGTGCCTGCTTTGACTAACGCCCACGGTGGAGGGATGCGCCTGAGACGTTGGGTTTGGATCAGTGGGCAATCTGACGGCTGGATCTCACACGCGCATGGTATGGATTGAAGCTGGACACACATGGAGTCCACTGAGTCCAGTCAGCTTTAAGTAACTGAGTCAACATCTTGGATGGCCAATTAAAACACAAGAAAGTGCCACGCCTGCATCAAACTGAACCAAGTCCAGTCAACGACGCCGGAGCAGTGCTCCGGTCATCTTCTCCGGCGAGGGCAATTCTGAAAACCTGCGAAAACAGTAAAAATGAAGCAAACAAAATAGCCAGGCCGAGTGATTAGGGCATGGCGATTCTCATGGTGATGTTTTCATGGTTTAATATTGCCTATCCCCATCAAAACGAAGCTCCACATAATATGAACCCTAGCCATGGAGGTTCACGTTTTGGCCATGAAAAATCCCAAGCGATAGCCCAAACCTGCTCTAAACATCCACTGGAACTCAAAGGTGTGGTCAGTAGGGATTAAATCAAGCCATAATCAAAGATACGATCCATGGAAATTCTGCAAAATGGATGTTCATGTAGCTACAGTTTCAGCATGCATGGTTATATGAAAAGGATGTGTTTATACCTTATTTTACCTGTAGATCATGATAGGATATGTGGGAAGTCTTGTGGATGGCTGAATCCTTGAGTTCGATCTTAGTGCAATTCTTTGGAATTTTGAAAAGGAATTTCTCTTGGCTGCCTCTCTCTCTCGTTTCCAATGCCTCCTGATGGTTTGTAACTAGGTTATGTAATAGATTTCAATCAGCATTAAGGGCCATAATACCATGCATTCAAGCTTAAGATTTTGATATAAACTCCCTTAACCAACTTTCCATTTTGAACCAATTTTTGAATTATTGCTCCATTTGGCCTTGAAACGAAATTGGGATGTTGCATGATGATGATTCAAAGCTAGTTAAGACCAAATATCCCCCTTAATTGAATTTCTTGATTTTCTTTTGATTTTAAAAGATTAAAAGTTAATTAAATCCAATAAAATCAATAAAAAATGAAAAAAAATCAATTTTAAATATTGAGATAAAAGGTGGGACACGTGGGAAGCATGGCCAAGCTAATTCAAGTGGAAAAAGTGGGCCCCTTTTGTCAAAAATGAAATTTCAAGGATAAATGATTTTGGCCATTTCACAAAAATTTCCCAACTTCTCCAATGCATATCTTGCTCAATTTTTAAGCTTTGATCATGTTATTGGACATTTTGGAAAGGTCTTGAAGTCCTCTAACCAATGTCTTTGGTCCCATGTCATTTTGATTTACCAATCTCAAGTTATGGTCTTTGACTTAAAGTCCCTTTTTGTTGACTTTTGAAAATGACCTATAATGTTGAAATTGATAACTTTTTGTGAGAGCATTTCTTGGACTTGGAGTGTGAAGATGAGTTGTAGGAAATGTCTTCCCCTTAAAGATGAGCATTGGATGGGATTTTTCTGATGAACCATGAAAAAGTTATGCCTTGGTCAAGTTACAGTTGACTTTTCAACTGTCCAAAAATAGAAACTTTTGCATCTTGAGACTTTTTTAGCCAAACTTTTGAGAATCATGATCAAGCATTGATCAAATGATGTTTGTGGCTTCAAAATAAGACGTTGACCAAATTTTTTGACTTTTGACTGCCAAATGACCATTTTGCCCCTACAGTTGACTGTTGAGCAATTAGGGTTTTTGACTGTGCAACTTGACCTTGTGAGTCTTGAAACTTGACATGTAGGTACTTGACAATGTGTATGAGCATAGGAGACTTGATTTAGCTCTTGAAAACTTCAACTTCCTTGCAAGAACCAAAACCCTAGTTTGACTGTCTTAGGAGGATGGTTTGACTGTGTGGCCCTTGAGTAACCTTGAACCATTTGTGGATGATTCTTGTCAAAACTTTGAAGATTATGGGAGGGAAAATTTTGGGGTACAACAGGTAGTGAGTTCAGGATTCATGATGCTTGAGTGCTGAAATAAACAGCAAAGAAGATTAAGCAACCTGTAGGAAAAGGGTACCTGTAATGCATATGATGAATGAAGTGCGTATGAATTATGTTTTCAAAGACGGTCGGGAATCAACTTTGTAAACAAAAGGAACACACTTTATTAGATTTAAACTTTAAATTGTTCAACAATTTGCCCTTAGGCGTTACAGGAATGAAAATACTGAAAAGGAAATAAAGCTGTAAAAGAAACATCCAAAGCCCATCAGTGCTCCCATGGCCTCCTCTTCTCAGTACGGATATAGTCATTCAGGGTTCGCTCGTTCTCCAGTTGCTTGGTCAGCTTCTGGATCTTCTGTTCCTGTTCGTTGAACTTTTCCCGATAATAATCCCGCTCTTCCTGTAGTTGCGCCCAAGACCTCTTTAGTGTATCAACATTAGTGGGTATCTGAGGAGGGAGAACAGTTGGAGGAACCCCATCTCCATCAGGACTTTCAAGAACGATAGGCCTGGCAGCTTCATATGGCATACCTAACTTCTGAGCACGGATGCAGACCCATTTGTAGTAGGCCTCCATAGGTAGAGAAGTCTTTGGTCCCAGCTCTTGTGGGTCAGCTTTGTGAATTATGTCCCAAGCTTTGATGAATCTACGGTGCAGTTCGTCACTATCTTTCTGAAACTCAAAACTGATGTGAGGCACCAGCATCTCATGAGGCCCTGTTCTTCTGGCTCTTCCAAACTGACGGAGAGCTAAACATGGATTATAAGAGATTCCGCCCTGAGTGCCAATCAATGGAACATTAGGATATTCTCCGCAGCGATCAATAACAGCCACCTCATCTAAACCTCTGAGAGTCCAAATGATGTCATTATCAGTGAGAGACATTAACCTATGAGCCCAGCCTCTTCCTTCTTGGTTCTTTAGCACGAACTTGGGGAGGTGCAAAATAAACCACCTCACCAACAAAGGAGTACAACACCACAGAGTTCCTCGTCTTCGGGCAGTACGAGCATAGAGTTGTTGCAGGACATCACCCAAGAGAGTGGGTACAGGGTTCCGAGACATGAAGATCCTTATGGCATTGATATTGACAAAGTTATCAGGATTTGGAAACAATACTAGCCCATAGATTAAGAGAGCCAGAATGTCCTCGTACGCCCTGAAGTCTAAGTCATTCCAGAAACTGTTAACTTTACCAATCAGAAACTTAGCCAAGAAGCCCTTAACTCTGCTTCTAGTCACCCAGTTGTCCATTACCTCTTGGTTGGTCAAGGGAAGGGCTGCAGCAATCTCCTCGAGCCTAAGAGTCTTTTCCCAACCAGTGAAGGGAGTCTGATCCAAGATAGGGATGCCAAGCGAATCAGAGAACTCTTCCAGGGTAGGGACCAGCTGGAAGTCTTGAAAGGTGAAGCACTGGTACAGAGGGTCATAAAACTGTGTCAGGACACTCATCAGTTGTTGGTCCCACTTTTCCGTGACTAAACTGAGAAGAGAACCATGCCTCTGGATGAAGGAAGTAGTATTTGGAATTATGCTAACCAATTCTTCAAGAAACTCAGGTGGGTGAACAAAATTGAATCGGATAGTGTTCCTTCGCATAGGCATCATGATGTCCTACAAAACAGAGCAAAGGTGAAACCCTTTTGTCTTTGAAATGGTCAGTCCTTATGCAGGATGCATGCAATGTTTATGATGGCATGATGTTATGATAAAGCACACCACAAATATTCACAAAGGCAAACATGATAAGGCACACAAGTCACACAAGACAAGCCCTTAGAGTTTAGGCCAGCATGGGGTCTAGGTATTACCCTCTTTCAGTTTGTTGGTTGAGACCTGTCCTATCAGAAGTAACCAGGTTCTAGAGGATCCCAATATCACTGACTACCCTCAATCGGTCATAACTCCAGCATCGCAATCTTTTCTTGCAGCCAGAACCATCACGAGAGTTTAGCCTCAATGGGTGTAGCATACTGCTACTGTTCTATGGCCAAGTTGGGTCATTTAAGGTTCTAAGGTCGGTTGGTGCTTAATGACTCCTCAGAAGACCCATATTCTCCTCGTTGCGACACAAGGGATATCGGTACAAACCAAGGTGCCACACCAACGTAGCCACTGCTTCACCCGTGTCGGTCTACGTCGGACAGGTCCCTCACAGCTTATGCTACCTAACAGGGTATCCCCAGATCCGGGTTAGGATCTTTGTAACTCCGATGCAGCCCACAATAATAAAGCAAACAAACACAGCAATTGAAAACACAAGTCTGAGCTATCCTAAAGTACACCTCACTTTAAGTATCCCCAGTAGAGTCGCCAGTTCTGTGATCGGTGGATCTGGAACTGACTGTTTAACGCTGGTTCGCAAAATGTCGCGGTAAGCAAGAGTCGCCACCGTCTTTTATTTTCTCCAACATGGACAGAACAAAAGTACAGCAAAATTCCTGATGAGATAGTTTCTCGGTTCGGGAGGTAGATTTATAGAAAGGGAAGGTGTTAGCACCCTTTCTATCCATGGTTATCCATGGTGTGATCGGTGGATCTGGAACTGACTGTTTAACGCTGGTTCGCGAAATGTCGCGGAAGCAAGAGTCGCCACCGTCTTTTATTTTCTCCAAATGGAAAGGACAAAAGCACAGAAAAATTCCTTAAAGAGATCGCTCTCGGTTCGGGAGGTAGGTTATAGAAAGGGAAGGTGTTAGCACCCTTTCTATCCATGGTTATCCATGGGCTCTTAGATACTTGCTCATTTGTGTTTTCAAAAATGTTTTGTTTGCTTTTCAACTGTGGGTTTTAAAAAAGTTTCTTTGAAAATTCCAGTTCGACTCTTGTATCGGTCCTCAAGAGTGTTTGAAAAATTGCTTTCGAAAGCTTTTTGAAAATGTGTTGGTGTGAAAAGTATTTTGTTTTGTTTTGAAATTTAGAGCAAGTATCTAGAGTCGTCTACCTACCCTAAGGAATTCGTCTGTGTAAATGTCCTTTAAAGTAGTGTCATCCCACCATTGAGAGGTAGGTAGCACCACTGTTGGAGGTGTTCGGGTCAATTCGAGGTTCGGGACATGGTGATCACCAGAGCAATGGGAAGACACCTTAGAAGCTACCCTCATGCCAGGTTCCCGGATCATGAGGACTTACTAAGACATCCTCTACTCGACGATCACCTTTCGAGGCAAGGCAACAGTGAGGCGTACCCTAGGGGTGGTGTGTGATTTGTGTGTCGTTTTCATTTATTTTTGTCTTTTGTCAAAGTGATCTATGCGTTTGTTTTATTTTATCATTCATTCTTGCATGCATTTATTTAACAGTTAAAAAAGATGCGGAAATTGAAAGTTCTAAACTATTACAAAGGCGCGGGTCCACATCGCCAAAATTAAAATCCAAGACCCGATTTGACGGAAAGTAAATAAAGAAATAAAATAAAGTGCGAGAAATTAAGTTTACAAGGCTTTGGGAGAGTTACATAAATATTTAAAAGAAGGAATAAATAAAATGCGCGAATTGAATTAAAATTGAAAACGAGGGCGTTGGACCCTTTTGAAGTTAAATTGAAATTAAAAATTAATTAATTATTTATTGAAATAAAAGAAGTGTTTTTTAGGTTTTTTTGTATTTATGAAATAAGAAAATTAAAATTAAAATTAAAAGAAACCCTAATTCTAAGTTATTTTTAATTATTTGAGAAAAATGTTAAAGTTTAACTTAATTTACTAAAGAATTTATGTACATGTTTATTTACAAAATAAATTAGTAATTAATAATAATAATAATGATGAGAAAATTATTTATTAAAAAAAATGATGAAAAAGTTAAAAACCCTAATTTCTACATATTTAATTTATTAAGAAAAATATTAAAGTTTTGAAACCTAAATTAATCTAATTAATTGTTTAAAGTTTATTTACAAAAATAATAATAGTGAAATTAATATTAATAAAATAAACATTTTTTTGATTTTTCTGTATTTTATATTTATTATGAAAATTATTTTATGGAATTAAAAGAAAACAATTAAAAAACAATTAAAAGAATAAAAAGGAAAAACAAATAAAAATTAAAAATTGAGCAAACCATAGGGGTGTCTGGCCCAAGGGGAGGTTTTTTTAAAGTATTGACTCCTTAGTACCTTTGGCCATTGGATTGAGTTTCATGCATAAGTTGTTCTACTTTGGCCATTTGGCTTTTGGCTTTTGGCTTTTGGCCATTTGTGTTCTGGCCTCAACGTTCCTTAATGAACCTGCATGGGATCCTGTTTAAATCTGCAGTGTTGAATCTCACGAACACATTAAATAAAATCATAAAATGCAAATAAAGCCAATATATGAAGAAATTTAATGTTTAGGCACAATATGGCATGTATGAATGATTATACCCTTTTGATCATGGAGATCAAATCAACCTTACCCTTACTGGAAAAGTAGTGACATGAATGCTTTTATGCCCTTTAGATCATGGAGATCAAGCCAGCCTTACCCTTACTGAAGAAGTAATAAGATGTTGGTTTGTAACTGAGATGGCTTGTTTGTAGTGAGAGAGGGATTTGTAATAAGGATTTCAAGGTTTTAGGGTTCTTGAAAGAATTTGATATTCTAACAGTGTTGTGGCAAGGTTTTTTTCTCTCTTTTTTTTCTCCTCCCTTTTTTTTCCTCCTCCCTGGTTTGTGTGAAAAGAATGTGATTATATAATGAAAATTAGGGTAAAGCAAATGGGCTTTGAATGTGCAATTGGGCTTCCAATATTCACTTGAATTCGTCACTTTCCAGGCTAAATCGCAGGGACTTAAGTGCATTTTTTGAAGTTGAAATGTGAAAACAAAATGTATCCGACATCGATAACTAACTCCTATCCGAAAATCGACTCAATCGGATAAACGGTGAATTAGTTATGAATTTTTGAAGTTTCAGCTCAGACAAACTTATTTTGGGCTCCAATGTCGACTCTGACACGTTCTTCAATAAAAAATTGGTATTGATCGGAGCATAATCCGGTCTCGACTTTTGAAGCAAAGTTGTAGATCTATGAGTCAGTGACCTTGTGTAAAAATATGAGTCCAATCCGATAAAAATTGACCGAGTTATGAATTTTTGAAGTTTCGGCCCAGATGAAATAATATTCAGCATTCAGGATTTTCAGCGTGTCACGCACTCTGAGCAAAAAACGAAGGCCTTTTGAATACCGTTTGAACTCAATACCTTCTGTGAAAATGTAGCCAACTCAATTTGTGAAATTTTGGCACCGGAACCAGCTCGATACGATGAAAATCGACCAAGTTATGATTTTCTGAACATGACGCAAATAAACTTCTGTCACAAATTTTCTGTGCAAAAATACTTGATAAATCCACATTTTTGAAGACCTTCTGATCGAAATTGGCTTCCATCCGTGAGAGATGAAAACGTAGATAATGTCAAGACGGAATTTTGGCCACCGGAACGGGTTCAAAACGAGTCACGATCTTCAAGTTATGAATTTTTTAGCGTGTAAAAACTGCACTTTCAGCACACTTTTTCACCATATTTCTTCAAGAAAACTCGCACATTCAGATACCTTCTTTAAAGAATTGACTCTTGAGCCGAACCTGAATTTGAGAATACGTTATCAGAGATATCTTGGCGAAAGAATACCTGAATATGACGCGCCGGGTTGGACTTGTGAATTTTTCTTGAAATATTTTGAGAAATATGGGAGGGCAAATTTTGGGGTACAACACATGGGCTCTTAGATACTTACTCATTGTGTTTTCAAAAGTGTTTGCTTTTCAAAGTGTGAGTGGGTTTGAAAAAGTTTCGTTTAAAGATTTCAGATCGACTCTTGTATCAGTCCTCAAGAGTGTTTGAAAAATTGTTTTGAAAGCTTTTTGAAAAGTGTCGGTGTGAAAAGGTTTTTGATTTGTTTTTGAATAGAGCAAGTATCTATGAGTCATCTACCTACCCTAAGGAATTAAGTTGTGTAAGTGTCCTTTAGGTAGTGCCATCCCACCATTGAGAGGTAGGTAGCACCACCGTTGGAGGTGTTCGGGTCAATTCGTTTGTTAGGGACAGTGTGGTCACCAGAGCAACAGTAGGACACCTTAGAAGCTACCCTTATGCCATTGATCCTTTTTTAATCCGAGGCAACCGTTTCGAGGCAACTGGATCATGGACATAAGGACTTACCAAAACGTCCTATACTCGACGACCATGTTTCGAAGGCAAGGCAACCGTGAGGCGTACCCTAAGAGTGGTGTGTGAATTTGTGTGTTGTTTTCATGTTATGTTTTGTTTTGTACATGTATCATGGCACGGTGAGCTACGCTTGTTTTTAATTAGCATGCATTCTTTCATACAAGTTAACAGTTAAAGGGGGTGCGGAAAGTAAATTGCGGAAATGTAAATCCTACGCTATTACAAGGCGCGGGTCTATACATCGCCAAAAATTACAAAGACCCGTTTTTTTAGTAAATGAGTACGGAAAGTAAATAAAAACAGTAAAGTCCTAATTACTATTACATGTCCGGAACAATTACATAATAATCAAATAAAGTAAAATGCGCGCGAACAAGTTAATCGGGAAAGTCCAAGGGTGTTGACCCTTTTAAGAAAAGTAAATTAATTTTTTTGGTCTTTTTTATAATTAAAATGAAATGGGAACTAATTAATGATTAATTAGTTTAATTTAATTAAAAGAAAATATTTTTTTGTTTTTATGTTTTTTATGAAATAAAATAGAAAAAAGAAATAAAATTCTAGGTTAACCTAAATCTAGATCTATTTTAATTATTAAAAAGAAGATTAAAATAGCCTAATTAAAAACTAATTCAATTATGGTTTATTTACAAAATAAAAATAATAATAATAAAAGTGTTAACTATATTTTTTTTGGTTTTTTATGAAAATGGTTAATTGATTAATTACTAATAATAAATAAAAATAAAAAAGGCAAGAAATTAAATTGACAAATAAAATGAAAAGAAAATAATGAACCAAATGGAGGGGGTGCTGAGCCAGAAATGGGGGTGAAATGCTGGAATTCAGGCCCATTGAGGCAAAGGCCTCGTTGACTTTTCCTGCTTGCGTGTGCATCCATTGACTGAAACATATGGTAAGCCTCTTTTGTGGCCTTTGGATATGCCTTGAAGACACCTGGCTTGTTGGATCTGTGAGGCCTATGATGAACCTTCCTTGGAGCGCTGCACAGGAAAGTCAAATGAAAAATAATATGGGAATTGTGAGGGGACCTGGGAATCGAACCCAGGTCCCAGCGTTTACCAAACCACCTTCCTACCATCTGATCCATTGCACGCGTTTGTAAATAACATGGAAACGAAATATTATATAGAATAAAAACATTATATGCTAAAATACAAAAAAATGCGCGCGGAATTTTGAATGCACCAACGCCTGTTGCCACGTCTGTCTTCTTCAAGCTTTCCTGCAAATGTAAAAATACATAGCGGGGGTTTTAAACCCCCCTAAAACACAAGCCTGCAAATAATAGCGATTAGCTCCTCGTTAGACATAAATTAGGCGCGAGGGGTCCATTGGATTCGTCTCATCTTTCTCAATTCAACCATGGCAGTTTGAGGTTCCAATTTTTACATATGTGGGAAACCCCAATTTGAAGCTTGAAAAAAACCTAAAATGCTTTAATGGTGAATCATGTTATAACGCATTAGAATGCAATTGGATCATCCTATTAGCTTCAGAAAGCCCCTAGCAATGCAAAACAATAAAGAAAATGGATCAAATGCTTATGAAATGTGATATACAGTTTTGAAAAATGAAACAAACTGAATGATGTCTATGGCACGATTTCTTGAGTGATTGTGCTTGGTTCTGATTGCCAAAGCTTCCTAGGGATACCAGGAATGAGTTTGGATTGGAATGGAGGCTTGAGAGGCGCTGCAACTGGGTTTTCAGTTTCTCTTTTTTTCTTTGAAATTTTGAAAAGTGTATGGCCGTTTTGGAGCTTTTTAGGTCGTGAATTTGTTTGTGATAGCTTGCACATGTATTATGTAATGAGTTTTGATCAGAATTAAGGGCCTTAACCTTATGCATTCATGTTTGGGATTTGCCATGAACTCCATTGAAAAACTTTCCATCTTTGTGCCAAAATTTGAATTCTTGCTTGATTTAGCCCTTTGCACGAATTTGGAATGGTCATGATGGTGTATCAAAGCATTTCAATACAAAATATATCCCCTAATTAACCTCTTTGATTTTTATTTGATTTTAAAAGATTTAAAATGAATTAAATCAAATAAAATTAAATAAAAATGGAAAAAATTAATTTTAAATCTTGAAATAATTTGTGGGACACGTGGGAAACATGGCCAAGCTGAAACAAGAGGAAAAAGTGGGCCCCTTTTGTCAAAAATGAAGTTTCAAGGATAATTGATTTTGGCCATTTCACAAAAATTTCCCAACTTCTCCAATGCATATCTTGCTCAATTTTGAAGCTATGAACATGTTTTTTGACATTTTGGAAATGTATTGAAGTCCTCTAACCAATGTCTTTGGTCCCATGTCATTTTGATTTACCAATCTCAAGTTATGGTCTTTGACTTAAAGTGTCTTTTTGTTGACTTTTGAAAATGACCTATAATGTTGAAATTGATAACTTTTTGTGGGAGCATTTCTTGGACTTGGAATGTGAAGATGAATTGTAGGAAATGTCCTCCCCTTCAAGATGAGCATTGTATGGGATTTTTCTAATGAACCATGAGGAAGTTATGCCTTGGTCAAGTTACAATTGACTTTTCAGCTGTCCAAAAATAGAAACTTTTGCATCTTGATGATTTTTGAGCCATTCTTGTGAAATCATGGTCAAGACTTGACCAAATGATGATTGTGGCTTCAAAATAAGATGTTGACCAAAAATTTTGACTTTTGACTGCCAAATGACCATTTTGCCCCTGCAATTGACTGTTGAGCAATTAGGGTTTTTGACTGTGCAACTTGACCTTGTGAGCCTTGAAACTTGACATGTAGGTGCTTGACAATGTGTATGAGCATATGGGACTTGATTGAGCACTTGAAAACCTCAACTTCCTTGCAGGAACCAAAATCCTAATTTGACTGGCTTAGGAGGATGGTTGACTGTGTAGCCCTTGAGTAACTTTGAACCATTTGAGGTGATGCTTGTCAAAACTTTGAAGATTATGGGAGGGCAAATTTTGGGGTACAACAATGGTGCTCTGCGAAGAATGAGGAAGAACGAAGACGCGGTCTTTCCGGAGCTTTAAGAATCCCATAGCGTTCGAAGGGGACATAGTCTGCCATACGGGGAAGATGCTCGAGCAAGCCTTGAGCTGGAGTGCCCTTGGTCGAGGACGTTGCTCGTTGCGGGTAACGTCGGGCATTACCGGTGAGGTCTGTGATTGGGCATGCTCGGGGTGGTCTGATTCTGAGCACTCCTCGAGGGGCTGCCTGGATCTGGGCCTTTACTTATACTTTGGGCCAAGGCAGGCCCAGTCCAGAACAAGAGCCCCCCAAGTCGTTGTTCCTGGCACATGAGTTATGACTTGATCTCAGTTTTCTCTTTTCGCGGGGACCTCATGCCCGACTCGGGGCTTCGCCTTTCGAGGCGTGCTCGAGGAACACTCGCGGGGATGTGTAGGCTGCGTCTGTCGAACACGTGGCATAGTCCTTAGGAATTGCTACACCGCCCTAGTAAATAGGGTCATTATTGCCTATGTGGATAGGTGTCGATGACGGGGGAAGTTCGTGTCTCCCCAGTGCGACGTTTCACATTCCACGTCATCTCTATAAATAGGACCCTTTGACCTATAGTCTGTTTCTCCTCTTCACGCTCCTCCTGCTTTCTCTGTTTTTACAGCCGTTGATTCCCGTAATGCTGTTGAGACCGCCGCACTATTCGCCGTTGATTACTCCCTCCATCGTTGTTTGTACTCCTCTTCTTCCAAGTAAGTATCCCTTCTTCCCGCTTCCCTGTGTTGTAGATAGCTTTGATGATATTTTTGATACTAGAAACCTGTATTTGGAAGTAATGCCCGATAGATTTAAGCGCGCTAGGCGCCTGATTCATGGTTGTGCTCGAGACACTCATAGTTTTAGGCATATGATTCATGATATTGCCTGTGATACTCATGCGTTTGGTCGGCATACTCATGAACTTGGCCGGATATTCATCCTTTAGGGAGTATGTAGGGTAGTCTCCTCAGTGTTCTAGTATCGGGCAAGCGAAGTCAGGAACTTGGTCGCGTGATTCACGATTCGCCCGGGGCGCCCATGTTACGCTCGTCCCATCCATGATTGATGCGTGGATGGAGTTGGGGTGTCGGTGTTTGGCTTTAGTTTCGATCTGAGCATTGCGTACTTCTCCCCGCCTTTGCGGCGAGCACGCAGATTTGCTGTCGAATTCACTGGTTTCCTGTACTTTGCAGGTAAATGGCCGATAACCCGGAGTCCTCGAGACATAATGACATCGAAGAAGAAAGTATAGAAGATAATGTTACCCTGGTCGACACCGTCGACGACCCCACACTAGACTGGGTGGGCGCTGAGCCCTGGGGAATTGCTTCGGCATACTGCCATCATAGCCGGCGAGCTTATACTGTCGTTGAGCAAGGCGGTACTCATGAAGGATTTCAAAGGAATTTTAAAATAATGAGGCCGACGAGTGATGCTCGCATCTGCTCGGAGTTCACTGAATATGCGTTCCCTGTGTATGAGATTGTATTCAGGGATCTTGGTCTTAGGCTGCATTTTAGTGACTTCCAGGTCGGGGTGTTCAGTCATCTGAACCTGGCCCCCTCGCAGATCCACCCCAACACGATTGCCTTCCTCCGGGCGTTCAAGCTAACCTGCCGTTTCCTGAGAATTGGGGCGATAATTCCCCTGTTCTTCAGGGTTTTTCATCTGCAACGTCAGTCTCGAGGAGGCAAACATAGTTGGGTATCCCTTAAGCAGTCGAAGAGAGTGTTTAGGATGTACATGGACTCAGTGAGGGATTTCAAAGACAAATGGTACGTATTGCAGCCGGCCACCCAAACGGCCCTGGATTCTCTATTCGAGCCGGAAACTGTGGTGGTCAACAGGGACGGAGAGCCCCTTTTGGATGCTAAGGGTAGTCCAGCGGTCAGGCGGATTTCCAAGTTCCCTATTCATTGATGCTTGGGTCATTATGAGCATGACACCGGTCACTATCATACCCCTGCGGGGAGTATGAGTGTCGAGGATGAGGAGGCCTATGTTGTCCTTTGTAAGTTTATTGATGGATTTTCCCCCGCTCGGTGGGTCACGAGGGAAGGGGACGACATTCTCGATGAGGATGGATACCCGACGTTCGAGGCACGCCCTATCAACACCAAGGCGCTCGTTGAATGTCAATCCTACGGGCAGGCCGTAGATCTCCTAGGTTTCTTGCTTTTGCTCTTATTGTTGTTCCATTTCCATTGCCTTTAATCGCTTGTAGCTAACCCGAGTTCGCTCTTCTTGCAGGTCACATGGCAGAATGTCGAGAGAGGTTGTTGAAGTTGACTCAGGATAAAAAGATAAGCAAGAGGCTGGTGAGGCCACACCAGGCCACGCGGATGGGCCCGCCCGCTGGTTCAGGCGGAGACGCGTCCAGTGGGTCCTCGGGTTCTCCCGATGCCGAGCAACAGACCGAGTTGATTGGCAGGAAGAGGGGTCGGACAGAGAGCAGAGCGGAAACTGGTGATGAGCCCGTAGCTGCCCGGGCTTTTGGCTTACCGCCTTGCTTTGTAGAAAAGGATTTCTTCGAGGGGTTTCCTCTGACAGTGTCTGATAACGAGGTCGACATCATTAAACGGCTCGACAAAGAAGGCCGGAGGAAATACCTCTCCGCTAGCATGGTCGGTGTGGTGAAGATGGTCGAGATGGTTGTGGTCCTTGCAGGGGAAGGACAGATTCCTCAGACCGTGTTAGGGAGTTAGAATCGGAGAAGGTTGCTTTCGCTGCCAAATCTCGCAAGTTGAAGGCGGCCCTCGAGCGGTCCGAGGAGATATTTCATGAGCAGGCCGACCTACTGTCGGGGGAGAAGGAGAAGGCCGAGAAGGCTTTCGAGGAGAGGGATTGCCTCCAACTTGACAAGGAACGGATGGAGAGCGACAACCAACGGTTGTCCAAGGAGATTGAGGAGATGAAAGCTGCTATGCTTCCTGCTGATGACGAGTCATAGGAGATAACCTCTTTGTGCACCCGTTCAGATTTGGTTGGTCGTATCCACCTCCTCGAGTCAGATTGCGTTGGTGCCTTAGCCGACGGGTTTGAGGCTGCAGTCAGTCAGCTGTCCGTCCTAAATCCGGGCATGAACACCGAGGGAGTCAGGTTTCTGTCCCAGATTATTGATGGTCAAGTTGTGCCTCCTCCCGAGTCTCCTGATGTGGACGCTAGTAATCCCGGGGAGGTTTAGCATCTAGTTATTGTTTGGGCCTGCGTGCCCGTATATTGGTTTTTATTTGTTTTTGGGGCCTGCGTGCCCGTGTTCATTCTTGATTTCTTTTAGCCTTCATGCCATGGGTTGTAATCTTGAACATCGCCGACCTTCTTAGTCGGTTCACCATTAATCTGTTTTGTGCATGTTTTTTCGATGGATGTTTATTTTTCAATAATCTGCTCGTATCTAGGCTAATGCTCGACTGTTATTTTCGTAACGAATATTTTGATAAAGTTTTGTTCTCGAGCGGAGATATCCTTTCGATCCCTTTGATGGTTCGACACACTTCGAAATGCGTCGATTGAGCGGAGTGGAGCCCGCATGTCGGACGTATAACCTAGATCGGGGTCCTACGCTCGCGGCATGAACTGCCCATCGCGAGTTGGGTGTTCTGCATTGTGGGTACTTCGACAGTGGAGCTCGATCGAGGTGTCCCTGTCGGGCATTATCGTTCGACTGTTGGGTGAACGATGGTATGCCATTCGGTGGTAGGTCGGGTCTGTACCTCGACTCGCCTACGTGGTCGAGACTTTTCCCTTTGTTGGCTAAGGGTGGATGTTCGACGGCAAAAGTCCACAGTGGTTGAGAGCTTTAGCTATAATACTGTTTTAGCTTAGCAGCGTTCCAGGGTCGTGGTAACGGTTCTCTGTTTAACTGCTCGAGGTAATACGCCCCGGTGCCTGTAGCGCCTTGAGCGCGGTAGGGTCCCTCCCAGTTTGCGGCCAATTTCCCTTCACGAGAGTCTTTCTTGTTTCTTCATAATACTAGGCTACCGATCTGGAACTCGCATCTGATTACTTTGTCATCGTGACGCAGAGCTACTCGTTGTTTCAAAGTGGCCTCGCGCAGGGCTTCCCCCGGTCTAATTTCCTCGACCAGGTCGAGTTCGTCCCTAAGGGCTTCGTCGTTCATTTCCTCGTCGAGAGGCATCTCTGTCCGCCTGGAGGGTTCCCTGATCTCTACGGGGATGACGGCCTCGGTGCCATATGTTAGTCGAAAAGGGGTCTTGTCCGTTGTTGAATGGGGTGTGGTGCGGTAAGCCCATAAGACGCTATGTAGTTCCTCGACCCACCCCCATTTTGCCTCGCCCAATCTGCGCTTAAGTCCCCGTAGGATGACCCTGTTGGCGGCCTCGGCTTGCCCGTTGGTTTGGGGATGCTCGACTGAGGCGAAATGTTGTTTGGTCCCGAGCTTGGCGACGAAGCTCCGAAAGCCTTGATCGGTGGATTGGGTACCGTTATCTGTGATCAGCGCCTTCGGGATTCTGAATCGGGTGAGGACGTTTCGTTTATAGAAGCAGAGGATGTTGTGGGAGGTGATTTTTGCAAGGGCCTCGGCCTCTATCCATTTCGTAAAGTAATCCACGGCCACAATAAGGAACTTGTTTTGGTACCTCCCCTGTATGAATGGTCCGAGGATATCCATCCCCCACCAGGCAAATGGCCACGGGGATGAGAGTATGT
This sequence comes from Vicia faba, assembly GCA_948472305.1. Lineage (NCBI taxonomy): Eukaryota > Viridiplantae > Streptophyta > Magnoliopsida > Fabales > Fabaceae > Vicia > Vicia faba. The sequence goes on along the minus strand of OX451736.1, from coordinate 483,137,120 downwards.
TCAGCTCGTGCGGGGGAGCGAGATGCATGTCGGCGTGCTTCTGGCACTTATCGCATTTCTTGACATGGTCTTTGGCGTCCTATTGCATCATCGGCCAGTAGTACCCCGCTCGCAGGGCTTTCCTTGCTAAGGACTTGCCGCCCATGTGTTGGGTGTTAATACCCTCGTGAATTTCCCGTAGTACCTCGGGGGTTATGGATTCGTCGATGCACTTTAAGAGTGGTATGGAAAATCCCCTACGATACAATTTATGCTCGATCACCACGTAGGAGCACGCTCGTCGTTTGGTCGCGGTCGTCTCTGCCCGGTCCGAAGGGAGCTCGCCCTTCGTTAGGAAGTTGAACACCGGGGTCATCCAGCACGAAGCGTCTCCGATGGCATGCACCTCAAAAGGGATCGAGGTTTTTTCGATGCTTGGGCGCGATAGGGTTTCTTGTATGACAGATTTGTTCCCGCCCTTCTTTCTTGTGCTTGCGAGCTTCGAAAGTATGTCGACCCTTGTGTTTTGCTCGCACGGGACATGCGATATTTCTGCTCGGTCGAACTTCTTCATGTATTCTCTGACTAAGTTCAAGTATTCAATGAGGCTGTTGTTTTTAGCCTGGTAACTCCCTTGGACTTGGAAGCAACGAGCTAAGAGTCCGTGAAAATTTGTACTTCACGTGCCTCTAGGTCCTCGGCTAGCCTCAGTCCCGCGAGCAGGGCTTCGTACTCTGCTTGGTTGTTTGAAGTTGGGAAGGAGAGGGTGAGCGAGTGCTCGATCACCACACCCTCCTCGTTTTCTAGGAGGATCCCCGCGCCGCTTCTGGATGAGCTGGATGCTCCGTCGACGAAGATGGTCCACTTGTGCTCTTTCCCCGCGGGGGGTTGTAAGCGGTCATTTCTATGACGAAGTCGGCCAGAGCTTGTGCCTTTAGGGCTTTCCTGCTCTCGTATTGAACGTTGAACTCAGAGAGTTCCAAGGACCACTTCAACATTTGACCTGCCATGTCAGGTCGACCTAGGAGCTGTTTCACTGGCTGGTCAGTTCGTACTATGATCGTGTGCGCGAGGAAATAGTGTCTGAGTCTCCTCGCCGCGTTGATGAGGGCTAGAGCTACTTTCTCTATCTTTTGGTATCTGACCTCGGGCACTTGTAGTGCTTTGCTCGTAAAGTAGACGGGTTTTTGTCCGTCGGGCGTCTCGCGAATGAGAGCCGCACTGACGGCTTCGACCGAGACGGCTAGGTATATGAACAATGGTTCCCCGGTGGCGGGCCTTGATAGTATGGGCGGTTGGGATAGGCTTCGCTTTAGGTGGCGCAACGCCTGCTCACATTCCTCGGTCCATTCGAAGGCTGCCTCCTTGCGAATGAGCTTGAAGAAGGGGAGGGCGTGCTGAGCAGATATCGCGATGAAACGGGATAACGAGGTGAGCATGCCGTTAATGACTTGTATGGATTTTTTCGATGTGGGTGTCGGGAGGTCGGAGAAGGCTCGACACTTTTCGGGGTTAGCTTCGATTCCTCGTTCTATCAGGTAGAAACCGAGGAATTTTCCTGCCTTGACCCCGAACATGCACTTCTCGGGGTTAAATCTCATTTTGCATTGCCTTGCTTGAGTAAATACTTCCCTGAGGTGAGCGGCATGGTCGGTGTCTGCTCGGTACTTTACGATCATGTCGTCCATATACACCTCGAGCATGTCCCCAATTTGGTTGTGGAACACTTTGTTCATCATACGTTGGTATGTTGCTCCTGCGTTTTTTAGACCAAAGGACATCACGTTGTAGTAATAGTTGCCCGAACTGGTCATGAAAGCGGTGCAATGCTTGTCGCTTACCTCCATTGGGATTTGGTTATAGCCTGAGTAGGCATCCATAAACGACAGTATTTTATAACAGGCCGAGTTGTCGACCAATATATCTATGTTGGGTAGAGGATATGCAGAGTCGACCAATTCATCCAGCTTCCTTTTGGTCGAGTTTATGGTTAGGTTGTTGAACCCTCCACCATTGATGACCATGGCGGAGGGAAAGTGCTCCCACCTGCTGTGTGTTGACAACGGCTCTTGCAAGTGCTCGGGGACGTAAAAGTCCTCGGGTCTGGTAACAGAGAAGGCAGTCTGGATGGGGACCGACTCGTCAGATGGTCGGGAATCCTCCTCTGCCTCTCTTGTCTCACGGGCGTCGCGACGAGGAGCATCGTTTCTCCGGTACTAGGCAAGTCTCCCCCCTTTTATGAGGGTCTCAATGGCGTCCTTGAGGTGGACGCAGTCTTCTGTCAGATGGCCATGGCTCCTATGGTACTGATAGTATTTGCTCCTGTCTACCCCGGGCTTGGCAGGAGCTGGTCGGGGGCGCTTGACGCCGCCATCTTTGAAATCTGTACTGGCACACTCTGCCAAGATGCGCTTGCGGGAATCCGTGAGCGGAGTGTACTCTGTGAATTGCCCCGAGGGTCCTCTCTGTTCTCGGACTTCCCGGGGTTTGTCGTCTTTTCTTTTCTCCCCGGTTCGTCGAGGAGGAATGGCTTCTTGGCGCGGGTTGCTGCTGGATCCGCGAGTCCTGGGGTCACGAGCTCTGTTGGCCGCTTCCCTTTCCTCGTAGTCCATGTAAGCCTTGGCCTTCTCGAGGAGAGCATCAAACGTTTGGGGTGGTTCGATGCCCACTGTTTTCCTGAACTCTGTGCCGGGGAGGAGTCCCCTCTCCAGCAGGTATCTTTTCATGTGGTCCATGCAGAGGACCTGGATGGCTTCACGGTTAAATCGGTTGATGAATTCTCTCAAGGTTTCATCCTGGATCTGGACGATAGCATCGAGCGTCGCTTCAGTCTTTGGATGTCGTCGTGACGCGGTGAACGAGCTTATGAATTGGTTTTTCAAGTTTCGCCATGAGGTGATTGACCCCGGGGCAAGACCCTTGTACCAATCCATTGTTGCTTTCCTGAGGGTTGTGGGGAACAACCGGCACTTGATGGGTCTCCCAACGTTATGATAGTGCAGCATAGCTTCAAACCCGTCTATATGATCTACCGGGTCAGTGACTCCATCATATTCTTTTAGGTGCAGGGGCTTCTCCATGCCCGGGGGAATGGGTGCCTCCATGATGGCTTGTGATAGGGGACTGCGGGGGTCGTCCTCATCACTTTGCTCTGGGGAAAGGGACGAGGACCTGAGGTATTGTTGGGCACGACAGCCATGATCGTGTTGGACGTTCCTTAAACGATGCGCTCGTTGATACGTCCCTTAGTGCCCGTCTCCAGGATGTCTTCGTTCTTGCCGTAAAGGGCCGTGGTTGCGCCCTCCGGCTTCAATGATTGGTTCCCTCTCCAAGGCGGGTCGTCTCCCCGGTGGTCGGGGTGACGGGCTTCGGGAGGTGTCTCTGTCTCGTCTCCACGGGGGAGATGGGAGACGTACCTCTGTTCTTCGAGGAGGTGGGGACTGAGGCCTCATGTGTCTCCTCGGGGGTCTTATGTCGTCCTCTAGCGCCATCAATCTTTCCCCCTGGGCAAAGATGAGGTAGTTGGTCTAGTTGATTGCTGCGAACAGTGCTCTGGTCGTGGCGTCTGCCCCGGCGGGGACAGGGACCTCCTGGAATTGGGCGGCTAGATGGTTGAGGGGAGCTGGATTGTCTTCTTCGAGCGGAGGAGGGACTGAGGAAGATGACGCCGTGGCTCCGTCCCGGTAGCCTGAGGGCCCGGGGATGACGCCCCCGGGAAGTATGTTATAGTCGGGGTTGCCGGTGTTGTCGGGGACACCGTTCTTGTCAGCGAGGTTGTTGTTAGCATCGACGACGTGGACGTTCTGGTCGTCCCGAGTTTGGTCAGCCATGACGGTGGAAGATGGTTTTTAGCTTTTGGTCTTTGAAAGTTTGTAAGACGGGGAAGCTTAGTTTCCCACAGACGGCGTTATTGATCTTACCAGATCAGAATTGGACCGTCACAGCTGGCTCGAACTGGATTTGAGTAAGATGGGGGGGGGGGTACCTGCAAGGCACTCCGATGATAAAATGAGAGACGGAATGAGCAGGCGAAAAGTATGTAGGTGTGTAATGAATGAATACCTGACCCTCTTGAAGTAGAGGGTATTTATAGCCCCCAGCGCTGGGCCAAGGTCCCTTTATTGGGCCGACCAGAACTGGCCCAATAAAGGGACTGCCAGGTTCTACGTGCATAGTGGGGACTTGCACGTGGTCCCCTTCCTGGATGGTGCTCTGCGAAGAATGAGGAAGAACGAAGACACGGTCTTTCCGGAGCTTTAAGAATCCCATAACGTTCGTAGGGGACAGAGTCTGCCCTACGGGGAAGATGCTCGAGCAAGCCTCGAGCTGGAGTGCCCTTGGTCGCGGACGTTGCTCGTTACGGGTAGCGGCGGGCATTACCAGTGAGGTCTTTGATTGGGCATGCTCGGGGTGGTCTGATTCCGAGCACTCCTCGAAGAGTTATCTGGATCTGGGCCTTTACTTATACTTTGGACCAAGGCTGGCCCAGTCCAGAATAATATATATATATATATATATATATATATATATATATATATATATATATATATATATATATATATATATATATATATATATATATATATGAAATTAAGCTTTCCAAGTGTTTTGATGAAGACAAGCTAGCATGCAAAAATGAATGGATCAAGATAGAAGATTCATCTCAAGCAAAGATTCATTGATCAAGATCAACTTTTCAAGACTTATGGCTTAAGGTATATGAAATTTTTGATCTTATGCTCTTAGTGCTCAAAACTATTTTTAATCATGCATTTACTTTATTAAAATAATATTTTGAGTATATACTATGTATGATTGAAGAATGATGTTTTAAATTGCTTAAAATCCTTGAAAATAATGATTTTTCAATTTTTGTACACAAGCAATCGATTGTCATCAAACGACAATCGGTTGCATCCAAAAAACATTTGTTTCTGTTTGAAATACAATCGGTTGTCATCTAGCAGCAATCGATTGTCATGTGTTTTATTTTTAAATTTTTTGAACGTTGGCTTATGAGCAATCGATTGCTCCTCAATGACAATCGGTTGTCATAGTTATATTTTCCAATTTTTTTAAACGTTGTTGTGCTGCAATCGATTGTTGCTTTAGTGCAACCGATTGTTGTGCCTTAAATTTTGAAAAATTTTATTTTTCCAGCAACTTTTTGTAGCACCTTTTCATGGCAATCTTTGTATCTTTTTAAATACATTTTGTTAGTAAAAATGGTTTAAACATTGCTATGATTCATTGAAGAGGTGTTACTACACTATAAATTATTTTGATTTAGAATTTTGAAAACAACAACAATAATTACAACAATCACTAACAATTTTCTATTCTTTTGATCATACTCTCTACTCAAGATTTTTGTTCATCATTTTCATATGCATACTGAAAATTGTTCTTGAGCACTTAGAAGAGTATTCCATCTTAAATTTCATATTGAATAGAAAAGATCAATCAAGTGATTGTCATTGCTCTTTCATTATTCAAACTCTTATACAAATCAAACAAACTATTGTATATTTGTTTTCAGGATTGTTGGGAACAAGAAAGACACTTAGGGAGGATTGTTCTCTTTGTGGTCTTAGTGAAAATCCAAGAGGACTGTTCTTGGTCCAAGAGGATTGTTCTTGGCTTGTTAGGTAGTCTTTGTACAAATTACTAACTATAAGGAAATCTCTTTCATGTTGAAAGGGGACTGGAGTACTCTCGGACTGTGAGGGGAACCAGGATACATCACTGTGTTTTTTACTTTTCGCATTTACTGCTTTCATCACTTATCAGAAAAAGAAAGAAAAGAAACTCGTGCAAAAATATTCATACAATTCAGAAAAAAAATTTAATAGTGGGTTATGATTCGGTAGGCAGTCAAGATTATTGGATCGTAAAGAACTCATGGGGCACGAGATAAGGATTAATGGGTTATTCGTTTATAAAACAGAACACTGTATCAGTTGCATCTGCTCGTGTTAGTGTATCTGGATCACCTCCAGTACCCCTCTGAGAACATGATTTTGGATATTGATTTAATTGAGGTAGAATTCAACAAGATCTTGCACTGTTACTTCCTTGATTGAAAAGTTAGTGACCAAGGTTGTTATTGATGATAGTAGCATAGAAAGGAACGTAAGTAGTAGAAAGAAATGGAAGAAAGGGAAAGCATATGCTAAATCCATCTCGAGCCTTAAACCCCCATTCACTGTACTTCTTAATCATGTTTAAGAAGTTTCACTATACTTTTAGTCTATGCAAATTTTAAATTTTTATTTGTTTTACGTCTTTGTTAAAATATTTGTTAGTTTTAATTTTTGATATTTTGTTTTAATTCTACAAAAATATATCTAAAAACTATAGATAAAAGTAACATTGCATAAGCCTTAACTTTTTCATTAGAAGATGGAGCGATGTGGGGGACCCACGAAGAGAGTGATTCTTTAAGAGTTTGTTTGTCCAACTAGCCACTTCAGCAAGTCAAATACCACTCGAGTTTGTTTTTTGATTTTGAGTAACGGTTCACTAACGAAAGAACTAAGTGGTCACATTTTAAAAATTAAAGGATCAATTTGACACGACAAAAGTTAAGAGACCAAACTGAACTATGACCTATAATTAAGGGACCAAAATAAATATTTTGTCAAAAAAGAAATTCACTTAGTTCTAAAATTTAATTTTATAGATTAAATTTTTTTTTGGTAGGAATTTTTTTATAGATTAAATTTGTTAGTTACTATTTTGTAGATGATAAAATTATATTTTAACCTTTTTTTAATTAAATCAAAGATTGTTACTCTTTATTAGTGTGTTTTTGATTTTGAAGTGTTGAACTTTATCTCTTTGTTTCTGTATTTTATTTTGCAGAAGAAGAACAAGGAAGTGGTGGTTACAGTGGGACATATTTAAGGTACACCCATTATTAAAAACTCACAAATTTATATTTTTATCCTTGTCTTTTCTTTGCCGTCAGCGTTGATTTTTCTCTTCAAATTTCAAATAAAATAGTTACTATCCAATGATGCCGGAGAAGGAGCAATTGGGTCTTGATTCAGAGATGAAGCGCTACAGAAATGGTGAAACCTGGGAATTTGAGGATGACATTGATGATACATCTGTTTCTGTCTCGGACGGTGTTTTGTTGGGTTTGGATGGTGGGACGACATCTACTATCTGCATTTGTATGCAAATGGTTTATTTTTCTCATTCTCAGCTTCAATCTCTTCCTATCCTTTCAAGGGCTGTTGCTGGTTGCTCTAATCATAATAGTGTTGGAGGTTGTTATTCATTCTTTCTTGTTGATTTCTTTTTATCAAATTTTGTTTTTTAGGTTTGTTTGGGGGTGTTTTTGTTTGTTATTGTGTAGAAATACTTGTTCGGAGTTTAAGCATTTTCAATTATTTGGTTGATTTCATTGATAATACCTTGTTTGGCATAGTGTTGACTTTCTCAAATTTCTCTTTTTTATGGATTGGGGATAGTGGCTCGGGTTAATTCAATGTTGTCAAATAGTGGCCTATAGCCGTGTAGTGGCATTCAACATATTCGAACATATTGGGAAAGATCTAAAGCCACACATTGGTTAGAGATAACTCTTGAAAAGTTTATATAGAGTGACACTTATCACTTTAAAAGTCAGTTTTTTAATATCCATGCACCAAGTCCAATAGTGCTGGCCTGACAGGGTGTTTGACAGTACTACTAGGAGAATTTTGAGGATGTTGCTTTTGGTTTAGGCAATTTGGTGGAGGAAAACATTTGTTTTTTATTGGAGAAATTGATTCTAAACACTTTATTGATGTTAGGTGTTAGACATTGATCGTTTAGGAATAGCTGCAATGTTATGGTACCTTCTAGGTTTTGACTCTAATAGGATTCTTCTTTGGCAATCTGAACAAGTTCTGATAACAGTGTTTTTTGTCTTCAGATTTTAGTCTCCACTTTGTACCTTTTCCCTTATTTCAAGAATGATTAACAGAAAAGTTGCTGTTGACTTATGTTTTCTTCACATGTATGCTTGTAGTACCACTACTGGCTTGTTTTTTAAAGTAAAATATATGTATCGCAAGGATAGCTATAATGTTAGTTACTAACTTCAATCACTTTTTCTACAGAAATCGCTGCAAGGGAAACATTAGAGCAAGTTATGGCAGATGCTCTATCAAAGTGTGGTTCAAAACGATCTTCCGTACGAGCTGTTTGTTTGGCTGTTTCTGGTGTTAACCATCCTACAGATCAACAAAGAATTCTCAGCTGGCTTAGGTTGCTCTATATTACTGTATCTTTCTTCTTCTTTTGGATACGAAAAGTATATACTTTTTCTTACTAATATTACTCTAAAGAATTGTAACATTACTTAAATTGTGACTTATTTGTGCAATTTTGTAGTTGAGTTCTTTTTAGATTGTTTTGTTATTTAATCATCTCAGTTATTTTTTCTCTGCTACTTTAACAGGGATATATTTCCAAGTAATGCGAGGTTATATGTTCAGAATGATGCTGTTGCTGCTCTTGCAAGTGGAACAATGGGTAAACTTCGTGGATGCGTATTAATTGCTGGCACAGGAACCATTGCATATGGATTTACTGAAGATGGAAAAGAAGCAAGGGCTGCAGGTGCAGGACCTGTCTTAGGTGACTGGGGCAGGTTATCCTTTGCAACTATTTTTTTGCCTTGCCTCATCTTTCCCCTCTCTTTCTCTGCATTCCCCTTTACACGCTTTTGACCATGAAAGTATGAGATTTTTTGTTGAGATTTTTGCTTTTATATTTGCAGTGGATATGGTATATCTGCACAAGCATTAACTGCGGTAATAAGAGCGCACGACGGTCGCGGTCCAAGTACAAAGCTAACAACTAGTATTTTACAAACGCTTGGTCTTTCTTCTGCAGAAGAATTGATTGGGTATATATTCTACTTATGTAATTGTTCAAGCCATATATAGTTGTGAAGTAACTAGTAGTATTTTGAAATCATATGATGTAAAAGCCATTTTGAGCAGATTATAGGATCTCAATTCTCAATCATTTGTTTATCTCATTGAAACTCAGGTGGACTTACGCAGATCCATCTTGGGCCCGCATTGCAGCGCTTGTTCCAGTTGTAGTATCCTGTGCAGAGGCTGGTGATGAGGTTGCAAATAAGATCTTGCTAGAGTCTGCGCAAGAACTTGCTTCAAGTGTTAAAGCTGTTGTAGGGAGACTTGGATTGTGCGGTCAAGGTTAAATATTATTTTCTCTCTGTTATGAATACTTTGCTTAACCTATAAGATGATGATTCGTGTATAAGACGATAATTTTGGCAGATGGAAAGGATGTTTTTCCCCTTGTGATGGTTGGCGGTGTTCTTGAAGCAAATACAAGGTGGGATGTAGGGAAAGAAGTAATGAAATGCATTTCCAAATACTTTCCTGGGGTGCTTCCCATTAGACCTAAGGTCAGCATATATTGTCATTTGCAAACATAATCTTAAGGATCAATTTGGCACAAAGTCAGCAAACCATTCAAGTAGTTTACTCTATCAAGAATCAAATTTTAACACTGGTTTATTGCAAACAGGTGGAGCCTGCTGTTGGGGCAGCATGGTTAGCTTGGAATTTTTTCATGAAAGAATATAACAAGGAACTATGCAGCCGCCGACAAAATTGAAAGAAAAAAAAGGAAGTGAAGGATCCAATTCTTGGCTGTAAAGTGAAACTGATATGTGATATAGTTTATGTACATCAAAAGTTTATAATTTATTGGTATATGGCACATTGGTAAGAATCAGTTCCTCCTTCTCCTTGTTAAGTGAGGCACACTTTCCTCAATTGTTTTTCTTGTGAACTTATGATCATACTATGCTTATGTAAATAGTTACTATCAAATGGTGTAATCATAAGAAAGCTGTGTCCCCCACGAACTGATACACTTTTCTTCGAAGAGATTCCTCTTGTTGTGAAATCAGTTTCTAATTTTATAATTGTATGATTTTAATATTACAATTTCTATTAACAAATATTATAAAATAAAACATATTATACACCAAAAAAAATAATATTGGTTTAATAACAAATTAAAATTGATAATAATTTGATTAGATTTAATGTGTAGTAATTTATAAATTATATGTTATAGTAATTCAGAAGTTATTAAATATATAATTTCTAATATCTGTTTAATTTAAATAAATATTTTGTCCACCCGTCGGAAAAATAGGTTCGACTTACCGGATATGACTATAAGTTTTAAATTCTTTTGTATTGTAAATTTATGGATGCTATTGATATTATATGATTTTATCATATAATATAAAATAAATTTAAACACAATTAAGTTTCAAATTTTAAACATATGATTTTGCGACTATTTTAAATAACAAATTTAACTTTTGATTTTTTTTGTAAAATGATAAGTAAAAGATCAATTATTTATAGTGTTACACTTTTGTATATATGCGCCACTGTCATGCAATTTTCATATTTTAGTATTTAATTTCATGAATTATTGACACGTTTTAAATATAAACATAAACGAAAAATGTTTTTTCAACGTACACATTTGTATTAATAGTCTTGGAACATGTAGTTTAATTACTCGTAGTCCAATATAATTATGCAGTTCAAATTGGTAAATGGAAAGGCTATACTCCAATATAGTTATGCAGAACACGTTGGTAAATAAAAAGAAGACAGTAAATAAAAAGATAAATCTCTATCGAATTGAATGATAAGTTTCTTATTATCATTCAATAAATATTTTCCTTTCTTATAAATATTATTTTGTTTTTATAAGTAAACAAAATTAAATTAATTATTGTGCAAATAGGATATCAACGATTTTCAATGTAATTGTTCTGTACTGGGCAGAGACTTGCCCCACTATTAGGGAGATCCAATCCAGCGTCTTTATAGAGACCCAAAAGCCTGCAGCCCAAACTGAGGATTGTTGGACATTTCCCAACATGTCCACTAGAAGAACATGACTCATGTGTCCATAACGTCATCATCATTCCCTTCGAAAATAACGGGTCCAACTTCTCTGCTTTCTCAGAGCAGTTGACCAGGGAGGAGGCCACGTGTTGGACTCCATACACCCGTAAAATCCGGCAGTCTTTGTTATTGAGCCTCATCGTGGCCCATTACTGAAGACCTTGGCCCAATGCTAGGGGTTATAAATATCCTCTTACTTGAGAGGGTCGGGTATTCATTCACTCATCCATACTCTCACATTCTATTTTCACTTACTCTGAACATTACTTTGGCATCAGAGTGTCGCAGGTACTCCTCTCCACTTCACACTCAACCGCTGTCCAACTTGAAGTTTGTGGGCCTTGACGATCTCTTTTGATCAGGTACGATCAGTGGCGCCGACTGTGGGAAACCAGCTTCCCCGTCTTTCACTCAAGACCAAAGCAACTTTTTATCAACCTTCCGATTGTCATGATCGACCAAGCTTTCAGCAATGACCAGAACGTTCACTTCGTCGATGCTGGGAATAATAACTCGGGAAACAACAACAACGTTGCCGCCCCCGAGCAAGACCCCCGGGACGGGATGACCACATCTTCCTCCACCCGCTCACAACCACGCGACGACGCCCACCATCCTCGGCAGAATTATGAGCCGGCCCATATCGGGAGATCCCCGTTCCCAAAAATGTTGACGCCATGACCAGAGCCTTGTTCGTGGCGATCAACCAGTCGAACTATATGATCTTCGTGTAGGGTGAACGCCTGATGATTCTGGAACAAACCCTCTGGTCCCCCAGAAGGCACCGAAGACCTGATTCTCGAACTCCTCCTCCCCGAAATGAGGACCGCTCCCGATCTCTCCTGTGGAGACACGGACGGGACGATTCTCGAAGCCTTTCTCCTCCCCGAACTGGGCGAGTTACTGCATTGAAGAGGAACTAGCCCAAAGTTGTCAAGAAGCACGATCACACCCCTCGCGCAAGGAGATATGATCCTCTGAACGTAAAAGTAACAGGAGCGAGGAAGGGAAGAAGTCTCGGCCGAGGAATCCTCCCCGGGACCAAAACCGACACAAAGACTGCCACTACTACCAGTACTCATCTCGCTCCCCTGAAAGAAGCGACAAAGACGACCCACACAGTCCTCTGTCCCAGGCCATCCTAGAGGCCCTTATTCCTAAAGGGATGGAGAAGCCTCCCCTTCTGAAGGAATACGACAGCATTGTTGACCCCGTCGACCACATCGACAGCTTCGAAGCCATGCTTCACTATCACAATGTTGGCGGGCCCATTAAGTGCAGGTTGTTCCCCATGACGCTGAGGAAAATGGTCATGGACTGGTATAAGAACCTACCCCCGGGTCGATCACCTCGTGGAGAAATTAGAAATTTAAAGAACCAATTCATCAGCAGCTTCATTGCATCTCGTCGGCACCCGAAGACTGAGGCCGCCCTCGAGGCAATCGTCCAGAAGAGTAATGAGACCCTCAGAGAATACATTGATCGATTTAACCATGAGGTAATTTGTAACACCCCAAAAATCTAGATTAATTATTTAATTAATTTAGTATGAATATCAGTGATTATTGATGACTATATGATTTATGGCGAATTAGTCGATGCGGTGTAATTATATGAGTTGGTAGATTTTATGATGTGATATGATGCATTTGTTAGTAATTAAATGTCTTAGAAATTATATAAGTTGAGGTGATATGGACGTACGGCTAAAAGTGTAGAAACATAAGGGTGAGAGTGATAATTGGCATTTTTGAGTTAAATATGAGGTTTACTATTATTTTATAATAATTAAAATAGAATTATTAGTAGAATAATAGGATTGGTATTATTTTATTACATAATTATTTAATTGGGATAGTTATATTATTATTGAATTATAAGAGGTGAGAATAGAGAGAATAGAGTCAAAACGTGAAAAACAAAAGAGAAGCATAGAAGTTAGAAGAGGAGAAAGGCACTAGGAAGTTAGGGCAAGGATTTCACCCTAGAAATCAAGAATCAACCAAAATCTAAGGTAAGGGGGATTCTAACTTTACAAAGTGTTGCCTAATGATGGGGTATAGTAGGATCTAGGTTGCATGATTGTATGTTTTTTATTTATCCCTATTTGGTTGTTTTGGGTTTTTTTTCCCATTGATGGATTTTTGGTGATTTTTGGTGATTTTGGTGTGTTTTTATGGAATTTGATGATATGAAATGGTTAGGATTTATAGACTAATGTCGGTGAGTAACTAACATGCTTAAAAGATAAATTTTGATGAGAAAACTATGAATTTTGGGTGTTGAAACATGAGAGGATCGTAACTGGAAACTTGCAGAATTTTTCCTTGTTATCGCAGGGTAACCGTTTACCCAGTTATGGTAACCGGTTACCATATGAAAAATTGGAAAACAAAGGCTACTGACTTGCCGTAAGCGGTTATCGTAAGTAGGTTACCGGTTACCGTGAGGAATTTTGGAAAAACAAGGTTATTGTCTTGCGGTAATCGGTTACCATAACTGCGTAACCGGTTACCGCTGTAACTGGCAGGAATTTTTGGAAAACTTTGAAAATCAATAACTTTTGCCTCGGGTGTTCGTTTAACGCGTTGTTTGGACCGTTAGATAGATAAATAATTTCCTATCTTATAAAAATGACTTATAATGCAATAGCTAATTATTTCATCTACATTGATACATATCTATGAGTGTGTTTTGATTTATATGCCATGAATTATGTCGTGACTAAATACGATGATTGTTTTGATTGTGTGACACGATATACATGATAATGATGATGACGACGGCCTGTAATTTACGAAACTGTGATAGGTAAGAATGAAAAATGTGAAGTATGTTTTTGCATGATAGTGTCTCATGCATTCATAAAGCGAAGACTTGTATTGGCGAGCGAAGACCTGTATTGGCGAGCGAAGTTGATTGCCCTAAATTGGCATTATTATGATGAGGGTTTTACCCCGTTGGTACCACTTGTATTGAGTCAGTGTCGGTCTTTTTCACCATATTGTGATTAATAATTCGATGGGTGAATAAAGTATGTATTATATTATGATGGATGTTATGTGTTGATTATGTACTTAATCTCTACCTGTTCATTATTATGCTTTCTCTTATATTGTTATGATATCTCACTCTTTCTATTTAAATGTTACCTCCATGTGGGTAACGTGCAGATGATATAAAGTAGCTAGAGATCAAAGTTTAGCTGAGGAGTTCCTTCAGTTGCGTAGATTGTGTCGGTGTCTGCTCTGATACGTAACGCTTGGGGGTTTTGTGCGAATTATTTTGTTATGAGTGAACTTGTATTACTTTATTGTTTGAATTACCTTATGATTATGTCAATGTTTTGAAAGATAATAATTATAACTCTGGTTGGAGAATTGAGATGACTATTTATTGATGTTTTTCCGCTGCGAATAAATGTGTTGAAGTTTATGACTTATAAACATGCGATTTGTGTTGCGTATCCTAATTTTTAAGCATGTGTGATTGGTGAAGTATGTGACATCCTATTGTTTGATGTTTGTTTAGAAATTAATTTACTCTGATTATTATATAAATTACTGACGGGAAAGTAGGGTGTTACACCATTCAGGTCCCCTGTGCCGATCACATAAAGAGATAATTTCTCGAGAGGGGATTCCTCCCGGGCACTGAACTTAGAAATGTCGTTGGCATTGAGCCCTCTAGGTCTTTTGATGCACTCCTCGAAAAATCCCGAGCATACATGGACTACGAGGAAAAAGAGGCCGCCAACAACATTCGTGATTCGAGGAACCGTAGACCAACTAACCTCCCACACCACAATGATGCGGGCCCTTCTCGATGAATAGGGGAAAAGAGAAGGGAGGAGAAACCTCGCGACCCCGCGAGCACAGAGGACCAGCTGGGAGGTTCACCGAGTACACCCCACTGACCGTGTTCCGCGAGCGTATCCTTGTAGAGTGCCCAAATGCCAAGTTCAAGGACGGAGGGGTCAGGCGTCCTCGACCCGCCCCTGCAAAGCTCGGGGCCAACCAAATAAAATACTATCAATACCATTGGAGCCACGGTCACTTGACCTAAGATTGCGTCCACCTGAAGGATGTCATCGAGACTCTCATCAAGGAAGGAAGACTCAGACAGTACAAGAAAAATGACACCTCTCGCCAGGATACTCGCGAGGTTAAAGAAATTGAGGAGGATACCCGACCATCCAATGAATATGGTCCCCTCCAGGTAGCCTTCTGCATCTCAAGGCCCGAGGACTTCCACATCCCTGGCAGTCTTGAAGATGACGAGCCTTTGTTCCCCCGCAGAAGATGGGGGAAGTTCCCCTCCACCATGGTCATATCTGGCGGGGGATTTACTGAAATTTTGGTGAATTCAGCAAAGAGGAACCTCAACGAGCTAGTAAGTACATCCCGATCCAGGCAGTAACCCTTGAAAAATTCAAGGGAAAATCTGAGCCGATCACCTTTTATCTCGAGAAGATGCCCGATGGAGCCCCTAACTCCAGTATTCCTCTGCTGGTGAGGGTGAAGATGGCCAACTTTGATGTACACCATATTTTGGTCGACGATGGGAGTTTCATCAACATCATGTACACCCACATGTTCCGCACCCTGCAGCTCGGTGATACCCACCTGTCACCATACGTGGGGTCCGATATACAAGGATTTAATGGTTCGACCTCCAAGCCATGGGGCTACATCGAGTTGTTTGTCATATTCGGGGGGAAAATGACATCCCGATAGGTCAAAGTGCAGTTTCTGGTGATCAATTTCCCGTCTCTCTACAACTGCATCCTAGGGAGACCAACATTGGCCGAGCTGACCGTCGTACCCTCCATGTTGCGTTTAAAGTTGAAGTTCTACACCAAGAGGGCCCACATCGCCACCATCCATAGAGACATCTCAGCTGCCAGGAGATGTTTCATACCTGGCGAGGAAGCAACTCAAAGCCTGCTTGAGGGAGAATGTTGACCTGTTTGCGTGGAGCACTGTGAAGATGCCCGGACTCGACCCTGATGTCACCTGTCACCAACTTGCTATGGACCCAACCGCTAGGGAAGTAGTACAACATAGGCGTAGGCAGTCTCTTGAAAAAGCGGAGGCTGCTGAAAAAGCTGTAAAAGACCTTCTAGAGGAAAATTTTATTTCTGAGGCCCGCTATTCAACCTGGCTCTCAAATGTTGTACTTGTTAAGAAAAATAATGGAAAATGGTGTATGTGTGTTGACTATACCGATCTCAACCAGGAATGTCCCAAAGATATTTTTCCTTTACCTAACATCGACATGTTGGTCGAAAACTCGACCGACTATAAAATTTTATCATTTATGGATGCCTACTTGGGGTATAATCAAATTCCCATGGCGATGAGCGATAAACATTGCACCGCCTTCATGACCGGGTCGGACAATTACTACTATAATGTAATTCCCTTCAGCCTAAAAATGTGGGGGCAACATACCAGTGGATGATGAATAAAGTCTTCCACAGTGAGATCAGGGACATGCTCAAGGTATACATGGACAACGTGATCGTAAAATCTCGAGCGAAAATCGACCATGCTGCCCACCTCAAAAGAGTTTTCTCCCAAGCAAGGCAATGCAAAATGAGATTCAACCCAAATAAATGCACCTTCGGGGTCAAGGCGGGCAAATTCCTCGATTTCTATCTAATTGAATGGAGAATTAAGGTCAACCTCGACAAATATCGAGCATTCTCCGAGCTCCCCACGCCAAGCTCAAAAAAATCCATACAAGTCATGAACGACATGCTCACCTCGCTTTCCTATTTCGTGGCGAAGTCCGCACATCATGCACTGCCATTCTTCAAACTCTTGTGTAAAGAGGCGACTTTCGAGTGGACCGAGGAGTGCGAGCAAGCCCTCCTCCACCTCAAGCGAGCCCTTTCACAACCACCCATGTTATCATAGCTAGAGAGCGGGGGAACTTGGTTCCTTTATTTGGCTGTCTCCACTGAGGCTGTAAGTGCGGCCCTCGTCTGCAAGACACCAGACAGGCAGAAATCAGTGTACTTTACTAGCAAAGAGTTACAAGGCCTACAAGGCCCCAAGGTCAAATATCAACAAATTGAAAAGGTAGCCTTATCCCTCATCAACGCGGTGAGGAGACTCAGATATTACTTCATGGCCCACACAGTCATCGTATGAACAGACCAACCCGTGAGACAGCTTCTAGGTCGACCAGACATGGTCAGTTGAATGTTGTAATGGTTCCTAGAGTTTTTGGATTTCGACATTCGGTACAAAAGTAGGAAAACCCTTAAAGCCAAAGCATTGGCCGACTTCGTTATGGAGATGACCACCCACGAACCCCCTGCAGGTGGGAAACACAAGTGGACCATCTTTATGGACGGACCTTCCAGCTTGACGAGAAGGGGAGCAGGAATCCTCCTCGAAAATGAAGAGGGTGTTGTGATCGAATATTCGCTCGCCTTGTCATTTCCCACATCAAACAAATAGGCCGAGTATGAGGCCCTGCTCACAGGATTAAGGATGGCCGAAGACCTAGGTGCCTGAGAAATACAAGTATTCACGGACTCCCAGATCGTCACATCTCAAATTCAAGGAGAATATCAGGCCAAGAACGATAGCCTCATCGAATACCAGAACCTAGTCAAAGAACGAATGAAGAAGTTCGATCAGGAGGAATTCAATCACGTACCTCACGAACAGAATACGCGGGCCAACATACTTTAAAAACTCGTGAGCACAAAGAAAAAAGGTGGGAACAAATCTGTTATCCAAGAGTCCCTTCCTCGTCCAAGTATTGAAAAACCCAATGTGTCACCCGAGGTGAACGCTATTGGGGACAGTTCATATTGGATGACCCCGATATTTAGTTATCTCACAAAGGGAGAGTTACCCACTAATGAAAAAGAGGCCAATATGACCGAACGATGAGCCTGCTCTTACATAGTAGTCGAGCATAAGCTCTATCGATGGGGATTCTCCATCCCACTCCTGAAATGCATCGAGGAGTCCAAAATCCTCGAGATCTTACAGGAAATCTACGAGGGAATCAACGCCCAACACTTGGGCAGAAGATCTATGGAACGAGAGGCTGCGAGCAGGGTATTAATGGCCCACCATGCAGCAAGACACAAAGGAGAACGTCACAAAATGCGACAAATGTCAAAGACACGTGGACATGCACCTCACACTCTCAAACAAACTCAAAACATTTTCCTCCATGTCGTTGTTCTCCTGATGGGGGGATGGACATCCTCGTACCGTTCATATAAGGATCATATAAAAATAAATTCTTGATCATGGTCGTCGACTACTTCACGAAGTGGATAGAGGCTGAAGCCCTAGCCAGAATCACACCACACAACATCCTTCATTTCTAAAAACGGAACCTACTTGCCTGATCTGGCATACCACAAGCGCTCGTCACCGATAACAGAACACGATTCACTGACCAAAGCTTCCAAGAGTTTGTCGCCAAGCTCGACATCAAACAACACTTAACATCCGTCGAACACCTCAAACCAACGGGCAAGTCGAGGCCGTGAATAGAGTCATCTTACAAGGACTCAAGCGCAAGTTAGGCGAAGCCAAAAAGGGATGGGTAGAAGAGTTGTACAGCGTCCTGTGAGCTTACCGGACAACACCGCACTCGGCAATCGGTGAAAATGCGTTTTGACTAACCTATGGCACCGAAGCAGTCATTCCCGTGGAAATCCTGGAACCATCCATACGAACTAAAGTCCCTTTAGACGAGAAACTAAATGACAAGGC
Source organism: Vicia faba (assembly GCA_948472305.1). Lineage (NCBI taxonomy): Eukaryota > Viridiplantae > Streptophyta > Magnoliopsida > Fabales > Fabaceae > Vicia > Vicia faba. The sequence goes on along the minus strand of OX451736.1, from coordinate 483,118,423 downwards.
CCTAAGGGAAGAGCTCGACATGGTCAAAGAGATTCGATCAGGAGCATCTCTTCGTGAAGTCACACTGAAACAATAGATAGCCCTGCGTCATGACACCAAAGTCATAAACACGAATTCCATGTTAGCAACCTAGTCTTACGGAGAAATAAAAAAGATTCCCGTGAAGGAAAGTTGGCAGCTAACTGAGAAGGACCTTACCGCATCTACTGGGAAACAGGCACTGAATACTACCACCTCGACGCCTAAGTGGAGAACCACTACCTGGACCATGGAACGCTACAAACTAAAAAAAAATATTACAGCTAGGTTCCTGACAAACGTCGGGGACCAGTAGTCAACATACCCTCTCCAACAAATGATAGGGAATGCTCGACCACGGAAGCATGTTAAGGTACGAACATAGCCTCCAACCAATAACGAAAGGCGTTTTTTTGCTCATTGGTCGAGCGGAACCTTAGCCCAACGGGGACACCTCGATTGAGCTCCAATGTCAAGGTACCCAATAGGTAGAACACCCAGATCACAATGGGCAGTTCACGCCACAAAGTCAAGACCCTGACCGCGATCTTGACATTGTCCATACAGACACCTACTTCGCTTCCTCGATACATCTCAACATGTGTTGACCACAACTAAGGTCGAGCATAAATTTCCACTTGTCATATTCCCACACTGAAATATACATGTCAAACACAACGACAAAATATCATAATGTAAAACATGAGAGTGAAATAAAAACATTAGAAAGCCTACCACAAAGGTTGGTGTTGTCTATATAATAATATTAAAAAGGGGCATGCAGACTCAAATTAAACAGAACCAAGAAACGGGCAAAGCCCCTTGTTCAAAACAATTAAACAAAAGCTGACATGCAGGCCAAATAAGAAAATGGGCATGCAGGCCCAGAGAGTTATGCTTTTTCCTCATCATCCTCGCCATCGCTTTCTTCCTTGAGATTATCCTCGGAAGGATAAAATATATGCCCGTCGACCACCTGGTTAAAAGGCCCAGCACCTTCGACCACAAACTTGAACCCTCTGTTGATGATCTTAAGTTATTCCACAACAGTATTGAAGCTATAACTAAGGGTGTCCATGACATCCTACTCGAGCACACGAGTCCGAGTAATCAGGTCTCGTCGGGTCACAAGGGCCTTCTCTGCATCGCTCTCTTCCTTGGCAGGTGCCACAATTTCCTCTAGCTCTTTCACTCGAGAAGTCAGTCGCTCGTTTTCCTTGGTTGTAGCCTCCAGTTAAGGCTTGATCTCATTTAAATCCTTGAGGAGTTGGACATGCGCCTCATACTTAGTCTCATGATTGAGAATATCAGCCTTCAACTTCTCATTAATCCCCTTCAACTTTTGGATACGGGCATAAGCTTTATCTAGGGTGACCTGGGAGCCCGCAACTTCATCATTCAAGGTCAAAATGGTTTCAAGAACCCTCATCACAGCGGCCACATATTCTGACATATTCTTCCACCAGGTTTCGTTGTCCTCAGACAGAATGACCTCCATTTCCTCTTCATGGAGACCTAAGGAACTCTCCCCACTAAAGATGTTTCAGTTGAGATAGCAGGGGGCAACACAAAAACCACTCTGGCATCCTTGTCCCTGGAAATAACTGCCACGTTCTCAGGATCTTCCACGCGTTTCCTTTTTGTCGGTTGTTTGAGAGGAGGAGCATGAGTCCCTGAAGGGGAAGATGAACTGCTTGGACGGGCAGAAGTTTTAGCCTGTTCCTGAAGTTGGGCAACCCGAATTTTGGGCACCAAGTGTGAGGGATTCTTAGACCTCAACTTGAGTAAATGTTCAGAGAGAGTCGCCATTCAGTCTGCAATCAAAGAAACTGTTAGTCCATGAGACAAAAGTACACACATAAAATTACGGGCATGTCTCCTACCTAGAAGTCTCAAAGCCTCCTCGTCAGAGGAGCACTCAAGGAGCACTTTTGTATTAATCATCCGGGGAACAAAGAGATGCTCCCCTTTATTATTGAAGAGGAAGTTGTTATCTATGTCCACACACTTTGCAGGGGAGAAGCTCTTCACATAAGTTGCTAGCTTGTTGTAAGAGAGATTATGTTGGGCATTTAAGTCCTCGGGTTTCTGCTCAAAATGTATCTATTGCCACTCAAGAGGAAACTTCACCATAATTTAAGCCAATGTCTGGCCATCCTTGACCTCTTCCGAGTGGTTTTACAAAGAATTCACGGCCGTATCAGTAAGAGACTTCACGACGAAATACCTCTCCTTGAAGTTGCGCACAAATTCAAGATACGGTCCGAAAAGTTTTACTCCGGGGATCGGGCGCGACCCAAGCCAAAGGATTGTTCATGACCACAGGGTCACCCTTGTTGGTATCGAGCACGATGTCTTCCTCGACTCGTTGTGCCATCATACCTGAAAAAGCAAGGGAAAATAGTGAATTTGACATCATCAAATTCATCCTTCCACCACAAATCAAGTGAAAGGGTGATGAATTCGTCGAGGAATAAAACTCAACCCAAGCCCTCGACAACCAACATCAAATTGGTCGACACCCTACGCGGGGAAATTTTGTCGAACAGGCAAGTTGCCTAAATCCTACCCACTATTTGGGAGGACGACCCCGACGCAAGTCAGAACGAAATTTTGGACCTATGAATCTTCATCCACATCCATGAACTTAGATGAACATCCATGGAGATTCATTTCAGAACGCGTGAATCTTCATCTAGAGGTCCATCCATTCATGGCAAAACTCAAGTGTTTAATCTAAAAAATCTAATGAAAAACACGATAAAGTTTAAATCACTTACTTGGAGAAGATTATCGTTGAATATAGCTCCCACCTCACGAGGTAGCATGCGAAAAGTCATCATTACTTGAGTTCTTAGACTTTCTTATGTAATGATGACACCCCGAAAAGCTGCCACGTAGGGATCGCGGGAGGACACGTCACCTACAACAGTCTCACGCAAAACCACGCGCTTGAGCCATTCCACTCTCGATGATGGTAAAACGCTCGACATCACTATAACACCTTACATACGGGCACATCAAAGACGCGTGCTCGAGGAAACTCTTTGCCTTCACACGGATCTAGGTCCCTAACGGGCACCGTGTTGATATGAGCAGAAGATAAATTCGACCAATGAAATTCTCCCAGGGCTGGTCGGCCACACCATGCGCAAATTTCTGAGTCCTCTTAGACATGAATCGTAGAGCCGTCTCTGACGAGAGTTGACAGTTTTCCCTCTCGGGAAACACTTCCCCGACACTTGAATTAATCTCAAGTCATCACCATTTTCTCCTAAAGTCAATAACTTGGGGGCTCATGTTCTGGATTGGGCCGACACTTGCCCCACCATTGGGGAGGCCCAGTCCAACGCCTTTACAGAAGCCTAAAAGCGTGTAGTCCAAACTGAGGATCGTTGGGAATTTCCCCATGTTTCTACTAGGAGAACATGACTCATGTGTCTATAACGTCATCATCCCGCCCTCTGAGAATAATGGGTCCAACTTCCCTGCTTTCTCGAGGCAATTGACCAGGAAGGAGGTCACGTGTTAGACTTCATACACCCGTAAACCCTGACAGTCTTTATTATTGGGCCTCATCGTGGACCATTACTGAATACTTTGGCCCAATGTTGGGGGCTATAAATACTCTCTCATTTCATAAGGCCATGTATTCATTCATTAATCCATACTCTCGCATTCTACTTGCACTTATTATGAACCTTACTTTGGCATCAGAGTGTCTTGCAGGTATCCCCCTCCCCCCCACTTCACACTTAACCGCTGCCTGACTTGAAGCTTGTGGGTCTTGACGATCTCTTCTGATCAGGTACGATCAATAATGTATTGGAATGAAAAGATGGATTGCTTTATTATTTAGATGGTGCTTTGGAATGCATGGAGTTCTATAGAAAACACAATAACTTGAGTATACATATTCAGTCAATAGAGAAATGATGGTTAAAGAAATTATTAAAACATAATAATATATCATAACACAGAACAACATATCATATCAGACACAGAACAATTATCATAACACATAAAAGAGACAATATGGTAAATTCAAGATGAATGGTCAAGTTAATAATAACAACACATATCAATCTCATTCTCATCAAAAACCTTTCATAGAAACACTTCAAACACAATATTCATAACTAAAATTCATCATTTTAATATTAAAAATAAAATAAAAAGACACAAAATAACTAAACATACCTAGGACACGAAAATGAAGCATAAGAGAATATGAATCCTAAACACAAAAGCACGAAGATATAATAAATTGGGAGAAATCATAGACATATGTGAATCACTATGCCTTCTTTTCTTCATATTACTTTTCCTTTTCCTTCTACTGATTATTCTTATTTTTTTCCCTTTTTTGATTTTCCTCTTCTTTTGATTCTGATTCCGATTCACTATGTTTTTGCGATTTTTTAGAAGAACTTTTATTTTTCTTCTTCGTTGAAACCTAACACATAAAAAATCAAAATCAAAATTAAAATTAAATTCTAAATCTAAATAACTTTGAATACTGATTCAACCAAAATAAATGAATTAATCAACTAACCTTGTCGGAGAAGCATTTTGTAGATGAAGAGAGAAAACATTGGCGAAGAAGATGAGATTAGGGATGAATATTGGAAATCAAAAATTGAAAAAACATAATGGATTAAATAGAGATGAAGATGAGATTAGTGATGAATATTGCTTTGTAGAGATGAAATCGAATCAGAGTATGGATAGAAGGAATTCAAATGAAGGGTCATCTCTTATAAATTATGTGCAGACTGCATGGTAAGTGCAAAAGATGGAACGACTTGAATGTTGTGTAGGTTTTCTGAAAAAGCATATGTTCCCAATGTTTTATTTTGAATATATGCATTGTAAGTGGTATATGCAATATGTGGGAAAGTGTTAATGTCATAGATGAAATGATTCTGATGCATTGTAAATGTAATTAATATATTATTTGAATAATTTTTAATTAAATAAATGATTAGTAGTTGTAATTACTTATATGTCATTGTAAAATCATGTTAAATCTTAATCTAGTTGAGTAATGACATAATTATGATAATCATTAGTTTATTATATTAAAAGTAGATTAAGAATTTATAACTCTTAAGAAGATGGGAGATCGAGCTACAAATAGGATTAAAAATTACAAGATGTTCTTATGAACTTAGAAAACTCACTTTTAATATCTTGTTGAAGACTCTTGATTCATAATCTTGAATGGTAGAGGATGTGAAAGAATACTATTTCCCTCAAAGTAAATCATTTTATATTGAATTGAGTAAATAATTTTCTATGTATTCTTATCTTTTATTTTGTTCTTATTATTGTGATTTTGTTTATACGTTATTTGGTAGATTATTAGTGCTCGAGTTAGTTTAGTGTTGATTTCCAATTTTCTTTATTTCACACATATTATTTTTTGGTGTATTTGAATCCTTTATTTTGGAAATAAGTAGCTTCCACTATATGATAAATGGTCTAAGTTTTCAAGTGATAACCATGGGTTATGAATGGGATACCGAGAAGTTTTAAGGAAGCAGTGATTGAGTTATGAAAGTGAACATGCAAGAAATTTTGATTCAACAAAAGTATTCAAAAGCATCGAAAGGTAAAACTTTGATGTTGTTAACTCTAATACAAGTGGAGATGATCGAGATGATGGTGGATAAAGTTAAGAGTGTCATTATCTTGTGTCTTAGAGATAAATTGTTGAGGAAAATTTCAAGGGAGAATACTGGAAAAAAATGTGGGTCAATCTTGAATCACTTGTATATGGTAAAATCCTTGACTCATAGATTATGTCTAAAACAAAATTTTTATTCATCTAGGATGATGAATAACAAATTCATTATGGAACAATTGAATCAATTTCATAAAATTCTTAATGACTAGCAAAATATTAAAGTGAAACTTGAAGATAAGAAGAAATCTCTACTCGTGTTGAGCTCATTGCCCTTTTTAGAACTTTAACGATGGTTTTCCTTATATAAGGTAGACCTTATCCCATTGGATGAGATTCAATCAACTATAAGAATCAAGGACTTAACTAAGATGAAAGAGTTAAAAGTTGGTGACAATAAAGAAGGCTTGAATGTTTCAAGAGGGATGAGTGAGAGTCTGGGAAACCAAAAGGAGAAGAAATCTAGTTCTAAGTCCAAGTCCATATCCAAAGGGCTTGATAATTCAAAGTATAAATGTTTTATTTGTCATAAAATCAGTCACTTCAAGAAGGATTGTCTCGAGAAGTGGTGAAAGGATGATTACGTTCATATTATGGTTGTCTCATATGAGGACGGTTATGATAGTGTTGGTGTGTTGCTGGTGATTAGTTTGGAGATGGATATAGAAATTGGGACATGAACTCATGATGCTTTTATCACATGTATTAAAGGAAAAAAATACCTTAAGACTTTAGAGTTAAGAGAATGTGGAATCGTTCAACTCGATAATAATAAGGTTTGAAAGATTCATGGTATTGGGATGAGTTAGTTCAAGTATTTGGCAACCGTGAGTTCCTTGTATGCGTTATGGGGTATGTTCCTGAAACTCAGTGAAATTTATTGTATATAAGCATGTTTTATGATTAGACTATTGCATTACAATTGAAAATGATCTGTTAAAAATTGTGTGAGGTACATTGATAATTGTAAAAAAATGGTCTAAAATGTGCAGTTTACATGTTTTGGATGGTTCCACGGTTATTGGTAATGTGTCATTACCTAGTCAAGACTTTCATAATAAAACTAAACTTGGACATTTAAGATTAGGGAATGTTAGTGAAATGTATTTGGTTGGACTAGCTAAGCAAGGTTTCTTTGGTAGGAAGAAATTAAACAAACTAGAATTTTGTAATCTTTGCATACTAGATAAACAACATACATTGAAATTTTAAAATAGTATATGTCATTATAGTAAATTGTTTGAGTATGTTCACTCGGCAAGGGTGGCAACACATAGGGTGATTTTTATTTTCTTACTATGATTGATGATTTTTTTAGAAGAATATAAATTCACTTTCTGAAATATAAAATTGACACATTTGAAAAGTTTAAGCAATGACACACTTTTATATGGAATCAATTAGGAACTAAATAGAGATTTTTAAGAATTTGCATTGATCTCGAGTTTGATTCAGAGAACTATAATAAATTATTTAGAAAACAGTGTATAAAGTAGAATATAACCAAGTTTGACACGCCACAATAAAATGTCCATGTTGAATGCACAAATATGACCATTTTGGGTGGGTAAGGTGCATGTTCTTGGAAGTTTAGTTACCCAAGAGCTTTTGGGGGTGAAGTTATTGTTACTGCATGTTATTTGATCAATAGATTCCCGTCTACATGAATAAGATTCAAGACACCTATGGAAATTCGAAGTGAAAATCAGTAGATTACTTTAGTTTAAAGATTTTCAAAGCTTTAACATTTACACATATCAATCAAGAAAAGTTTGATACTAGAACTGTAAAATGTGTCTTCATTGTTTATCCTATAGACATAAAGGCATGGAGGATCAAGTTTATCAAAAGAAAGAACATTATTGTAGAAAGTACTCTACTCCCTCTGAGAGTGTACTTTGACCTCTTGGACATAATCAAAAAGGTGAAACACATTCAAAACACATAGATCACATGTAAATAAAAAAAGTTACCTTATAAAGAGATGAAAAAGAGAAGTCCATAGTAAGGCATAAAAAATAGGACCTAAAAGTGTGCTTCTCTCCAAAGAAGGTAGCATCCATCTTTGACATTAAACGGTACGTAACTTTGGGGAACTTTTCCCCCTTAATTCTTTCTTGAACATAACTCATAATTCTTTGAAGCTTTCTAAGCTGAGAGGTAATCCTGAAATCTACTTATTTCTTGTTTAGATTCCTTTCAAGAGATAATTATTTCTTCTTAAGAAATATTTGGACAATCTATTTTTAGCCTCTTTGATCTTTTGGGCCTAGTATTAATATTGGGCTCTAGACATACTGATTTTGGCACCTCTTTTCTCCAAGAACACTTAAGACTCAACTAAAGGTTAGTAAAAATAATTTCAATTGAATAAGCCATTAATAAATCACTTACTAGAGAGTCAACCACTCTTTTATAATTTTTCAATCTCTATTAAATATACTACCTCAAAATCTCAAGATAACTTGAGAAAAGAAAACTTCCATTTTTTTATAGAATGACAAACCACTGTCGATTTTCACTCTCTATAAATCATGTGATAAATCCATTACAAATTTATTATCTTAACCATCTAAGAGGTCTCATGGTCAACTTCAATAACTTGATCAAATCCATTGAAAAACATCATCAACATCTTAATCAAATCCACCAAGATTGACAAGCACCATCAAGTAACCACTTGTACACCTAAGATAGTATAGAAAGCTATTTCATCTTTCGATTTTAATTTGCATCATATCAGAAATATCATTGCACTAGGATTCGCTAGTAGAATCTAATCGGCAAAAAGATCATGCTTAAGAAGGAAATGTTTGGTTTAAAAAATATTATATCATTCTTCCTTCTTAGAAACTTGTTTTCAAATAAAAAAATTACTCACATTATCAAACTAAGTTCTAAGAGCCAGTTTCAGATTGTAGGTATCCCTTTTCATTTCGAAAGCATGAGTAATAAGAGTTTTTTAAAACTGGGAGAATGATCAACATACACTTTCTTATGGATGTAGTTGTTTTAGAATTCACTTTTACATCCATTTGGATTATATTACAAACACATAATGCGTGAGAAAGCTAGAAACATCCTTATGGCTTCTAGTCGAGCTACAAGAGCATAACATTGAAATATATATTTTGATGTTGATTGTAACCTTTCACAGCTACTATTGTTTTTATTTTTCAAAACATTTCCAAAAACATTAAGCTTGTTGTAAAAGATCCACTAAGGTATCAATCACTCAATTAGTTTTAAGAACTAGTTCCCAAAAGTTGTTTCTCTCAAAATTGATTTAATCTTTCTTGCATGGTAAGAGACTAATGTTCTTTGATGATTGCTTCATCAATTTCTTTACCTTAATTTATGAACCCAAATCCACAAGGTTACATACCTTGCTAAAGGAGTGTTGAGATGTAATTTCCTTAGAAATATATCCATTAACATTTTGATTCTTAATGAGATGGTCCTTAACGGTCCTTCATTCTTAAGGTATACTTTGACTCTCTAACTTGAATCTCTCCATTTGGATTTTGAAATTCATCTTGTCTTTGATATTTTTATTTTCCTTGATCATCATTTTCCAAGAATGTTCAAAAATCAAATATTCAACGACTTTGTCTGATTGTTATTTTGCGAAGAGATTTTTTCTCTCGTAAGAGTGGAACAATAAAACATATTTATTTTTTCAGTTGTGTGACTTAAAGAGTAACCGTCAATATCATCATTTGTGTCACAATTTGACTTTACTACCTTTGGTATCAAAATTTTTTTAGATCCTTTGATGTTAGTGGAATACATATTATGGACATACATTTTTTTCTTTTTACTTTCACAATGCTCTATATAAAAGTATGAATGAGGATATCTTTTTTTCTCTCTCATGACTCTTTTTGATAAAACGAAACATGACATTATTTGTCTGTCTTTATTATAGTAATTACACTTTAAGATTTTCCATTTTGATGTGTTAGGCATTACAGATATTTCTAAAATTTTATTATCGTACTTAGGTTTATAACTAAGACCAGTCTTATTATAAGACGCCTCTTTGGTTACCTAATAAAAGATTCAAGTTATCTTTCTCTTTAGTCAATTTATTATGTGTTTTGAAAATCGTCAATTTTATTTCTCAAAATATGACATCTTAATTGATTAAGATGTGAACTTGCTCCTTAATCAATTAGCATAAAGCTCCGGATCTACTAAACAATGAATTTGACTTTCATAATTAATCATAAATGTTTGATAATTGATTAAACTTTTGTTTTTATAAGAAACGAGAAATGAACTAAGAGATAAAAAAATGTTTTAGTGGATGCGTACATCCCTTAATACTCTAAGATTTACTCTTAATTACTACATCTGTTCTTTTTTATAAAAGATAAATTATTTTTTTGGTTCATTGAATAACTAATATATTTTTGTCTGTTTATAAATTAGATGCATTAATTATTTAATGAACCTAAAAAATGAATTATCTCTTATAAAAAGGAACAAAGATACTATTTGATCTATAACTAATTGAAAAGACAAACTCTTAAGCACAAGATCAAACGAACTTTCAAATCCTTTCAATGTTGATCTTTAAAATTGATTTTTCTCGTTTTACTTTCAATATTGAAACTTGATCAACTTTATTTTTTATGGCTTGTTGTGTGATGATATACTTATGAGGATCTTTGTCTTTCTTCAATTATCATCATCAAAACCTATAAAATTTTAACTTGTAGAACATATAGAATCACATTTCTCTTTTAGAATCACATTTCTCTTTTTTTTAATGATGACAATGTTTATTTTGAGCTGAATGACAGACACTAATGTGCGATGAAATATTTTCTATGCGAATATTAGTGTCTATCATTCCGAAATGATAATATTGTTCATGATTTTAAGCTCTTGTGACCACGTTTTTTTAAAAGCTCTCTTGTCATCACTCATCTATTGTAATATTTTTATATTTAGAACATTTGTCTTCTTTCGTACAACATAAATAAAAAGTTCTCTGATTGAGCAATAAAATTTTCCCACAAGATGGTTAACAAATTACACTTGAAGCATCCCTTCATTTGTTATCAAGTATTTTGTTGTGGTGATCATTCCCTTTCTCTATTTATCCCTACCCAATAGTATGATGGATGCATAACACACAAACTGATTACTTTTTAGTTTCTCTTGTGATTTTTTGCATTTTATATACCTCATCTACAATTATTTTGGTTTAAGTTAAATTCTGTGTGTAAAAAAAAAGGTCATATTCTCTATATTTATAGCATTTTTTCAATATAAGAAAAAAAATGCTAAAATAAAATACAATTGCGTGGAGGATAAAATGTAAAATCTATTTTCGGTAGTTTATTTTATCGGAACCCAAGAAATAATCAAGGGTGAGCAGACAAAAAAACAAATTAATAATAGGTAAATTTTACATAATAGATGAGAGTTCTCTTCCATAAAACTATAATAAAAAATAGAACAGTAAACACCCTAAATCTTTCTAAGAAATTTTATATGCCTATTTCTTGAATAACCACTTCAGAAAGGTTGCGTCATCAAAGCTTTACCTCTAAAGCCCTCCTTTCTTTTTCTTTTTGCTGAAGCTGAACGAAAATATGGCCCATAGAACTTGTCTTTCTATGATATAACACCTCCATTCCACAGTAATATGAATAAGATTAACCTACATGCCGATAAACTTCAGAGGAAATGAAAATGCTAAAAACTTTACAACTAAAACCATCAAGAAATCAGGATGGTGATATTATGATATTTCATGAAGTTAAAATGTTCCTCTATCATTTCAATCCCTGCCACGACGATCACCAAATGCGCTAGGTTTAGCCGACCCAAAATTTCCAAAACCACTGGAGCGATCTGAACCACCAAACCCGCCAAAACCACCTTGCCGGCTAGAGTTAAATCCACTGGATGATCCACCAGATCTACTACCTGAATCACCTGAACCAAAGGAGCCAAAACGACCAGAGCTTGATCCGCCACCATATCCTCCAGATGAATTGCCAGAAAACCCCCCTCCAGATGGTCTTGAACCAGAAAACCTATCACCTGAATTACCATAGCCCCCAGAACGGCTACCACGGCTAAAACCTCCACCACCAAATTGGCCACTCGAACCTCCACCACCAAATCGCCCACCACCCATGCTACCAAATGCAGACACTGATCCACTATCAACGGCAATCTTTGGTAACTGTTAAACGTGAATATTGGGAAAAAAAGAGTGACCATTATCATAAGTTCACAAGACAGATGAAAAAATAAATTAATCATTATAAAATAATTGGCATCGGAAGAGAGAAAGCAAACAGTCCACAGTATAAATAAAAAAAACAATATCAGCTACAAATATATATACAAGGACCCTGTTACACTTCCTTTTTACAGTTCCGTATAGGGAATACATTGTTTTCAGCAATTCCTAAACAAAACTTTATGAGAAGAGCTAGCAACACATTATCTAACACACTTCCTCTTTATTGGTTGAAGTTATAATTTCAACCAATAAGAATGAATGTGTTAAAAGAGTGTGCAGCTAGTAGTTTTAAACTTAACAGACAGAATATAATATGAAAACAGGGAGGAACTTTTAGAACTAAGAAGACTTGATGTGTGCCAGACAATTAAGATTCAGTAACTATAGTTTGTCGGTACTGTGTTTCACATGTTCAGATGCCACTGGGAGCAACAGGAAGGCTGGGATATAAGGCAGGAGGATATGCTACCCTTTTAATAAACAAGGTACAGCTTCAACTAATAAAGATTCACAGGTGGAAATGAATAGAATGCAAGGAGAGTGAGTACCTCTTTAAATTTACAGCCTACGTCGCGCTCAATAGTCCTAAGAGTCCTGGATTGATCTTCTGAATAAATGAGAATAGCAGTTCCTTTCTTACCAGCACGACCTGTTCTTCCAGATCGGTGAACAAATATCTCTGAATTATTGGGAAGCTCGTAATGAATTACCTATATGAGGAAAAAGGCTCAAAATTTACAAATGTATAGAAAACAAAATAACAAGTAATAACAGCTTTATTGCTTTGAAGTATAGAGTATTTGCTTATGTATGTGACATATTACACAAAATAAATATCCAGTTACTTGCCCTGAACTTCCAAATAATTATTCAGTTTACACAGTAACAAAACATGATTTAAATCCAAATAGTCTTAATGGTTTGGAATGTGATTTACTTTTGTTCTGCAATAGGTTTACATCAACTTATTATGTACTAATATGTGGAATAGAATAGATTATATTACTCAACAATTTCAATGGGGAATAAAGGTAAAATGGAACTTACAAGATCAACATTAGGTATATCAAGCCCACGTGAAGCAACATCAGTCGCCACTAAAACATTAAAATGACCATTTCTGAATCCAGCAAGAGTTCTTTCTCTCTGAGCTTGTGATATATCTCCATGCAAGGCCTCACATGGAATACTTTTTGACATGCCATGTGATAATCGATCAGCATCACGTTTTGTTTGAGTGAAAACAATACACTTTCCTCCCTTTGCATGTTCCTACAATATGATATATTTTTTGAAGAGAAAACAAAATTAATTAAAGATGACGTTCTTTAAATAAATATTTGCATTAAACATATTTATATGCTGTAGCAAAATTTAGATCATTAATAGAACCATACTTTTATTAGAGGAACGAGAATTCCTGCTTTGACATATGCATCAGATGCAACTGAGAAGAGTGAAATCCCATCTGCCAGCTTCTGATCGGAATCTCCAACCTATGTATAAATAGAAGTTCACAATTAAATAATAACGAACATACCAAAATGACCAACTGTGTTGATCTCAAACAGTATGACTTCCTAAGCTTCTAAGTAACCATAGAAATGTTTAATAGCTTCCTAAACGCATATATAAAAAGCTATATTTTCTGATGAAGGATGAAAACAACTTCACTGAAACCCAATTTTTTGGTGTATGATTGAGACACTCGCACACTCACTTCTCATAGTTTATGTATGATATAATAAACTTATTGCTCAAAAGTGACAATATCCACTTGATTCATGTTCCTTACTACTACACTTAATAAGTTAATTTTCAATATTTTAATCATGGTTGGTGACTATTCAAGTAAACTAGACATTTGATGAAACTTGAACAATGCATATCCTCAATCCTTAAAGGAAAACTTACAAGATCAATGGTTATGGGATCTTTTAGGTAATTCCTTGTTAACTGCTTTATCCAAGTAGGCATTGTTGCAGAAAACATAAGAGTCTGTCTCTTTGCAGGCAACCTCTCCAAGATCTTCTCCACATCTTCCTGAAACCCCACTTGAAGCATCTGATCAGCTTCATCAAGAATAACAAACTGAACCTCCTTCAAATTCAGAGCACCTCTATTAAGAAGATCAATAATTCTCCCCGGTGTCCCAACTGCTATATCAACACCATAATCAAGCTGCCTCATTTGTTGAGAAATTGGTGTACCCCCATAAACACAGATAGTATCCAAATTAGGCGCCGCCTCATAGAATTCCTTCTCAACCTGCTTCGCAAGCTCTCTGGTCGGAGCCAAAACCAAAGCCAAAGGATCCCTTCCTCGCCTGCCAAATCAACCACAAAAAAAAAGGATATACTTTCACAGTTAAAGAAATCGATTGATCATGTATAACTTCGATTCAAAATTTCAAACACAAAAAACAGGACAGCGATTCAACTAAATATGATACAATAATTAAATAACAAACCCATGTTTAGCATTAAACTGAATGATTTTGTCAATGATGGGAATCCCAAAAGCAAGAGTTTTTCCAGTTCCTGTTCTAGCACGACCGATCATATCACGACCTTGCATAGCAGGCTCCAACACAGCCCTCTATAAAAAAATTTAAAAAAAATCAACCAACCAATGATTAAAGTTAACAACATCTCAAATTAACTAAATTATTAGTTATTAATCAATTAATTGCAAAACCCTAAACCTGAATGGGGAAAAGCTTCGTGATTCCTTTCTTTTCCAAAGCAGAAACAATATCCTGAGAAATCCCAAGCTTCGCGATCTCAAGACCATCATCACCGTTCGCTTTAGCAGGTTCCTCGAACGGAAAAGCTTCGGCAGCGTGACCAGCGCGGGAAGCCGAAGAAGCGCGAAATAGCAAGGGTTGTGATTTTGTGTGGAAGGGTCTGGCTGTGAGAGCAGAGAGTTGTCGGAGCTCGGCCGAAGCGGTGGTGGAAAGGAGAGCCTCGGCGGCGGGGATGACGCGCTTGGAGAGTGTGGAAGAAGCTCTTCGGAGAATGGCGGTGATCATGGTGATGGCGGAAAATGAAAAACCCTAACCGTGTAATGAAGATGGAATCGTGGGTTTAGGGTTTTGTGAGAAATGGGAATGGTTTATTTGATAAAGAAGATATTTTAGGGATAGTAATCGTGTGCGGGAGTTCTTTAGGATATCATGAGCCCCCACTTGTTGTATAGTCTTTGGCAGCGATAACCGTATGATTTCTTTTTTGGCTGTTGATATGTAGAATGTATTTGTTTTAGTTTTTTTTTAAATGATTTTTATAATTTTTTTTAAAGAATTATTTTGTTTTCAAAAAGAATTTAAATAAAATATTAATTTAATTTTTTTTAATAATTTATTCTTTTAGTATATAAACTTTTTTGCATATTCAAATTTTTGAGAGAGATGAAGAAGATCTTCGAAAAATGACGCTAATCATCGTGATGGCTAAAATGAAAAACCCTAGTATGGATACAATCGTGGGTTTATGGTTTTCTTGAAATGAAATGGTTTAATTTAATAAAGAAGAAGATATTCTGGGGTGATAATCGTGTGCGTGGGACTTCGTTAGGATATCATGCGTCCTCACTTGTTGTATAGGCTTTGATAACGACAAGTATATGATTTTTAGGTTGTTATTTTTTTAGTTTTTTAATTATTTCATTCTTTTAGTATATAATTTTTTTAGATATTAAAATTTTAAAAAAAAACTTAAATTTTGACCTATTATAAATAGCTCTTCGTAAAAGTTATTTTTGCATTTTTTTTTAACTTTGTGATTTGAACTGTGTTTTAATTTTGAATAATGTATATTATGTCACTTGATGTCAAAATTAATCTTTTAATTTATAAAAAAAATTGAGTTTGAAAAACTTTTTTATATTTAAAAAAAAATTAAAATAGGTTTAATATTTTTTTCGTCTGTATTTTTTGGTCAGAGTTCATTTTGATTCCTTAACTAAAAAGTCCAATTTGATTCCTTGGTTATTCAAATAGAGTCACGTTTGTTCTTGACATTAAAAACGTTTGTCAAAGTCAATGGAAATTCCATGTGTCGCTTAGTTGGACTAGTATATGCTTATGTGATCACTTAATATTGAGTTAGAATATTTCATTTGTTCTTTTTTTAGACGAAGGAATATTTTATTTACTTCGTTTTTTAGGGCTTCATTCACTTCATGTTTCTCTCTGACTCTCTAAGTAAAACGAATGAAGAACTACAATTTATAGAGTTGGGAACTATAAGAACAAAGGTTGAGAATGATTATTTGGCGGTTGAGAATGACAAAATGAATGATGAATAGAAAACCTGATGAAACATTTACT
Organism: Vicia faba; assembly: GCA_948472305.1. NCBI lineage: Eukaryota > Viridiplantae > Streptophyta > Magnoliopsida > Fabales > Fabaceae > Vicia > Vicia faba. Next base: position 483,102,121 of record OX451736.1, on the reverse strand, counting down.
AGTAAGTTCAAAGTTTCGCCTCTTTCAAATTTAGGGTTTAGTGGGTTTTCAATTTTCGACCTTTTCTAAAATCGAGTTTACTTGGTTTTCGATCTATTGGGTGAAATTTGTTTGATTTAATGTTTCAAATTCGTTTTAGGTTATATTCTTCATATTAAGGTTTTTGTTGGTTCTTATTCGAAATGGTAATTCGTGTTGTATGATTATATGTTTATTTTAGGAATTTGTGTTGTAGCAATGTGATTGTATAATTTTTAGTGTACGGATATGTTTGGGTTTTACAAATTTGTGTTGTTGTTGTTTGTAAAAATAGCATTGGTTGCTTATGAATAAGTAGTTTTCCTTTTAGCTAAGTAAGAAATGGATGACTTTGTTCATGTTTTTATCCACCATGGATGTGAATTTCTAGATGTTTAGTATTCTATTTATGAATGATTAGTTTCTGAGGTGAGATGTAATGTAGATACGTAGAGTTATTTTGAGGTAGTACAGATAACTAAAGACCTGGATTATAAAGAAGATGGAATAATATTATACAAGGATCCCACATTTGGTATGTTTACTCTGAGTGATAACAAAGGTGTCCAAGATATAATTGATTTATGTAAGGTACATTTGAGTGTTCATATGCATGTAGAACATCCTCTTTCTCAACTTGACTATTATGATGGTCCTTTAGAGGAAGAGGCCATAAACCTATAGGATGTTGTTAATCTTGATGATGAAGAAGACTGGATTATAAAACTCTATGAAAAAGTTATCAAATATACAAAAAAATGGTGGAGATAAAATGACTGATGTTGAGATAAATAGGGTTAAGTTTAATGATATTGAGATGAATGGGGTGAAGTCAATGGGGCTGAGATAAATAGGGGTAAATTTAATGGGTATGGGGTGAATGGGGGGAGTTAATGGGGTTGAGGTGAATGATGGTGAAGTTAATGGGGATGAGATGAACGGGTTGAAGTTAATGATGTTAGGTTGACTAATGTAAAGGGAAATGATGTTTGACTCGTTAGTACTGAATCAGATGATGTTAATGATGATATGAACTTTCATTATGAGTGCCTTAGATTTCGCACTTTGTTGTACTCCAAAGTTTTCCCTCTCTTTTCTCAAGACATTTCTAACCAAAGATCTCAAATGCTCAAGGGTTCTCAAGGGTTTGATCAGACAAGCTCACCTCATAAGCACTGAGCCTCCAAATCAGGGTTTTGGTTTTCTCAAGGACAATTGGACTTTTGATGCCTCAAATGAATTTAATTGTTCATTATAGGTCTCCAAGAATTCTCATACCAAGTTTCAAGTCTTGTATCACAAATTTGCTCAGTCAATTGTTCAGATGACTGAAAATAAACTATATTTGGTAAAAAGTCAATTGTGGTCAATATACATTCAAACTTCATGATTCTTTTTCCAACATCAATATTTTGGAGTCATATTCATCAATTGATCAAGGGTTGATCATAATTCCTCAATAAAAGCACTCAAATCATCAAAGGGGCAAAATTGTCAAAATTAGGGTTTTGACTGAGAATGACTGATCATTGACTTTTGACCTAGTACATGACCTAAGGGATTGAAGCACGATCTTAAGGATTCAAACACAATACCTTGACATAATTTATGGCTCAAATCATTTCTCAAGATCCATTGATTGATAGTTGAAATTTGGATCAATTGATGAAAAGTCAATTGATTCACAAAGTCAAACTTTGACTTTTTGGTCAACATTGAATTTCAAAGATCAAAATTCATCAAGACATTCAAAAATATCAAACTTTGTCAAGAAGAATCAAGAAAGTCAAGAAAGTCCACAAAAAGTCAAAGTTTTCAATACTTAGAAAAATTCTAAGTGTTTTTGACCTTAATAATTTCACAACTTCATGGCAATTTTTCACCAAGATGCAAGATGATTCAAGGAAAATTTTCAACACGAAAGTTGTAGATCTTAATGAATTCTACAACTTTATACCTTAGGGTTGATGTCTAAAAAATGCTTAGATTTGAAGATATAAGCTCATAAAGTCATGACATTTTTCATAAAACACTTAGTGAAAATTTTAGCAAGTTTAGGCAGATTTTTGTCCTAACTTCTTGGCCAATTTTCACCTAGCTCCAATTTGATTTAGCCAAAGTGGTCAACATGAAGTTTGTAGACAATGTTTCAAGCTTTCCAAAATATGCAAGAACTTGAAGAGATCATGCTTGAGATATAAGTTTCGAAGAGAAGATGTTGGACATTCATTCTTGAATTATAAAGCATTTTTATGAAGAACACTTGAACAAATCTCAAGCCATTATGCCAAACAAGACATTAGATAACGCTTTTTTTGGATTTTAACAGTGCTGCTAAAAGTAAAGACAACACTTTTTTTCAATGTAAAAGTGTTGTTTTATGCCCACTTTAGGCAGCGCTTGTACATTAAAAGCACTTTCTTATACACCCCCTTTAGACAGCGCTTTTTTATATACCCCTTTAGCAGCGCTTTTGCTTTAGACAGCGCTTTATGTTATTTTTTAAGTTAGGCTTTAGACAACGCGTTTCTTTAAAAGTGATGTCTATTCCCCCACTTTAGACAACGCTTTCCCACTTTAAGCAACACTTTTTTTGACTTTTTACAACGTTTTTCTCTTAAAGCGCTGTCTATTGATCATGATTTTTTTTAATAAAATACCTATTTTGACTTACAAAAGTGTTGTCTAATATATGTAATGCATTTTAATCAGATTTTAACCATATTTGAACCAGGTTTTCACCATATTATGCCCCATATTTGGTAGCTTCATTCCAATAAAATATGCATATGTAAAAATTCCATATATATATATATATATATATATATATATATATATATATATATATATATATATATATATATATATATATATATATATATATATATATATATATATATATATATATATATATATATATATATATATATATATATATATATATATATATATATATATATATATATATATATAAATTGATGATATATACAACAACAACTATAAAATTTATGATACAAGTTAAAATTCTACAAGTTGAAAATCCTTAAATTTAAAATTGATGTTACATCTACATCTTACTATCTTCGAGAATTCTCATAAAACAACAACAACATGAATATTGTAGCCCTATCTTCTACACATGCACCTATAAACCTAAAAAAAAAACAAATGATCGAAATTCATTACATGATAATATTAATGTTACACTTTATTCGAATTTAATTTATACTCAAAACTCGAAAGTTCTCATCAAAGGAAATAAGACAATATACCTTAGCTTATACAATTCTCAACCCGATAATGAATTGACATCATTCCTCCATAAGTTCATCCAATTGATCTTTTGAGTAATGTGCACAATTGACTTCCTTAAAGTACTACCTATATAATAATATAACATAGTATGTGATTTAGTTAAAACAATATGTCATTTTATGAGAAACACAAAATATGAAAATACTATGTAATTCCTAAGTTAGAAATCCATATCGTGGATGGAATCTCTAATCGATCCAAAAGAATAGTTTATTTCATAAACCTCAATATGAAATAGATGCAATCTATACCGTTACGCTGGCGAGGAAACTACACATGGAAAGAAAATACGAATATATATCAGGATATACCCCTTAAATTGTTTTATCAAGTATCATCACTAATGTAATCAAAACTGAATATCTCTTTGTAGCGGTAGAAATGTTCAAGACTAAGCTATTGGATTGACTAGACTTTATACAAATCAAAAATAAAAATCGCCACCGTGCTTTATTGTTTCCAAAGGAAAGGGAAAAGAGCGAATAACCCAAAAGAGGAGGAAAGATTCAAGGTAAGGGGGTTGGTTATGCAAAGGGAAGGTATTAGCATCTTAAACATCTACGGTACTCTGCAGGAACCTCTTTGAAAAATATGTATATTTTGGCTATATAAAATGTGGTTATATAAAATGGATGGTGGAGGTGAGAAAAGAAATATATTTTTTATGATTTTTGCACCCGCCACGGTTGCGAACCTTTAGTGCCTACGTACCACCTTTCATGCAATAGGGGATCAGGGTACACGTAATTCCTCTTTTAAAATTTTAAAACACAAGTGTGTTGGTTAATTTTAAGAGATAATACATCATCGTCATTGTCCGTATGGAAAACATACTTACTACCCACAATCATGAGAAAGGAGAATTTGTATCATCTCAAAGTGGAGGATATGACTTGGATTTTAAAATCAACAATGCCTCACTCAACACCCAAGTGGAAAATATCTCTCTTCATTATATATTGTAGAAGTATAGTTATTTGCATCACTACAAGGATTGACAAGAGTCTAATCTTTTGAGAAAAGTTTTAAAGATAAAAGCCAAAGCGACAAAATGGTTTGAAATGAGATTGGTTGACTTTTAGTCTTCTCACAAAAAATGTCAAGGTATTATTAAATTGATTGGAGTTTATTTATGAAAAGATTTTGAAAATGCATGGACATAAGTCCAATTTTATTATGAAAGTGTTTAAGTTTCAAAACAAGAAAGGTTTTCAAAGGAGGGAGAAGATTTTTTGAAATTAAAGAAGATGGGAGGAGAAGAAGACACTGTCCTAAAGCATAAGGTAAAAGCTAATGATAAGAACCATCTAACCAACAAGAAGCCAAAACTTGACATTATGAGCCAAGATAAAATTCTCATTCTTTAGATTGAAACCAAGCAAGCAAAGATATTAGACCTCTTTAAATGTATTAAGTCTTCACAAAAATTCGGCAGAGTAACGACTGTATACGGGTGAATTCCAGATTACAAACAAAGGATGTAATCACAAAAACCTGCACACAAAAACAAACAAGTAACCCAATGTCTTGAGGTAAACCTCAAGAGCTCCATACAAAATAATAAGATCACAGGGTCTCCAAGATAGGCCAAGGTTTCTAATCTTAAGTCCAAGAAAAAGTCTCATGCTCCATAATGCCAAGGATAGTAACCAAATAGTCTAAGTACCATTAAGAGTTTTTTAGGGTTTATGTTGATTATTAAGTATCTTAGGAAAAGAAAAAGAAAAGCTCAAGTGAGCAAAATAAAAATGGCAAGAAGATAAATGCTCAAATGAGCAAAGATGAAAATGACATGAAATGAAAAATGCTAAAAAAATAAATAGTACATAAAGCATAAAAGAATAAAAGCATAAAATAAACAAGTCAATAATTAGTGGTTAGTTGGATGACCATCTTGAAACTTGCATTTGTAACTCATTAGAGGATTGGTAGAACCAAAGCCTCCACACAACAAGTTGCATTTGCTTTTTTTTCAAGTATATCATCCATTTGGAATTCTCACAAGTACCATTTAATGATCAACGGTGTTTAAGTGATCCGCGTTGACCAAAGGTGTTGTAGATTCATTAGAGGATTGGTAGAACCAAAGCCTCTACACAATGAATCTCAAGTTTATTAGATCAAAGAGATCAAATTAACATACTTGGGCTTGCAATCATAAGTTTGGGCCATGAATGATCATTTATTCGAATCGGGACAAAATTTAGCGCTATGTTAAGTAATCGTAAGTGGACTTATATAGAAGTCGCACCTATTTTGAGGCCGGTCAATAGCAATCTATGAACCATTTGTTTTGAGACATGATATAGAGATCATGCTCCAACAACATTTAGTGCAATGAGAAGGGGATGAGATGAAGAGGAATTAGGATAAAAAGAGAAACCACATTTGAATTAATATTTAATCAAACTATTATTAAAATCATTCATTCATTTTTTGTGGAGTTAAACTCAACACCATGGATCCAATGATGTTAATAAAGCCATGATAAAAAATCAACCCAAGATAGCCAGAAAATAATCACAAAAATAATAATATAATTAATATATACATTAAAAGGTTTAAAAAATGAAGAAAAAAAATAATGAGCAAAATATCAATTATATTCAAATTAATCAAGAAATGAAAAATAAGACTATAGAAAAATCAGAAAAGAGGTCAAGTAATTTTATAAAAATTTTTATAATTTTTAAAAGTCAGAAACTGTTTTTTAAAAATTAAAATAAATTGGTAAAATAAACAAAAATAGTAAAAAAAATAGTAAAGTCAAAAACAAAAATAAAATAAGGTTACCAATATTTGTCACAATATCATTGGATCATTCCATAATTTTTTTAGAATTTAAAAATGTATAAAAGTATTTTTAAACATTTTAAACAAATCAAATAAGTGTAAAATTTATAAAAAATACCAAAACAAAAAATTAAATTGTGAAAAAATAAAATTCAGAAAGAGAATAATCAAAAATATTTTTCATAATTTTTTCAGATTTTTTGGATTAAAAATGAATTTTCTATGATTTTTTGAAATTTAAAATAATTAAAATATAAAAATCAGAAAAAGAAAATAAAAGTAAAAGATGTGGACCATTGGATGAGAGTCAAAACGCGTTAGTAATCAAATCCAAGGGATCTGGCACGCTGTGCATATCATGGTCTTTAATGAATAATATACAAAATCAATAATAAAATCAGAATTTGAAAAATACAAATGGCGTGCCTTCATTGGTTAGAAGATGACACGTTGGTCATCTTCAACCTCCAACCATCACAAATTGCAGGTCTCTCAAACTATACAATCAGAAGCTCAGACCTATGCCATTCACTTCATCTCTTCAAGATGAAGACAACCACACCCTCGCACCAAATTTATATAAATTGTAGCTCAAGCAATTTGGAAAGAAAGTTTTGAAAAGGGATTTGAAAATTCATGGTCAAAACGTGTTTCCAGTAAGGTGTAAGTGTTGCGACTAGAACCAGGGCAATGAGAGCAACAGAATGATATCAGAGTTTTGAAGAATTGATGAAGAAATATATCTATTGAAGTTGAGTTGTAGAGCTTTGAAACTGGACTTCTATGGAGCAATATAGGGCATGATTCTTGAATGTAATTATATGGTTAGCTTCAGGAAAGATCGAGGAAGGTGAATTGAGAGAAAAAATGGATTGAAAAAGGCTTAAGAATAGATTTCGAAGTTGCTGAATTATGGGTTGTGAAGCAAGTTTGGCAGGGTGATTCTGGCTATCTAAGCTTGGGAAATTAAATGGGGGATGACCCTCTATTTATAGGGAAGCAAATGGGATCAAAAGGAATAGCAAATGATGCGTTTTGGAGGGAATTTGTGTGGGTTTCCATCATGAATAAAGTGTGACTCAAACTTGATCAAAACTCAGCCAAATCGTGCGTTTCATGATGCTAATCACTTCTGGCAAGTTGTTAAACATGATTAGAAACAAAAACGCGTGGAAATCTTGTGATTAGAAGCCAAAACAAAGATTTCAAAATTCTGACTTTGTGCAAAATTCAGTTTCAAACTACCAAATTCAAATCCATGTCATTTCCACCTCAAGGGGTATTAGGGCATAATTCTTGATGCTTTGGAAAGATGATGTTACAAGCTTTGCAATGGAAAAAGAATGGAATCAAATGGATGTTTGAGCTGAAAGTTACATGGAGTTAAAGTTGAAGAAAAAGAGTTGACTTTCCATACTTAGAAATATTTCAAATTCTTCTTTAAAAATGACCTATAATCTTTTGCATCCAAACATGGCCTTCCACTTAGAATTTGGTCTTGACAAAAAAATATGGAATGAAGTAGACCTCTTGAATGACATTTTTCAATTTGAACCACTCAAAATATCCAAAAATTGAGCAAGTTATGACTTGTTGAAGTTGGCCAAAAATCATGAAATGACCTATAATCTTTTGCATTCTTAAGGTAACTTCCATCCATTTTCTTACCTTGCACATAAAAGAAGGAATGAAGAACACATCCTTAGGATCATCATGAAAAAATAATGAGCTCAAGGTGATACAAATTGACCAAGTTATGACCATTTGAAGTCACATATGGAAAATTGGGAATTCATCTGGGTGACTTGTAATCTTTCTTCTTCACCAAGTTCCTTCCACATGAAAACTCCTTGGAACTTTTGAAGTGATTTGTTGGTAACTTTTTAAAGAGAAGGATGTTTTTAGAATCACTCAAAAATACCAAAAGACGAGCAAGATATTCTCCTTTGAAGTTCAAAACCCTAGCCTCTAGATCAAGAGAATGCTTTGAGGAACTTTGCCAAGTTTGAACAAACTTTTTGTGCCAATATTCTTCCTTTGTGAATTGAAATTGTTGAGCATGATAATGAGGACTCATGGCCACCAAAACCACTTCCATACCAATTCTTCCAAAACAACTTCAATGGTGAGGTTTGAATTTCTCAAGCTATTGACCAGGGCATGGAAATAAACTCATGAACCCATGAAGCAACTTGCTAAACCTCATTGCCTTTGCCTACATTAACAAGTAAGACAAACCAATATTGCATTTTGTTAATTAGAGAGAAAATTAAAGCAAAATATCCATGATCACAAAAGAAAACAAGTCAAGGTTCTTGGTAACTCCTCAAAAGAGCAAGGCTAAAGATAGGGAGAAGAACCAAAAACCCTAATGTGAGTTTGTTGTGATTGAAACAACATGGTATGATGCAGAAATCTTAGGGGCAAAAATTGGGGTACAACACTCTTTGTGAAAATATACCTCCACTCTGATCCATGTAACATATAACTTCTATCAATTCCATGCATCAGTAAATGCGATTTCAATCCATCTGCGTCAACCCGACCCACATAACGACAACCCAAGCAAACTTAACGAATTCCAATACCCCATTCTCGTACTCTTTTGACAACCGATCAGCAGACATCCATTTTTTATCCATTGTTTTACTACTAAGTATCGTTTAAAATATTGGAACGGAACGGAAACACTGAATAGAACAGGCGTTGTTTCAGTTACGCAAAAATATTATAATAATAAATGATAACACTACAGAGTAACAACTAAAGACTAACACACACAAGCACACTTGAAATCCTATAAACAACAAGAATCAGTAATGTTGAATTTGAACATGACTTACCAAAGAAAGAAGAGAGGTTATTTGTGGCCGACGGTGGATGATGTTGCTATGATGTTCTTCGAATCGGTGATGGTCTTCGACTAACTACACATAGAAGAAAAACATTAGTGTTCCATACTTGTAAAAATTTGTATAGAGTTTTTATCAAGTTTGAATAAATAACAAATAAAAATAGCTTAGTCCAAGTAAACTAGGACAACAATAGAAATACATAGACTATGTGTATGTGAAGTTGAAGTGTGCAGTCTAACTCTATTTCCAAATTTAAAATTCACAGTATAACCGTAATTTAAAATTGTGATACGGTGGGAAGAACTGACTGTTTTTGGAATGCTGGTTTGCGTTTTGCGTTTGTTTTTGCAAAATGTCGCGGTAAGCAAGAGTCGCTACCGACTTTTATTTTATCCAACAAGGAAAGGAAAAAAGCACAGAGAAATTCCTTTTTTGAGATTTTCTAGGTACGAGGGGTAGATTATAGAAAGGGAAGGTATTAGCACCCTTTCTATCCGTAGTTATCTACGAGCTCTTAGGTACTTGCTCATCATTTTCAAAATATTTTCTTTGTGCTCGTGGGTTTTGAAAAGTTTATTTTAACTTCGATTTAACTCTTGCTTCTATCCTCAGGAGTGTAATGAAGTGTTTTGAAAACTTTGTTTGAAAAGGAGTGTAAGTGTGAAAAAGAGTTTGTTTTGATTGAGCAAGTACTTAAGAACTAATTTACCTACTCGAAAAAAGAACCGTTCTGTATTCGTTTCCTGTAGACAATGTTATCCCACTATTAGTGAGTAGGTAGCACCATCGTTGGAGTTTTAGGGTCAATTCGAATGAGGGACATACAGTCACCAAAGCAATGTTAGGACGCCTTAGCGGTAACCCTAATGTCTTAGATCATTTGTTTGAGGCAACAATATCTGAGGCAACTGTTTCGAGGCAACTATGATCTTTTAGACAAGAGGGCGACCTCTAAAACGACCTATACTCAATGACCGTGTACGAAGGCAACCAAGTGGGATGTACCCTAAGAGTGTGCATGTGTAAGTGTGTCATTTTCAGTTATTTTTATCTTTGCACATGTTAAGGGTGATCTACTTTAATTTTAAGATTAAGCATTCATTCTTGTCATGCAAGCCCTATTATCAAACATCTAGCAATTATAATTAGCAGAATTTAAAGTGCGGAAATTAAATTACAAGGCGTCGGGTATTTACATCGCCAAAAGCAACCCTTTGAAAATAAAATAAAGCGGTAAATAAATAAAATGTCCTAATTATCTATTACATACCAGAAACAGATACATTAATATGGATAAAGAAAAGTAAATCGCGACGTGAAATTGAATCGCATGCACAATTAGGGTTTTGACCCCTTTTTGAAAGAAAATGCTTGTTTTTGTTGTTTTTATTTTGAGAAAAGAATTAAATCCTAATTTAAAAGCTAAATTAATTATTAAATAAATTAATTATTAAATAAATTAATTAATGAAAAATAATTAATGACATATTTTTGGAGTTTTTGATATTTTAAGAAAGAAAATAAAATTAATTAAATGAAATAAAACCTAATGATTTCTAATTAATTTTATTTATTTACAAAATAAATTAAAGTTTCCTAAAATTAAAAACCTAATTAATTAATTAAAATTTATTAGAGAAAAATAAAGTTCTTAATTTTAATTGGACAAAATGATATTTTTGTGATTTTTTAATAAAAAGAAAAAATTGTTATTGGTTAGAAAATAATTTAAATAAAATAAAGCAATTAAATAAATAAATAAAATATAAAGAAAAGAGAGAGTGGGCCTGTTTTTGGGGGTACTGAAAGTATTTTTCTTGGCCCATTAGTAGTTGATCCGTTTGACCTTTCCTGATCCAGTATGCGTGCATTGACCTGGCTTATGGTGGATGTGATCGGTGGGAACGAGAACTGACTATTTTTTGGAATGCTGGTTCGCGTTTGCGTTTGTTTTTGCAAAGTGTCGCGGTAAGCAAGAGTCGCCATCGTCTTTTATTTTATCCAACAAGGGAAAAGACAAAAGCACAGAAAAATTCCTTTTCGAGATGTTTCTCGGGTTCGGGAGGTAGATTATAGAAAGGGAAGGTGTTAGCACCCTTTCTATCTGTGGTTATCCATGGGCTCTTAGGTACTTGCTCACTATGTTTTCAAAAGGTTTGCTTTTCTTTGTGATTGTGGGTTTTGAAAAGAATTTTGTTTTTGAAGAAAGTGTAAGTGCGAAAAGTTTTTGTTTTGTTTTTAAAAGAGAGCAAGTACTTAAGAACCTCTACCTACTCAAAAAGGAATTTAATTGTGCAAATGTCCTTTAGACAGTACTATCCTACTATTGAGGAGTAGGTAGCACCATCGTTGGAGTTTTCGGGTCAATTCGATTTTAGGGACGTATGGTCACTAAAGCAACGTTAGGACGCTTTAGTGGTAATCCTAATGTCTTAGATCATTTTTATCGAGGCAACCATTTCGAGGCAACTTATGATCTTGGGACAAAGGACGACCTCTAAAACATCCCATACTTAATGACCACGTTCGAGGCAACCAAGTGAGGTATACCCTAAGAGTGGCATGTGCAAGTGTGTCAATTTTCAGTTATTTTACTCTTGCATGTCATGGTGAGCTATTGTTGATTTTAAGTTAAGAGTTAATCTTGTCATGCAATCCTAGTTAGCATACATCTAAGCAATTAATATATGCACAGGAATTTAAAGTGCGGGAATTGTAAATCCTACGCTATTACAAGGCTTTCGGGGAGGGGGATTATTTACATGTCCAAAAATTGGGGAAATAAAAGCAGTAAAGGGTCTTAGTTAAGCTATTACATCCCAGTAAGCAGTTACAATAAACGCGCGTGAATCTGAAAATAAACTCTAAAAATTTTAAGAATAAAATCTTTTTGTTGTTTTATTTTATTTTGGGAAAATGATCTAAATCTACTTAATTTTAGTTTTTTTGGAAAAATGTTAAAATAATTAAAAGATTAATTAACAAAGTTAATTTAATAGAAAAAGAACTATCCTAATGTTTTTGTGGTTTTCTTATTTTAATGTTAATTAAAAAGAAAAAAAAAGAAGTCAATGAAAGTAAAAAATAAAATAAGGGGAATCCTTCGATCCAGGTAAAAAGGAGTTTCGACCCAGGGAGTGGCATGGAAGCTTCGATCCAGAGGGGGTCATGGTCCTTTCGATTGGGCCAAACAGCAAGGCGTAAGTAGCCTTTGATCCAGGGAAGAGGATTGTCTTTTGATCATGGAGGTCATGGTTTTCGATCCAGGAATGAGATGCCTCCTTCGATCCAGCATGCTCATGGCTTCGATCCAGAGAAGGTGCTCTCCTTCGATCTGGGGTGTTATACCTGCAAAAGCATGTTAGCGAAATAAAACGCAGGGCCTGGGTATTGAACCCCAGGCCCTTCGATCCTGGGCTTGCTGGGTCTCTTCAGGCTATGTCTGCAGCAAGTATTAGCAAACGAAAAACATGACCTGGGTGCCAAACCCAAGCCTTTTGATCCTGTCTAGGATGGCAAATCGAAAGTAACAACGAGTAATGATATGTTATGTGAAAAACAAGGTTGGATAATTTACCCTTTCTTACCAACAGATTAGACTTTCGATTTGGGCGCTTCCTGGATGTAGGCACCTTCGATCTAGGCTTCTGGGCTTGGCTACTTATGAAAATGCTGATGACTTTTGGGCAACGTAACTCCAATGTCTTTTGTTCTCCTGTTGTGTGATTTTCGTTGTGTATTCTCCTGCAGAGTTTTTGTGTGTATTGTATATTTTCTGTGTTGGTAATGTATGCTGGCTCTGTATTTATAGGGGTGTGAGGGTGCAGTAATGGCAAGGGATAGCCATTAAAATAGGCCTTTAACGCTCTGGACAAAAATCAAACACATTAAATTATTTCCTCTTTTGAAACATTCATGTCCCTTGAATGAACCTGGACGCTTGGATTTCGAATGCTTTCAGGCCATGCTCTTCGATTAGTCCTGATTTGCCTCTTTCGAATGGACTCCCTACGTACCCTTCGAATGGGCCTAGCCCAAATATCAATCGAAGGATTCCAATCGAAAGGCTCTGCTAACAGGCCAATCAAAAGGTGTTGTTCATGCCAATCGAAGGACATGGTTGACATGCTCGTCGAAATTGCCTTGACATAATTCTAATTGAATGCTTGTCCATAATGCCAATCGAAAGACTCCTTCAGAATGCCAATTGAATGGTCTTTCAGGATGCCAATCGAAATGCTTGTCCAGAATGTCAATCGAAGTGTCTTTCAGGATGCCAATCGAAATACTTGTCTAGAATGTCAATCGAAGTGTCTTTCAGGATGCCAATTGAAAGGTACTTAAAGTACCACTCAAAAATCTTCTTTTTTCCTTAGGCAAGAGTTTGTGATCAACCAGGCAGGGGGAAGACTTTGGAAAACATGAGAGGGTAAATTTTTGGGTGCAACAGTTGCCCCTGTTCAATTTTCTTAAACCTGAGGATATAGATTGGCTTTCTAGCCTTTCGCGATCTGAAGGTGGAAGATAATTGAACACTAGAGTGCCCAGAAATTTGCACTCGCATGGTGTAGTATCAGCATTGTGACGTCGGGAATGGGCTTACAGATGCCATTTGGAGATTGTTGGTAGGAGGATGGGCTTATGGATGCCATCTGGAGGTTGTTGGTAGGAGGATGGCTTATGGATGCCATCTGGAGGTTGTTGGTAGGAGGATGGGCTTATAGATGCCATATGCAGGAGTGTCGATCGCATAAGAGATTCCTTAGCGAGAACTTGCATACCTGTTGTTGTAGAAGATTCCACTGGGGAAGTCTAACTTTGTTTGAGATTTAGGAACTGACTCGTGCTCACCGGGAGTATACCGTTGAGGTTATAGTACTCGTCCTGTCTGGTTCCAAGTATTAATCTTCAATCTCTTTGTGTAGATAGTTTTCATGGCTTGTTACAAGTATTAATCTCTGACCTGAGAAAGAAAGGTCTTCCTGGCTTGTTACAGGTATTAATCTTCAATCTCATCATGTAGATAGTTTTCCTGGCTGGTTTCAGGTATTAATCTACAATCAGTCGTCCACAGATAGTTTTCCTGACTTGCTACAGGTATTAAACTGGGACTTGAAAAGGTTTTGGAACGTCTTCAACTGGATCGGCATCAGAAAAATCTTTAGGAATTGATTTAACTGGACCAGAGAAGGCCTTTGACTGGATCGGCGTCATAAAAATCTTTAGGAATCGATTTAACTGGACCAGGCAAGGTCTTGGAATCTTCAACTGGATCTGCATCAGAAAAATCTTTAGGAATCGATTCAACTAGACCAGAGAAGGCCTTTGACTGGAACGGCATCAGAAAAATATTTAGGAATCGATTTAACTGGACCAGGCAAGGTCTTGGAATCTTCAACTGAATCTGCATCAGGAAAATCTTTAGGAATCGATTTAACTGGACTAGGCAAGGTCTTGGAATCTTCAACTGGATCTGCATCAGGAAAATCTTTAGGAATCGATTTAACTGGACCAGAGAAGGCCTTTGACTGGATCAGCATCAGAAAAATCTTTAGGAATCGATTTAATTGGACCAGGCAAGGTCTTGGAATCTTCAACTGGATCTGCATCAGGAAAATCTTTAGGAATCGATTTAACTGGACCAGAGAAGGCCTTTGACTGGATCGGCATCAAAAAAATCTTTAGGAATCGATTTAACTGGACCAGGCAAGGTCTTGGAATCTTCAACTGGATCTGCATTAGGAAAATCTTTAGGAATCGATTTAACTGGACCAGAGAAGGCCTTTGACTGGATCAGCATCAGAAAAATCTTTAGGAATCGATTTAACTGGACCAGGAAAGGTCTTGGAATCTTCAACTGGATCTGCATCAGGAAAATCTTTAGGAATCGATTTAACTGGACCAGAGAAGGCCTTTGACTGGATCGTCATCAGAAAAATCTTTAGGAATCGATTTAACTGGACCAGGCAAAGTCTTGGAATCTTCAACTGGATCTGCATCAGAAAAATCTTTAGGAATCGATTTAACTGGACCAGAGAAGGCCTTTGACTGGATCGGCATCAGAAAAATCTTTAGGAATCGATTTAACTGGACCAGGCAAGTCTTGGAATCTTCAACTGGATCTGCATCAGGAAAATCTTTAGGAATCGATTTAACTGGACCAGAGAAGGCCTTTGACTGGATCGGCATCAGAAAAATCTTTAGGAATCGATTTAACTGGATCAGACAAGGTCTTGGAATCTTCAACTGGATCTGCATCAGGAAAATCTTTAGGAATCGATTTAACTGGACCAAAGAAGTCCTTTGACTGGATCAGCATCAGAAAAATCTTTAGGAATCGATTTAACTGGACCATGCAAGGTCTTGGAATCTTCAACTGGATCTGCATCAGGAAAATCTTTAGGAATCGATTTAACTGGACCAGAGAAGGCCTTTGATTGGATCGGCATCAGAAAAATCTTTAGGAATCGATTTAACTGGACCAGGCAAGGTCTTGGAATCTTCAACTGGATCTGCATCAGAAAAATCTTTAGGAATCGATTCAACTGGACCAGAGAAGGCCTTTGACTGGAACGGCATCAGAAAAATCTTTAGGAATCAATTTAATTGGACCAGGCAAGGTCTTGGAATCTTCAACTGGATCGGCATCAGAAAAATCTTTAGGAATCGATTCAACTGGACCAGAGAAGGCCTTTGACTGGATCGACATCAGAAAAATCTTTAGGAATCAATTTAACTGGACCAGGCAAGGTCTTGGAATCTTCAACTGGATCTGCATCAGGAAAATCTTTAGGAATCGATTTAACTGGACCAGAGAAGGTCTTGGCGCCTTTGGCTGGATCGACATCAGAAAAATCTTTAGGAATCGATTTAACTGGACCAGAAAAGGTCTTGGAATAACTTCAACTGGATCGACATCAGAAAAATCTTTAGGAATCGATTTAATTGGACCAGATAAGGTCTTTCACATAGTTGAGAATTTAACTGGATCTTTCCTGAAAGACAAAGGTCAATCATATGCAATGCATGATATGGATCAAGCAATGATGTTCTCAACATAAATGAGATTGTATGGTATGATGCGTTTATGCATGTATCATGATGTATGGAAATGTAATGTTTTAGCTGGGGAAAATTAATCTCGGATAGCTTGCTGGAGAATAGAGTTGAATTCTTCGTTTCCGCTGGGGATGACGAACGAAGATGATTGCAAGGATAAACCTGTTAGGAGAAAAGAACTCTGGTGGGGGATAAACAGAATGAAGAGATTACTCCGAGGGGAAATACTCTGTGGGGAAGATACTTTGCAGAGATTTTAACGATGAACTCCGCTGGGGAAGATATACTCTGTTGAGGATTTTAACGATAAACTCCGCTGGGGATTCCGTTGATAAGCTCTGTTGGAGATTTTTATGATAAACTCCACTGGGGATGGATTACCGTTGTTGGTGATATTGAATCTGTTGAGGATAGAAGTCCTGCTTGGGGAAAGAAAGAACTTCGCTAGGGATGATCTTTCAGTTGCAACTTGGAGAGGATAACCTTCTGAAATTGGCTGGGGAGACTTATTTGTGCTTCGCAGGGGATAAGCTTCCAGAATCTACTGGGGAAAATGATTCAACTCCATTGGGGAAGCTTTTTTAGACTGCGCTGGGGAAATGGCTCCACTGGGGGTATCTTGTATTCCTCCGGGAAACATTCTTATACTCCGTTGAGGAATATTAAGACTGTCGGGGATGCTTTTATGTTTGCTGGGGAATGTCTTTATACTCCACTGGGGGTATCTTGTATTCCTCCAGGAAACATTCTCATACTCTGTTGAGGAATATTAAGACTGTCGGGGATACTCTTACGTTTGTTGGAGAATATCCTTATACTCCGCTGGGGAATATTAAGATCTTCTGGGGATACCAAACCTTTTCGGGGCTGACGGTAGACTAACTCTGCTTGGGGAGAGTATTGCTGATTTGTACATAGCTGCAAGTCTCAGCTGAGAGAGCTATCATTACTATTTTACTCTGCGGGGAGTGATAATATCTTAGCCATATTCTTCAGCTGAATATACCTTGGTACCTGGTGGACAAAGCAATTTGTACAGTTCGGACAATTCTTATTTGCCCCTGTTTTTGCGGGACAAGGTGCCTGCGGCGGCCCTGTGGATCTGGTATTATCCCCACCTATGAGGTGCTTGGTAATTGCCGATTGAAGTGACAAATCTTCTTTTGGTAGGCAAGTGACGAGATGACGGGACATAGTCGTACGCTTTGATCCCTAATTTTTTGCCTGGACCGCCCTTTCAGGTTTTCAGTCCATCGGGATACCCTTTTTTGCCCAAGCCGCCTTTTCAGGTTTTCGACTTGCCAGGTGTACAAATTTTCATTTTCATCCCTTATTTTTGCCCGAACCCTTTTGGTTCGCCGGGAAGCCCTTATTTTTGCATAGGCCAGTCAACCTAGCGGGTCTTTGATTATGCGTAGTACTTTTTTGACTATGTCCACGCTCTCAGAGTGTAGGGAGGTGTCACTGCCAGTAGTGTCATGTTGCCATACTACCAGAAGATGTTTGATCATGCAAGATTCGTTGCTGGAATTCATGTCCCATGCCCCAGGTGTCGGAGATGGAGACTTGCCCCTGGTTACTCTGCACTTCTTCAGAGATTTCCTGGAATCTTGACTGGACTGCCCCAGGTGTGCTAGATAGTGACATGTCATGCCCCCTTGTTTATAGGAGATTTGCCAATGGAAGCGTCATTCTTTTTGAAGTGATTTTGTTCACTGAGAGGGCTTTCGTTCATCGGATATTCGTTGTGTGAATTTCTCCGCTGTCAAACAAATAGCCAAATGCAAACAGTGATATTCAAATAATGCAAAGTTTATGCTTGTCTCGAAGTTTTTGAAAAATGCGTTTTTAGCAGAAAACTCTTTATAAGACAAATTCAACACAAGATTTAGGGCAAATCCTTACAGGAGTCAGGATACCTTTTGTAACAGTATGCTTTCAAACTAACCCACACTTCAGTTAGGACTTTTGAAGGGTTGTAACGTGGCTTGGTTCACGGTTTAAGAAACAAAGGATAAAGGCTCAAAGTATATTTGTACCCACCCGCTCTTCGTGATGTTCTTCAATCCTAAACTCAGTTAATTGTGCATTTGAACTCCAAATGAGTCTGGAACGACGTTTTTGGTGATGGTTCACACAAGTTGAATTTTTGAAGGCAGTCATTTTTGCAACATTTTTCATGTTGTCGAGGATTTGTAATGACCTCGTTCTTTTGATTTGTTATCCCTAATTAATTGTGCATTTGAACTCCAAATGAGTCTGGAACGACGTTTTTGGTGATGGTTCACACAAGTTGAATTTTTGAAGGCAGTCATTTTTGCAACATTTTTCATGTTGTCGAGGATTTGTAATGACCTCGTTCTTTTGATTTGTTATCCCTAATTTTTGCCTGACTGTTCCTGTTTTCGAGATTACAGTCAGCGGGATGCCCCGACTTTCTTAAACCTCCTTTATAGGTTTTGGCTCAGTGGGGTTTTTTTTTTGTTGAGAGATTGGCTGCCTATGAGATAAGGAACCACCACTGTCTTTTGATTCCAGAGGAATGCTTTTGATGTCGTTCATTGTATTATGAACTGAGAGTTTTGCGACTTAAATGCATATCTTTTGAATTAACTGAGAGACTACCCTGCCCCAGGTTTAAATCAAAGGTTTCAATTTGTTTAAAAACAGAAAACTCCTACTTCTTTGGCTCGAAGGGGTTGACTAGGGATTATCTTCCTTATAACTCCAGTGTTTAGGATTTGAAAGAAATGCCTGTACATCGTTAGCAAGGTCTGTCCAAAAGCATATTGTATGAGATTATGGCATTATTTCGTCATCCTCCCTCTAAAGGCTTGTAACTTTTAGCAAGAGTTGAATGTCATAAAGTGAGTAAAAATCATAGTTTAAATGTAATTAAAGCATGAATTCAAGACAAACATATGCAATGCATTAGTGAAACAGAGTTTGACATTAATAGATAAATGTTTGAATAGCAAAGAGATTACAACTTGAAAATTCAAATGAACAAAAGTCTTCTCGTCTCAGTACTGATCACTTCAAATGGTGAACCTTGGAGGGATGGTAGAAAAACTCAACCTGACCATCTTGTGTGAATTCCAATGCTCCTTCATTAATCAGGTTTTGAATTTTGTACCTCAACTTCCAACAGTCGTCAGTATCGTGCCCCAGACTATTAGAATGGTACGCGCACCTTGCATCAGGATTGTAGTTGGGTGAAGAAGTCTTAGGATTCGGATGAGGTCCTACTAACGTCACCAGATTCAGTCTCAACAGATGTTGCAAAGCTTGGGACAGCGACATGTTGAGCTTGGTAAACGGCCTCTGGTCAACCTGTTGCTTTTGGTGAGGTTGTTGTTGGACCCTTGAGGTAGTAGCAACTTGGAGAGGTCCATTCTTTACCAAGCCAAACCCTTGTCTTCTTGGAGGTTGATCAATGACTTGACCACCAGCCTTGACCGTTTGCTTCATGTTGTTGTATCTGTCTTGATGAAGCTGGTTGATCATGGTTCTCAGCTCTTCTTGTTCCCGAGCTAAGCCTTGGATAAGAGCCATCTGCCCCAGCATCTGGGTTCTCAATGCATCTACCTCAGCTTGCAGATGTTTCAGTCGTTCGTCCTTATTGTCTTCAGGACTTTTCTTGACCAAGTTCCCCATGAGGAGTGTTCTCAACTCTTCCTGCCCCTTGGATAGGTTTAGGAAGATTTCCCTGAACTGAGTCTCTTGAGTATGAAGATCCTGGTTGTCTTGTGGGAAAGCCATTGCTGAAATAAACAGCGAGAACATGAGAGACCTGTATTGGGAGACCTGTTATGCAATGATATGTATGATATATGTATGCAATGTTTTCAAGGATCTCGCGGGGTAAATAAGAAACTTGTTAGAATTTGCATCTGGTAGCTTGATTGAAGGAACTTCATGTTGCTGAGAGTCCTTCTTCAAGAGTCAAGCTCACCATATCGAGTGGGTCATCGCCCCTGACTCAAATTGTCGTGCTTGGATTTCTAGACAACCTTGGCTAGAGAAAAATAAATCCCCTTTGCCCCTTGCTAGCCATTTGATTTACCATAACCTGCATCATAGACCCTTGAGATCCTTGAAATGGTTAAAGAAATGTTAAGGCATGATGTTATGATGTGTATGCTATGCGTTTAAGCAAAAGTGTGAAGTGGTGTAAGTAAACCCTGCAATAAATCCAAGTTATTAGATAAGGACTGTAAACAAAACCTGCAAGGAACTTCTATTGTCAGATAACAAGAATGCGCAAGTAGTTCAAGTTTGAAGGCACACAAGTCACACATATAGCCTTAAGTTTAGGCTGGCATGGAGTTTTAGGCATTACCCTCTTTCAGTTTCAGTTGGTTAAGACTTGTCCTAAAAAATAGTAACCGGGTTCTAGAGGATCTCGATATCACTGACTACCCTCAATCAGTCATAATTCCAGCTTAGCAACCTTTTCTTGCGGCCGGAACCATCGCGAGAGTTTAGTCTCAATGAGTGTAGCATACTGCTACTGTTCTATGGCCAAGTTGGTCAATTTAAGGTTCTAAGGTCAGTTGGTGCTTAATGACTCCTCAGAAGACCCATATTCTTCTCGTTTCAACACAAGGGATATCGGTACAAACCAAGGTGCCACACCAACGTAGCTACTGCTTCATTTGTGTCGGTCTACGCCGGACAGATCCCTCACAGTTTATTGCTACTTACCTAAAAAGGGTACCCCCAGATCCGGGTTAGGATCTATAGAACTGCGATACAAGCCCACAAAATTAAAAGCATACAAAGCAATATAATTGAAAACACAAGTGATCTAATCCTAAGGTATACCTCACTTACAATATGTCCCCAGCAGAGTCGCCAGTTCTGTGATCGGTGGGAACGAGAACTGACTGTTTTTGGAATGTTGGTTCGCGTTTGCGTTTGTTTTTGCAAAGTGTCGCGGTAAGCAAGAGTCGCCACCGTCTTTTATTTTATCCAACAAGGGAAAGGACAAAAGCACGGAAAAATTCCTTTTCGAGATGTTTCTCGGGTTCGGGAGGTAGATTATAGAAAGGGAAGGTGTTAGCACCCTTTCTATCCGTGGTTATCCACGGGCTCTTAGGTACTTGCTCACTATGTTTTCAAAAGGTTTGCTTTTCTTTGTGATTGTGGGTTTTGAAAAGAATTTTGTTTTTGAAGAAAGTGTAAGTGCGAAAAGTTTTTGTTTTGTTTTTAAAAGAGAGCAAGTACTTAAGAACCTCTACCTACTCAAAAAGGAATTTAATTGTGCAAATGTCCTTTAGACAGTACTATCCTACTATTGAGGAGCAGGTAGCACCATCGCTGGAGTTTTCGGGTCAATTCGATTTTAGGGACGTATGGTCACTAAAGCAACGTTAGGACGCTTTAGTGGTAATCCTAATGTCTTAGATCATTTTTATCGAGGCAACCATTTCGAGGCAACTTATGATCTTGGGACAAAGGACGACCTATAAAACATCCTATACTTAATGACCACTATTGTACCCCAAAATTTGCCCTCCCATATTCCTCAAGATATGTCAAGAATCATCTCCAAATGGTTCAAAATTGCTCAAGAGTTAGACAGTCAAACCATCTCCTAAGCAGTAGACAGCTGAAATTAGGGTTTTGGTTATTTCAAGGAATTTGGGATTTTAAATGGTTCAATCAAGTCTCATAGGCCTATATACATTCTCAAGCACCTACATGCCAAGTTTCAAGACTCACAGTGCCAGTTTGCACAGTCAAAAGCTCCATTTGATCTACAGTCAACTGCAAGGGAAAAATGGTCATTTTGCAGTCAAAAGTCAGAATTCTTGGTCAACATCTTATTTTTGAGTTCACAATCATCATTTAATCAAGTCTTGATCATGATCCCACAAGAATAGCTCAAAAATCATTAAGATGCAAAAGTTACTATTTTTGGACAACAGAAAAGTCAACAAAAGTACACTTTGAGTCAAAGGCCATAACTTGAGATTGGTATATCCAAATGACATGGGACCAAAAGCATTGGTTAGAGGACTTCAATGGCTTTCCAAAATGTCCAAGAACATGGTCATATGATCAAAATTGAGCAAGTTATGCATTGGAGAAGTTGGGCAATTTTCATGAATTTGCAAAAGTCAACTTTGCTCAAAACACCTTCTTTTTGCTAATGGGCCTCAAATCTCTTTTTGAAACTTCACCCATGACCTATGCACGACCCACCAAGTTAAATTGGATTTATTTTCTTAAATTTATTGATTAAATGGATTTTTAATACATATTAATTCATTTAATTAATTTAAATTATAAGAAAATAAAAGATTTGATTCTTAAATCTATTTTTGAACCAAATGTGATCCAAATATGCTGACCAAGCAATGCCAATTCGTGCACAAGCTAAAAGATACAAAAATATCCAATTTTGGCAACTTGTTCAATCATGAAAAATCAAGAATATTTGATTTGTCAATCATCATCAATATTCAATATTCAAAGTTAAAAGACCATTCAAGAGCATATATATATATATATATATATATATATATATATATATATATATATATATATATATATATATATATATATATATATATATATATATATACACAAACCCACAAACACAAGAAAAGCAAAACCTTTTGAAAACACAATGAGCAAGTACCTAAGAGCCCGTGGATAACCACGGATAGAAAGGGTGCTAATACCTTCCCTTTCTATAATCTACCTCCCGAACCCGAGAAACATCTCGAAAAGGAATTTTTCTGTGCTTTTGTCCTTTCCTTGTTGGATAAAATAAAAGACGGTGGCGACTCTTGCTTACCGCGACATTTTGCAAAAACAAACGCAAACGCGAACCAACATTCCAAAACAGTCAGTTCTATTTTCACCGATCACAGAACTGGCGACTCTGCTGGGGACTTATAAGTGAGGTGTACCTTAGGATTAGATCACTTGTGTTTTCAATTGTATGCTTTATATGCTTTAAACTTTGTGGGCTTGTATCGGAGTTTTATAGATCCTAACCCGTTTCTGGGGGTACCTTTTTTTAGGTAAGTAGCAATAAACTGTGAGGGATCTGTCCGGCGTAGACTGACACGGATGAAGCAGTAGCTACGTTGGTGTGACACCTTGGTCTGTACCGATATCCCTTGTGTTGGAACGAGGAGAATATGGGTCTTCTGAGGAGTCATTAAGCACCAACTGACCTTAGAACCTTAAATTGACCAACTTGGCCATAGAACAGTAGCAGTATGCTACACTCATTGAGACTAAACTCTCGCGATGGTTCCGGCCGCAAGAAAAGGTTGCCAAACTGGAATTATGACCGATTGAGGGTAGTCAGTGATATTGAGATCCTCTAGAACCCGGTTACTATTTTTAGGACAAGTCTTAACCAACTGAAACTGAAAGAGGGTAGTACCTAAACTTCATGCCAGTCTGAAATCTAAGGGCTCTTTTGTGTGACTTGTGTGCCTTTACCATGTTTGCCTTTTGTGAATACTTGTGGTGTG
This sequence comes from Vicia faba, assembly GCA_948472305.1. NCBI lineage: Eukaryota > Viridiplantae > Streptophyta > Magnoliopsida > Fabales > Fabaceae > Vicia > Vicia faba. The sequence continues at coordinate 483,078,582 of OX451736.1, read as the reverse complement.
CCTTTACCATGACATCATAACATCATAACATTGCATACATCCTGCATAAGGACTAACCCATTTCAAAGACAAGAGGGTTTCATTTTTGCTCTGTTTTGTAGGACATCATGATGCCCATGCGTAGGAATACTATCCGGCTTAACTTTGTTCAAGCACCTACTTTGCTTAAAGAGTTGGTTGACAGGATTCCAGACACTACTTCCTTCATCAGGAGGCATGGTTCTCTTCTCGGATTAGTCACCTCAAAGTTGGACAAACAAATGATGAGCGTCCTGGTCCAGTTCTATGATCCCCTATACCATTGCTTCACCTTTCAAGACTTCCAACTGGTTCCTACCCTGGAAGAGTTCTTTGAGTTGCTTGGTATCCCTGTTTTGGAGCAGACTCCATTCACTGGTTGGGAAAAGACTCTTAGGCCTGAAGAGATTGTTGCAACCCTTCACTTGACCAAAGAAGAGGTAATGGCTAACTGGGAGACTAGAAGTGGGGTTAAGGGTTTTTTGGCTAAGTTTCTGGTTGGCAAAGCTAACTGCTTTTGGGATGACTTAGACTTCAAAGCGTACGAGGACATTCTGGCTCTTTTGATCTATGGTCCGGTATTGTTCCCAAATCCTGACACTTTTGTTAATGTTAATGCCATAAGGATCTTCATCTCTCGGAACCCTGTACCCACTCTCTTGGGTGATATCCTCCATCAGCTCTATGCTCGTACTGCCCGAAAGCGGGGAACTTTGATGTGTTGTGCTCCTTTAGTGTCGAGGTGGTTTATTTCGCACCTCCCTAAATCTGTACTGAAGAACAAAGAAGGAATGGGCTGGGCTCATAGGATGATGTCTCTTACTAATAATGACATCATTTGGACCCTCAAAGGCTTAGATGAGGTGGCTGTCATTGATCGTTGTGGAGAGTATCCTAATGTTCCATTGATCGGAACCCATGAAGGAATCTCTTATAACCCATGTTTAGCTCTCCGTCAGTTTGGAAGAGCCAGAAGAGAAGGGCCTCATGAGATGTTGATACCTCATATCATCTTTGATTTTCAGGGAGATAGCGACGACCTGCATCGTAGATTCATCAGGGCTTGGGATAGAGTTCACAAATCTGACCCACATGAGTTAGGACCAAAGACTTCTCTGCCAATGGAGTCATATTTCAGATGGGTCCGCATCCGTGCCCAGAAGTTAGGTATGCCATACGAAGCTGTCAGGCCTATTACTCTTGAAGTCGCTGATAAAGACGGGGTTCCTCCAACTATTCTCCATCCTCATACGCCCACTGATGTTGGCACACTGAAGAGGTCTTGGGCGCAACTGCAGGAAGAACAGGATTCTTATCGGGAAAGGTTCAATGAACAAGAACAGAAGATCCAGAAGCTGACTAAGCAATTGGAGAATGAGCGGATCCTGAATGATTATATCCGCACTGAGAAGAAGAGGCCATGGGAGCATTGATGGACCTTTGATGATTTCTTTTACGGTTTTATTTACTTTTCAGTATTTCCATTCTTGTAACGCCTAAGGGCAATTTGCTGAACAGTTTAAATTCTGAAGTTAAATCTAATAAAGTGTGTTTCCTTTCTTGTCTACAAATTTGAATCCCGATTGTCTTTGAAAACATAAATCATACGCATTTCATCTCATGCACTGCATAAACAGGTACCCTTTTACAGGACTCTTATCTTCTTCGTTGTTTATTTCAGCAATCATCATGTCTACTGAACCTTCCACTGAGCAAGCTATCAAGGCCCTCCAGGCCCAGAATGCCCAGTTTCAAGAGTTAGTTATGAGCCTAGCTAAGGGTCAACAGGACTTGAAGACCCTAATTCTGAAAGAGAGGAAGAAGAAGAAGAAGAGGACTGTCCTGTTCAACACTGGACGCAGGTTTGGAAATGGACTGCAGAATGAGGTTGATCTGACCACCTCATCTGGAGGGAAAGACAGCCCGCAAGAAAGGAGGGCTCCTAGCCCTGTAGTCTCTGACAACGAGACGGACTGCGATGAAGAACAGTATCCTCCTGCTGAGGATAGGTACAAACAGCTGGAAGACCGCTTTAGCACTGTGGAAATACAGAAGGTGCTCGGCCTGGACTTTGGAGATCTGGGTCTATCATCTGGGGTGGTGATTCCCCATAAGTTTAAGGCACATGCCTTTGCCAAGTATGACGAAGCTTCCTGTCCAAAGCTGCACCTCCGGTCATATGTGAGGAGGATCTAACCTTACACTGCTGACAAGAACTTGTGGATCCATTTCTTTCAAGACAGTCTTTCAGGGACTCAGCTTGAGTGGTTCTATCAGTTGGATGGAGCCAGTATCCGCAGCTGGGAAGATTTAGCTACTGCGTTCTATAGGCAATACCAGTATAATTCCGACCTCTCTCCTACGCGTACCCAACTCCAGGGTATGTCAATAGGGACGGGTGAAGGATTTAAAGAGTATGCTCAGAAATGGAGAGACCTTGCCGGAAGGGTGCAACCACCTTTGGCTGATCGTGAACTTTTCGATATGTTTCTGGGGACCCTGTCTGGTCCATTCTTTAATCATTTGATTGGAAACTCTTCAGCCGGGTTTACAGACCTTATCTTGACTGGTGAGAGAATTGAAGCTGGCATCAAAAGTGGGAAGATTCAAGAAGCTACACCTTCTGATGCTCAGAAAAAGCCTTACAGTGGGAAGAAAGAGTCCAATGCTGTGTACAATCAAAAGAGTCGTCGTGACCAACACGTAGAGGCAGTCTTGATCTCTGGTTCTGCGTCACACCGACAACAGCAAAAGGGAAATCAACGAAGGCCGGACGAGCCTAAAAGACAGTTCACCAACATCAACATGCCATTGTCACAAGCATTGCAGCACATGTTGAAGATGAATCTGATTAAGGTGATAAACCCTCCTCCGAACCCTAAGACTTCTTCTCCTAACTACAACCCAGATGCAAGGTGTGCTTATCATTTCGGTAGTCCGGGGCACGATACTGACGATTGTTGGGCGCTGAAATACAAGATTCAGAATATGATTGATGCTAAGGAGATCGAATTCGAGCCTCCTGAGACTCCCAATGTGATCACTGCTCCCTTGCCAAAACATGGCTAGGATTGAAAGCACTTTTGTTCATTTGAATTCTGAAGTTGTATTTTTCTTTGCTTATTCAAACAATTATCATGTCAAACTCTTTTATTTCATTAATGCATTACACGTGTCTGTTTTGAATTAATTGTTTTCACTATGCTTAAAATTGCTGCATATTTCCTTTTTGTGATGTTCAAACTCTCGATTAAAAAATTCTAAGCCTTTTGAGGGAGGATGACGAAAACGATACCACGATCTTTACAATATGCTTTTGAACAGACCCCGCTGATGAAGTACAGGCATTGTTTCAAATCCTAAACAGTGGAGTTATAAGGAAGATAATCCCTCGTCAACCCCTTCGAGCCAAAGAAGTTGGAGTTTTTTCTTTTCACAAATTAAAACCCTTAATTATAACCTGGGGCAGGGTAGTTTTCTCAGTTGATCCAGGTGTACAATGAATGGCATCACTCAGTTGATCCAGGTGCACAAAATGGCATCAAAGAAGTTCTTCCGAGACAAAAGACGGTGATGGTTCCGTATAATCGTAAGGACATGCAGTCATCGTCTCTCAAAATAAAAGCCCAATAAGTCAAAACCTATGAAGGAGACTTACAAAAAAAACTGGGGCATCCCGCTGACTGTAATCACAAAAGAAACAGTTCAGGCAAAAAGACAGGGATAACACAATAAAAAAGGAAGAGGTCCTATAAACCCTCAACAAAAAGAAATGACTGCCTGGTCAAAATAAACTATTAGTATCTGAACCATCACCGGAATATCAGAGCAAAGACTCAAACAAGATCTAATGCGCGATTAGCTAAGTTTAGGATCGAAGAACATCACGAAGAACGGGTGGGTACAAATAAAATTTGAGCCTTTATCCTTTGTTTCTTAAACCGTGAACCAGACCACGTTATAACCCTTAAAAGTCCTAGCTGAAGCATGGGTTAGTTCGAAAGCATACTGTTACAAAGGGTATCCTGACTCCTGAAGGGCTTGCTGTAAAATCCTGAGTTGACATCACATTTTACAAAAATTCACTTGTTTTATTGAAAACTGCATTTTCAAAACAAAAAAAAAAACTTCAAGACAGACATAAGCTTTGCATTCTTAAAATAACATTGTTTGCATATGGCTATTTGTTCAAACAGTAGAGAAATTCGCACGACGAATATCTAGTGAACAAAAACCTTCTCAATAAAAAGAGTCATCTCAAGTGGAAGAAACACTTCCAACCAAGGGGCAGACGTGATCATTGTCCATCATCTGGGGCAGTCAAGTCAAGATTCAAGGAATCTCTCAAGATGCCAAATAGCCAGGGGCAAATCTCCGCCTGAGTCACTTGGGGCATTGGACATGAATTCCAGCGACGAATCTTGCACGATCAAACATCTTCTGGTAGTATGGCAACACAACACTACTGACAGTGACAACTCCCTACATCCTGAGAGCATGGACATAGTCAAAAAATACTACGCATAATCAAAGACCCGCTAGGTCGACTGGCCTAGGCAAAAATAAGGGCTTCCTGGCGAACCAAAAGGGTTCGGGCAAAAATAAGGGATGAAAATGAAAAAATTTGTACACCCGACAAGTCAAAAACCTGAAAAGGCGGCTTGGGAAAAAAAGGGTATCCCGATGGACTGAAAACCCGGAAGGGCGGTCCAGGCAAAATTAGGGATCAAAGCGTACGACTATGTCCCTTCATCTCGTCACTTGCCTACCAGAAGAAGATTTGTCAATCGACAGTTATCAAGCACCTCATAGGCCTTCTTCTCCCGCAGAAACTGGGGCAATAAGAATTATCCGAACTGTACAAGCTGCTCTGTCCTCCAGGTACAAGGTAGGTTCAGTTGAAGAATATGGCTAAGATACCTTCACTCCCCGCAGAGTAAGACAATAATGGAAGCTTTCCCCACTGAGACTTGCAACTATGAAGGAATCAGCAATACTCTCCCCCAAGCAGAGTTAGTCTACCGTCAGTCCCGAAAAGGCTCGGTATTCCTAGAAGGTCTTAATATTCCCCAACGGAGTATAAAGATATTCCCTAGCAAGCGTAAAGAGCATCCCCGACAGTCTTAATATTCCTCAACGAAATATAAGAATGTTCCCCGGCGGAATACATGATACTCCCAGTGGAGCCATTTCCCCAGCGCAGTCTAAAAAAGGGCTTCCCCAATAGAGAATTGAATCATCTTACCCAGTAGATTCTAGAAGTTTGTCCCCTGCAGAATACAAATGCATCTCCTTAGCCAAATTCAGAGGTTATCCCCACAAGAGTCTAACTGGGTTATCCTTAGCAAGTTGCAACGGAAAGATCATCCCCAGTGAAGTTCTTTCTATCCCCAGCGGAGTTCATCATCAAAATCCCCAACAGAGCTTATCAACAGAACCCCCAGCGGAGTTATCGTTAAAATCTCAGCAAAGCATTTCTTCCCACAGAGTAATTCCCCAGCATAGTCGCCAATTCTATGATCGGTGAAAATATAACTGACTATTTTGGAATGCTGGTTCGCGTTTGCGTTTGTTTTTGCAAAATGTCGCGGTAAGCAAGAGTCGCCACCGTCTTTTATTTTATCCAACAAGGAAAGGACAAAAGCACAGAAAATTCCTTTTCGAGATGTTTCTCGGGTTCAGGAGGTAGATTATAGAAAGGGAAGGTATTAGCACCCTTTCTATCCGTGGTTATCCACAGGCTCTTAGGTACTTGCTCATTGTGTTTTCAAAAGGTTTTGCTTTTCTTGTGTTTGTGGGTTTTGAAAAGAGTTTTGTTTGAAAACTTCGATTTAACTCTTGTTTCTGTCCTCAAGAGTGTATGAAGTGTTGTTGAAAATTTTGTTTGAAAAGTGTAAGTGCGAAAAATTTGTTTTGTTTTGAAAGAGCAAGTACCTGAGAACCTCTACCTACTCAAAAGGAATTAAACTGTGTAAATGTCCCTTTAGACAATGCTATCCCACTATGAAGGAGTAGGTAGCATCATCGTCGGAGTTTTCGGGTCAATTCCATTAAGGGACATGTGGTCACTAAAGCAATGTTAGGACGCCTTAGCGGTAACCCTAATGTCTTAGATCATTTTATCCGAGGCAACCGTTTTGAGGCAACTTGTGATCTTTGGACAAGAGGGCGACCTCTAAAACTTCCTATACTCAATGACCACGTTCGAGGCAACCAAGTGAGGCGTACCCTAGGAGTGGCATGTGCAAATGTGTCAATTTTCAGTTATGTTATCTTTGTACATGTTATGGTGAGCTACAATTGATTTTAAGTTAAGATAGATCTTGTCATGCATAGCCTATTATTCATACATCTAGCAGTTAATGGTTGCGGAAAATAAAACTAAGCTATTACAAGGCGTCGGGTATTTACATCGCCAAAAACAAACCCTAGCAAAAGAAAGAAGAACAAGGATTCGTGCCCTAGCCATAGCTGTCAATTTCAAGAAACTTTAAGAAAAATCAAAACTTGTTCTTGCAATCTAGGCCAATTCAAGGTGCCTTGTCCATCCAAACACATTGTAGGAGGTACAAGGAGTGATTTGCAATCAAATTCAAGCACCAAAGCTCAAGGAATCACGAAACACCATCTCACGGTTTGCACTTCTAATTCAAAATCGTATCTCTTAATTCATATGCATTTGACATGTTTTTGCGATTGATTTGCGTTGCTAGAGGTTATACAAAGCTCGTGGAATGAATTAATCAAACCATAGTGCCCTAAACCGAGAGATGTCATGATTGGGTTTCTAGGGTTTTCAAGCTTTCAAATAGGGCTTTCCAAACCATGAAGAATTGGAACTAATGGGATACATGGTTGAATTCGTGAGACCAAGACGATTCCAACACATACCTCGCGAAATATTTCTTTTTGCTCTGTGTCTATTCTCTATTTTTCGTGCAGGAGATAGAGGAGGTTAAAAACCCCCGCTATCTGATTCTATTTGTGCAGGACCAAGGTTGAAGATGATGATGTATTATCATATGGTTCGTGTGTTTGAATTACGCGCGTTTTAACAAGGGAAGGCCACGATTCGTTGTTGTTCTCTGAGGTTGAGAAAAGCAACATCACAAACACGTTGCCCCAGTGGTTAGGGCGCAACGTGAGGACCCCAAGCACCTGGGTTCGAACCCAGGCAGGTGCAAAATCTATTTTTTTCATATTTCCTTCAGTTTTCCTTTCTTTTTTTTCTTCTTAATTATTTTTAATTAATAATAAATTAGTAATAATTAGGTTAATTATATTAATTAATTAGGTTTAATCTACAATGAACTTAGGTTAATTTTTTATCGCTTTTTCATTCCCATCTAATTACACCATTAAAATTAATCAAATTCACTTAGTATAATTTAATTTAATTAGGGTATTTAGTAATTAAATAATTTAGTTTTAATTAGGTTAATTCACGATTAAATTCATAACTCTCAAACCGATTACCCGATTCAGTCCATTCTTTCGCGAAAAATTAGATAAATTCATTAGGATCATTCTAATTTAAAACTCATGCTGTTTCGGTCGACTTTTCGATATTTCTTGATTTTTCTCGTATAGCTTAATTTTTGACCTAAAACTCGATTCGCGCTTGTACATAATTTTTGCGCACCGTTTCCGTCTAACTTCTTCATGACTAGTCAAGGCGGCAAACCCTAATTAGGGTTCTTTATTTTTGCATTTAATTTTATTATTTTATTATGTAACTGCTCACAGTTTGTAATAGTTAATTAGGACATTTAATTTTCCGCATTTTACTTTTTCAAGGGTTTGTTTTTGGCGATGTAAATACCCGACGCCTTGTAATAGCTTAGTTTTATTTTCCGCAACCATTAACTGCTAGATGTATGAATAATAGGCTATGCATGACAAGATCTATCTTAACTTAAAATCAACCGTAGCTCACCATAACATGTACCAAGATAACATAACTGAAAATTGACACATTTGCACATGCCACTCCTAGGGTACGCCTCACTTGGTTGCCTCGAACGTGGTCATTGAGTATAGGAAGTTTTAGAGGTCGCCCTCTTGTCCAAAGATCACAAGTTGCCTCGAAACGGTTGCCTCGGATAAAATGATCTAAGACATTAGGGTTACCGCTAAGGCGTCCTAACATTGCTATAGTGACCACATGTCCCTTAATCGAATTGACCCGAAAACTCCGATGACGATGCTACCTACTCCTTCATAGTGGGATAGCATTGTCTAAAGGGACATTTACACAGTTTAATTCCTTTTGAGTAGGTAGAGGTTCTCAGGTACTTGCTCTTTCAAAACAAAACAAATTTTTCGTACTTACACTTTTCAAACAAAATTTTCAACAACACTTCATACACTCTTGAGGACAGAAACAAGAGTTAAATCAAAGTTTTCAAACAAAACTCTTTTCAAAACCCACAAACACAAGAAAAGCAAAACCTTTTGAAAACACAATGAGCAAGTACCTAAGAGCCCGTGGATAACCACAGATAGAAAGGGTGCTAATACCTTCCCTTTTTATAATCTACCTCCCGAACCCGAGAAACATCTCGAAAAGGAATTTTTCTGTGCTTTTGTCCTTTCCTTGTTGGATAAAATAAAAGACGGTGGCGACTCTTGCTTACCGCGACATTTTGCAAAAACAAACGCAAACGCGAACCAGCATTCCAAAACAGTCAGTTCTATTTTCACCGATCACAACCACGTTCGAGGCAACCAAGTGAGGTGTACCCTAAGAGTGGCATGTGCAAGTGTGTCAATTTTCAGTTATTTTACTCTTGCATGTCATGGTGAGCTATTGTTGATTTTAAGTTAAGAGTTAATCTTGTCATGCAATCCTAGTTAGCATACATCTAAGAAATTAATATATGCACAGGAATTTAAAGTGCGGGAATTGTAAATCCTACGCTATTACAAGGCTTTCGGGGAGGGGGATTATTTACATGTCCAAAAATTGGGGAAATAAAAGCAGTAAAGGGTCTTAGTTAAGCTATTACATCCCAGTAAGCAGTTACAATAAACGTGCGTGAATATGAAAATAAACTCTAAAAATTCTAAGAATAAAATCTTTTTGTTGTTTTATTTTATTTTGGGAAAATGATCTAAATCTACTTAATTTTAGTTTTTTTGGAAAAATGTTAAAATAATTAAAAGATTAATTAACAAAGTTAATTTAATAGAAAAAGAACTATCATAATGTTTTTGTGGTTTTCTTATTTTAATGTTAATTAAAAAGAAAAAAAAGAAGTCAATGAAAGCAAAAAATAAAATAAGGGGAATCCTTCGATCCAGGTAAAAAGGAGTTTCGACCCAGGGAGTGGCATGGAAGCTTCGATCCAGAGGGGGTCATGGTCCTTTCGATTGGGACAAACATCAAGGCGTGAGTAGCCTTCGATCCAGGGAAGAGGATTGTCTTTTGATCATGGAGGTCATGGTTTTCGATCCAGGAATGAGATGCCTCCTTCGATCCAGCATGCTCATGGGTTCGATCCAGAGAAGGTGCTCTCCTTCGATCTGGGGTGTTATACCTGCAAAAGCATGTTAGCGAAATAAAACGCAGGGCCTGGTGTGATCGGTGGGAATAGAACTGACTGTTTTTTAGCTGGTTTCGCGAAATGTCGCGGAAGCAAGAGTCGCCACCGTCTTTTATATTCTCCAACATGGAAAGGACAAAAGTACAGCAAAATTCCTTATGAGAATGTTTCTCGGTTCGGGAGGTAGATTTATAGAAAGGGAAGGTGTTAGCACCCTTTCTATCCGTGGTTATCCACAGGCTCTTAGGTACTTGCTCTTATGTTTTCAAAAATTGTTTGCTTTTCAAGTGTGTGTGGGTTTTGAAAAAAAGTTTGTTTGAAAACTTCTAGGTAACTCTTGTATCAGTCCTCAAGAGTGTATGAAGTATTGTTTGAAAACTTTTTGAAAGTGTAAGGTGTGAAAAAGTTGTTTTTGTTTTGTTTTTGAAAAGAGCAAGTACCCATGAGTCATCTACCTACCCTAAGGAATTAAGCTGTGTAAGAGTCCTTTAGATAGTGATGTCCCACCATTGAGAGGTAGGTAGCACCATCGTTGGAGTTGTTCGGGTCAATTCGATTATCGGGACAGTGTGGTCACCGAAGCAACGGTAGGATACCTTAGAAGTAACCCTAATGTCCTAGATCCTTTTTTTATCCGAGGCAACCGTTTCTAGGCAACTGGATCTTTAGACAAAGGGTGACCTCTAAGACGTCCTATACTTGATGACCACGTTTCGAAGGCAACGAGTGAGACGTACCCTAGAAGTGGTGTGTGCATTGTGTGTTGTATTCAGTTAATGTTTGTGTACATGTTATTGGAAATTTTGGAAAGGTCTTGAAGTTCTCTAACCAATGCCTTTGGTCCCATGTCATTTTGATTTACCAATCTCAAGTTATGGTCTTTGACTTAAAGTGCCCTTTTGTTGACTTTTGAAAATGACCTATAATGTTGAAATTGATAACTTTTTGTGAGAGCATTTCTTGGACTTGGAATGTGAATATGAGTTGTAGGAAATGTCATCCCCTTCAAAATGAGCATTGGATGGGATTTTTCTGATGAACCATGAAAACGTTATGCCTTGGTCAAGGTACAATTGACTTTTCAACTGTCCAAAAATAGAAACTTTTGACACCTTGATGATTTTTGAGCCATGCTTGAGGAATCATGATCAAGACTTGATCAAATGATGATTGTGGCCTCAAAATAAGATGTTGACCAAAAAATTTGACTTTTGACTGCCAAATGACCATTTTGCCCCTATAGTTGATTGTGAAGCAATTAGGGTTTTTGACTGTGCAACTTGACCTTGTGAGCCTGGAAACTTGACATGTAGGTGCTTGACAATGTATATGGGCACATGTGAATTGATTGATCCCTTGAAAACCTCAACTTCCTTGCAAGAACCAAAACCCTAATTTAACTGGCTTAGGAGGATGGTTTGACTGTGTAGCCCTTGAGTAGACTTTGAACCCTTTGAGGTGATGCTTGTCAAAACTTTGAAGAATATGGGAGGGAAAATTTTGGGGTACAACAGTTGCCCCTATTCAATCTTCTTAGACCTGAGGATGTAGATTGGCTTGCGTGCCTTTCGTGATCCGAAGGTGGAAGATGATTGAACACTAGAGTGCCCAGAAATTTGCACTCACATAGTAGAGTATCAGCAGTGTGATGGCGGGAATGGGCTTACATATGCCATTTGGAGAGATGGTGGATAGGAGGATGGGCTTATAGATGCCATCTGGAGATGTGACAGAATCTTGTCGGGAATGGGCTTATAGATGCCATTTGGAGACTGTTGGTATGTGGATGGGCTTATAGATGCCATCTAGGTGTCGATCGCGTAAGAGATTCCTTAGCGAGAACTTACGTACCTAAAAAAAAGCCTTCAGGACTTGATTTAACTGAATCAGGGGAGATTTTGTCTTCTTGGACGAGTTGTCTCTTTTAACGGGTTGTCTTCAAGGACGGGTTGTCTTCAATGACGGGTGTCTATAATGACGGGTTGTCTTCAATGACGGGTGTCTATAATGACGGTTGTCTATGACGACGGGTGTCTATGACGACGGGTGTCTATGACGACGGGTGTCTATGATGACGGGTGTCTATGACGACGGGTGTCTATAATGACGGGTGTCTATGACGACGGGTGTCTATGACGACGGGTGTCTATAATGACAGATTGTCTTCTATGACGGGTGTCTATAATGACGGGATGTCTTCAATGACGAGTTGTCTTTAATGACGAGTTGTCTTCAATGACGGGTTGTCTTAAATGACGAGTTGTCTTCAATGACGAGTTGTCTTAAATGACGAGTTGTCTTAAATGACGAGTTGTCTTCAATGACGGGTTGTCTTCAATGACGAGTTGTCTATAATGACGGGTGTCTATAACGACGGGTGTCTATAACGACGGGTGTCTATAATGACAGATTGTCTTCTTTGACTTTAGGAAGTAATTTAACTGGACCTGTCTTCTTTGACTGGATGAGCATCAGAAAAACCTTTGGGATTTAACTGGACTTGTCTTCTTTGACTGGATTTGTCTTTTTTGACTGGATTGGTCTCTTTTGACTGTATTTGTCTACTTTGACGTAGCTGATTATTTAACTGTATCCTTCCTGAAAGGTAAAGGTTAGTCGTATGCAATGCATGATATGGATCAAGCAATGATGTTCTCGACATAAACGAGATTGTATGACATGATGCGCATATGCATGTATCATGATGTGATGTTTATGAATGTATCTTCGTCTGGGAAAGTAAATCCTTGACGCATGCCAGGAAGTTGAATCCTGGGCTGATGTTGAAGGACAGAGTTCTTCGTTTCCGCTGGGGATGATGATTACAAGAATAAACCGGTAGGAGAAGACGACTCCGTTGGGGAATAAACTTGTTGGAGAGATTACTCTGCGGGGAATTACTCTGTGGGGAGAGATACTTCGCTGAGGTTTTGATGAGAACTCCGCTAGGGATTCCAGTTGATATGTTATGCTGGGGAATTGATGAACTCCGCTGGGGGATAGGAAGAACCTCGCCGAGGACGATCTTTCCGTGGTAATCAGCTGAGGATAACCCAGTTATAAGCTCTGGTGGAGAATGACCTTTGAATAAAGTCGGGGAGATGCTTTTGCGCTCTGCAGGGGATTAGCTTCCAGAATCTACTGGGGATAAGCTTCCAGAATCTACTGGGAAGATTGATTCAACTTTCCTGGGGAGACTTTTGGACTGTACTAGGGAATGGCCCCACTGGATGTCTGTATTCCGCCGGGGAACAATCTTATATTAAGACTGCCGAGGATGCTTGCTGAGGAATAATATGTATACTCCGCTGGGGAATATTGAGATTTTCTGGGGATATCCAACTTCCTTAAGGCCGACAGTAGACTAACTCTGCTTGGGGAGAGTGTCGCTGACTTGCTGGAGAATACTGTGCCTTTTCAGGGCTGATGGGAGACCAACTCTGCTTGAGGAGAGCATTGTTGCATCTTGTCTTTCTCTACAGGGAGTGAAGGTATCCTGGTTACGTTCTTCAGCCGAACCTACATTGGTACCTTGGTGGACAGAGCAACTAGATCGCTTAGACAACTCATTACTGCCCCTGTTTCTGTGGGAGAAGATACTTGTGGAGGCACTTGATGACTGCCGGTTGACAAATCTTCTTCTGGTAGGCAAGTGTCGAGATGACGGAACATAGTCGTACGCTTTTGATCCCTAACTTTTGCCTGGACCGCCCTTTCGGGTTTTCAATCCACCGGGATACCCATTTTTGCCCAAGCCGCCTTTTCAGGTTTTCGACTTGCCGGGTGTACAGATTTTTTTTCATTTCATCCCTTATTTTTGCCTAGGTGTGTCAACCTAGCGGGTCTTTGCTTATGCGTAGTGTTTTTTTTCCGACTATCTCCGTGCTCTCAGGATGTCGGGAGTTGTCACTGTCAGTAGTGCAGTGTTACCATGCCACCAGAAGATCTTCGTTTGATCGTCCAATGCCCCAAGTGATCCAGGCGGAGATTTGCCCCTAGCTGGTTGGCCTTTTGAGAGATTCTCAGAATCTTGACTTAACTTCCCCAGATGATGGACAATGATCATGCCCTGCCCCTTGGTTGGGAGTGCTTTTGTTCACTAGATATTCTTCGTGCGAATTTCTCTGCTGTTGAACAAATAGTCATATGCAAACAATATTATTTTAAGAATGCAAAGCGTATGTCTGTCTCAAAGTTTTTTTGCAAATGTATTTTTCAGTAAAAACAAGTGAATTTTGTAAACTGTGATGTCAACTCGTTATTTTACCGCAAGCCTTAAGGAGTCAGGATACCTTTCGTAACAGTATGCTTTCGAACTAACCCATGCTTCAGCTAGGACTTTTAAGGGTTGTAACGTGGCCTGGTTCACGGTTTAAGAAACAAAGGAAAAGGCTCAAATTATATTTGTACCCACCCGCTCTTCGTGATGTTCTTCAAACCTAAACTCAGTTGATCGTGCGTTAGACCTTGTTTGAGTCTTTGTTCGGATATTCCAGTGATGGTTCGGATATTGACAGTTTATTTGGAATAGGCAGTCATTCCTTTTTTTTTTGTTGAGGGTTTGCATGACCTCTTCCTTTTTTGATTTTGTTATCCCTGTTTTTTGCCTGAAGTGTTTCTTTTGTGATTACAGTCAGCGGGATGCCCCAGTTTTGTAAGTCTCCTTCATAGGTTTTGACTTAATGGGCTTTTATTTTTGAGATATAATGACTGCCTGTCTTTTATGATTATTCAGAACCATCATATCTTTTGTTTTGTAAGGACTCATTTGATGCCATTCGTTATGCACTTGGATCAACTGAGAGAACTACCCTGCCCCAGGTTATGATTAAGGGTTTTAATTTTCAAAAAGAAAACTCCTACTTCTTTGGCTCAAAGGGGTTGACGAGGGATTATCATCCTTATAACTCCAGTGTTTAGGAATTGAAACAATGCCTGTACCTCATCAGCGGGGTCTGTTCAAAAGCATACGGTTAATTGTGGTATCGTTTTCGTCATCCTCCCTCAAGAGGCTTAGAATTTTAAATCGAGAGCTTGACATCACAAAAATATGAAAGTAATTTGAATATAGCGAAGGCGAATATATTGATTCAAAACTGACATATGCGATGCATTAATGAAATAACAACGTTTGACATGAATAAAATGTTTGAACAAATCAAAAGAAAATTACAACTTGAAAAATCCTAAGGAACAAAAAAAGTGCTTCCTATCCTAGCCATGTTTTGGCAAGGGAGCAGTGATCACATTGGGAGCCTCGGGCGCCTCGAACTGGACCTCCTTTGCATTGATTAGATCCTGAACCTTGTTCTTCAAAGTCCAACAATCCTCTGTAGCATGCCACGGGCTGTCAGAATGATAAGCGCAACGGACGTTGGGGTTATACCTTGAAGGTGTCCTGTTGGGATTCTTAGGAGGGTCCCTTAGAGTTACCAAGTTGGTCTCCAACAACTGTGGCAATATCTGGGCCAAGGTCATGCTGAGGGGAGTGAATTGCCTTTTAGGTCTCTCTTCCCTTTGTTGGTTGCGATGTTGAGGAGCACCGACCAGTTTTGAAATAACCACCGCGTTGACAGCTTGGCGGTGTTCAGCACTAGATTCTTTCTTGAATGGCTTCTTCTCATTGTTTGAGGAGTCACCCTTTGGTATCTTCCCAGACTTGATACCAGCTTCGATCCTCTCACCAGTCAGGATCAGGTCTGTAAACCCAGCAGAGGAATTACCAATGAGATGGTTGAAGAATGGACCAGATAGGGTCCCCAAGAACATGTCCACCAGCTCACGGTCAGTCAACGGTGGCTGCACCCTGCCAGCCAGGTCTCTCCATTTTTGCGCATACTCCTTAAAACCTTCACCCGTCCCCTGTGACATACCCTGGAGTTGGGTACGCGTAGGAGCGAGGTCGGCATTATATTGATACTGCTTATAAAAAGCAGTTGCCAAGTCCTCCCAGTTACGAATACTGGTTCCATCCAGCTGATAGAACCATTCGAGCGGAGTCCCTGAAAGACTTTCCTGGAAGAAATGGATCTATAGGTTCTTGTCTGTCGTGTAAGGCTGGATCTTCCTTGCGTATGAACGGAGGTGCAACTTAGGACAGAAAGCCCCGTCGTATTTTGCAAAGGCAGGTGCTTTGAACTTGTGAGGGATCACCACCCCAGATGATAAGCCTAGGTCTCCAAAGTCCAACCCGGGCACCTGTTGAATCTCCATGGCATTTAGACGGTCCTCTAGTTGCTTGTACCTGTCCTCAGCAGGAGGGTACTGTTCATCATTGAAATCTGTCTCGGTGTCAGAGACTACGGGACTAGGAACCCTTCCCTCTTGGTGTCTGCCTTCCCCAATAGATGGAGTAGTCCGCTCAGCTTCATTCTGCAGTGTATTCCCATATCTGCGTCTAGGGTTGAACAAAACAGTCCTCTTCTTCTTCTTTTTCAAGAGTAGAGTCTTCAATTCCTGTTGTCCTTGTGCTAAGCTCATGACCAGCTCCTGGAACTGGGCGTTCTGGGCTTGG
Source organism: Vicia faba (assembly GCA_948472305.1). NCBI lineage: Eukaryota > Viridiplantae > Streptophyta > Magnoliopsida > Fabales > Fabaceae > Vicia > Vicia faba. The sequence continues at coordinate 483,062,505 of OX451736.1, read as the reverse complement.
AGGGCCTTGATAGCTTGCTCATTGGATGATTCAGGATTCATGATGACTGCTGAAATAAACAGCGAAGAAGGTCAAGCAACCTGTGGGAAAGAGTACCTGTAATGCAATGATATGTATGTATGCATGCGATGTTTTCAAGGACCTCGCGGGATAAACAAGAAAGATTGTTAGAACTTGAATTTGGTAGCTTGATTGAAGGAACTTCATTTTGTTGAGAGTCCTTCTTCAAGAGTCAAGGCTCACCATATCGAGTGGGTCATAGCCCCTGACTCAAGTCATCAACCTTGGCTAGAGGAAAATAAATCCCCTTTTCCCCTTGCTAGACATCATGACCTGCATCACAAACCCTCGAGATCCTTGAAATGGATTAGTCCTTATGTAGGATGTATGCAATGGTATGATGGCATGATGTTATGCTATGCGTGGAGTGATGTAAGTGAACCCTGTTATGAGTCCAGATTAAGGACAATAAACAAAACCTGCAAGGAAACTCGTGTTGTTAGATAACAAGTATGCAAGTAGTTCAAGTATGAAGGCACACGAGTCACACAAGACAGCCCTTAGAGTTTAGGCCAGCATGAAGTTCAAGTACTACCCTCTTTCAGTTTCGTTGGTTAAGACCTGTCCTATCAAAAGTAACCGGGTTCTAGAGGATCCCAATATCACTGACTACCCTCAATCGGTCATAACTCCAACGTCACAATCTTTTCTTGCGGCCAGAACCATCGCGAGAGTTTAGCCTCAATGGGTGTAGCATACGGCTACTGTTCTATGGCCAAGTTAGGTCACATTAGGGTTCTAAGGTCGGTTGGTGCTTAATGACTCCTCAAAAGACCCATATTCTCCTCGTTGCAACACAAGGGATATCGGTACAGACCAAGGTGCCACACCAACGTAGCCACTGCTTCACCCGTGTCGGTCTACGTCGGACAGGTCCTTCACAGCTTATGCTACCTAAAAGGGTATCCCCAGATCCGAGTTAGGATCTATGAAACTCCCAAAACAGGCCCACAATATTAAATCAAGCAAAGCAAGCAATTGAAAACATGATGATGAACTATTCCTAAGGTACACCTCACTTTTTTAGTCCCCAGCAGAGTCGCCAGTTCTGTGATCGGTGGGAATAGAAATGACTGTTTTTTAGCTGGTTTCGCGAAATGTCGCGGAAGCAAGAGTCGCCACCGTCTTTTATGTTCTCCAACATGGAAAGGACAAAAGCACAGCAAAATTCCTTATGAGAATGTTTCTCGGTTCGGGAGGTAGATTTATAGAAAGGGAAGGTGTTAGCACCCTTTCTATCCGTGGTTATCCACGGGCTCTTAGGTACTTGCTCTTATGTTTTCAAAAATTGTTTGCTTTTCAAGTGTGTGTGGGTTTTGAAAAAAAGTTTGTTTGAAAACTTCTAGGTAACTCTTGTATCAGTCCTCAAGAGTGTATGAAGTATTGTTTGAAAACTTTTTGAAAGTGTAAGGTGTGAAAAAGTTGTTTTTGTTTTGTTTTTGAAAAGAGCAAGTACCCATGAGTCATCTACCTACCCTAAGGAATTAAGCTGTGTAAGAGTCCTTTAGATAGTGTTGTCCCACCATTGAGAGGTAGGTAGCACCATCGTTGGAGTTGTTCGGGTCAATTCGATTATTGGGACAGTGTGGTCACCGAAGCAACGGTAGGATACCTTAGAAGTAACCCTAATGTCCTAGATCCTTTTTATCCGAGGCAACCGTTTCGAGGCAACTGGATCTTTTGGATAGAAGGGCGACCTCTAAGACACCCTATACTTGATGACCACGTTCGAGGCAACCAGTGAGGCGTACCCTAAGAAGTGGCATGTGCTTTGTGTGTTGTTTTTCAGTTAAGGTTATCTTGTATGTTATTTGTGAGCTACAGATTGGTTTTATTTTTCATACATTCTTTCATGCATTTTTTAACAGTTAGGAGTGCGGAAAGTAAATTGCAGAAATGTAAATTCTAACTATTACAAGGCGCGGGTCTATACATCGCCAAAGACAAAAACCCGTTTTGGTAAATAAGTACGAGAAATTAAATAAAAAACAGTAAAAATCCTAATTACTATTACATCCGGAGGCAGTTACATAATAATCAGAAATAAGGAATTAAAACTGAAATATGCGCGAAAGAAAGAATCGGGAATGTTCTAAGGGTTTTGACCCTTTTAAGAAAAGAAATTGATTTTTTTTGTCTTTTTGTAATTAAAATGAAATTAAAACTAACTAATGACTAATTAATTAATTTAATTAAAAGAAAATATATATTTTTTTTGTTTTTTATGTTTTTTATGAAATAAAATAAAAAGAAATAAAATTAAAAGTTAATTTTACCTAATTCTAAATCTATTTTAATTATTAAGAAAAGAAATTAAAATTGCCTAATTAAACTATTTATTTGTTAATATTTATTTGCAAAATAAAATAATAATAATAATAATGTTAATTCTTTTTTTTGATTTTTTATGAAAATATTAGTTAAGTTAATAAGTGATAAAATAAAAAAAGGTTAGAAATTAAATTGGAAAATAAAAATGAAAAGAAAAGAAATAACCAATGGAAGGGGGTATTGGACCAGGAAGGAGGGTGTGAGATTGAGATTTAAGGCCCACTAACGCTTCAGCTCGTTTGACTTTTTGGATAGCCTACGCATGCGCTGCGCTGACTACAGAGCACCATGGTCCACTAAAGCTTGGCCCTTGGATCTGCATCTGTGGACACTTGGCAGGCAGAGATGTGAGGCTTATGGTGCGCCTCAGTTTGGAATCTGCACAGGAAAGCACTTGGAAAAATAACATGAGAATTATGGGGGGACCTGGGAATTGAACCCAGGTCCCAAGGATGCTTGGCCACGTCTCCAGCCACTGAAGCACTCATGTGCGTTTGTTAGTAACATGGAAAAGAAATATTATATAAAATAACTGCGTTATATGTTGGAAATAAGAAAACGCGCGCGCCCAATTTGAACTGACCACTCCCTGCTTGCCACGCCCTTCGTCATCTTCATTCTGAAACAAAAATTACAGGCAAATAACGGGGGTTTTAAACCCCCACTAATTTCAACAGTAAAAAATAGCGATTAGCAATTGGGACAACATAAAAAAGGCGCGACATGTCCATTCAATCCGTCTTGAGCTTCTGAGTTTGACCATGCCTGTTTGGAGGTTCAATTTTACAGTATATAAAAACCCCCAAAATGAGAGCTCTGAAACCCTAGAAATTGCTAATGGTGATTTTCGATTTAAAGCATCATTCTTAAATTAAATCACATGGAAAGCTTTGTATTGATCCTGTGAACATAATGCTATCAACAAAAAGTGTTAAAAATGCATGAATATATGACTGTAATTTTGAGAAAAAATGAAAACCGTGTGAGTTGTATGGCGTGATTCCTTGAGTGATTTGGCTTAATTCTGATTGCAAAGGATTCCTGGAAGGGTCAGGAGTATGTTTGGATCAAAGGAGAGGTTTGAATGATGCTGCAAAGTCGTTTTCAGTTTGTGAATTTTCTCTTGAAAAAATTGAAATGGCTTATGCTGTATGAGTGTTTCTAGGTCGTGTCCTATATTGGGAAAGCTTGCATATCTGTTTTGTAATGTGTATCAATCCAAATAATGAGCCTTGAAGCCTTGCAATTATGCTTGAGATTTTGCCATAACCTCCATTAAAGCAACTTACCATTCTTGTCAAAATTTGAATTTCTTGCTTGGAATAGGCCTTGCACGAATTTGGAAGGTGAATGATGGTGTATCAAAGTTATTCAAACCAAAAGATATCCCTTAATTAATTTTCTTGATTTTTATTTGAATTTTAAAGATTTAAAATGAATTAAATCAAATAAAATTAAATGAAAATAGAAAAATTAATTTTTAATTTTGAAATAAATCATGGGACACGTGGGAGGCATGGCAAGGCTGAACCAAGTGGAAAAAGTGGGCCCTTTTTGTCAAAAAATGAAGTTTCAAGGATAATTGACTTTGGCCATTTCACAAAAATTTTCTCAACTTCTCCAATGCATATCTTGCTCAATTTTGAAGCTATGAACATGTTCTTGGACATTTTGGAAAGGTCTTGAAGTCCTCTAACCAATGTCTTTGGTCCCATTTCATTTTGATTTACCAATCTCAAGTTATGGTCTTTGACTTAAAGTGCATTTTTGTTGACTTTTGAAAATGACCTATAATGTTGAAATTGATAACTTTTTGTGAGAGTATTTCTTGGACTTGTAATGTGAAGATAAATTGTAGGAAATGTCCTCCCCTTCAAAATGAGCATTGGATGGGATTTTTCTGATGAACCATGAAGAAGTTATGCCTTGGTCAAGTTACAATTGACTTTTCAATTGTCCAAAAATAGAAACTTTTGACACCTTGATGATTTTTGAACCATTCTTGTGAAATCATGATCAAGACTTGATCAAATGATGATTGTGGCTTCAAAATAAGATGTTGACCAAAAAATTTGACTTTTGACTGCCAAACGACCATTTTGCCCCTATAGTTAACTGTTGAGCAATTAGGGTTTTTGACTGTGCAACTTGACCTTGTGAGCCTTGAAACTTGACATGTAGGTGCTTGACAATGTACATGAGCATATGGGACTTGATTGAGCCCTTGAAAACCTCAACTTCCTTGCAAGAACCAAAACCCTAATTTGACTGGCTTAGGAGGATGGTTGACTGTGCAGCCCTTTGAGTAGACTTTAAACCATTTGAGGTGATGCTTGGTAAAACTTTGAAGATTATGGGAGGGAAAATTTTGGGGTACAACAGTTGCCCCTGTTCAATCTTCTTAGACATGAGGATGTAGATTGGATTGTATGCCTTTCGTGATCCGAAGGTGGAAGATGATTGAACACTAGAGTGCCCAGAAATTTGCACTCACATAGTAGAGTATCAGCAGTGTGATGGCGGGAATGGGCTTACAGATGCCATTTGGAGAGATGATGGATAGGAGGATGGGCTTATAGATGCCATCTGGAGATGTGACAGAATCTTGTCGGGAATGGGCTTATAGATGCCATTTGGAACTGTTGGTATGTGGATGGGCTTATAGATGCCATCTAGGCGTCGATCGCGTAAGAGATTCCTTAGCGAGAACTTGCGTACCTGAGAAAGAAAGATAATTACCTGGCCTGTTACAGGGGTTGATCTTCAAACTCTTTATGTAGGTATGCCCTGGCTGGATACAGGAATCGAGTCCGGAAAATAGTCGTCAACAGATACACCCTGGTAGGATACAGGAATCAGATCTTCAAACTCTTCAGACGTGCCCTAGCTGGATGCAGGAATCGAGTCCGGAAAATAGTCGTCAACAGATACACCCTGGCAGGATATAGGAATCAGATCTTCAAACTCTTCAGACGTGCCCTGGCAGGATACAGGAATCGAGTCCGGAAAATAGTCGTCAACAGATACGCCCTGGCCGGATTTAGGAATCGGATCTTCAAACTCTTCAGACGTGCCCTGGCAGGATACATGAATCGAGTCCGGAAATAGTCGTCAACAGATACGCCCTGGCTGGATACAGGAATCAGATCTTCAAACTCTTCAGACGTGCCCTGGCTGGATACAGGAATCGAATCTGGAAATAGTCGTCAACAGATACACCCTGGCAGGATACAGGAATCAGATCTTCAAACTCTTCAGACGTGCCCTGGCAAGATACAGGAATCGAGTCTGGAAAATAGTCGTCAACAGATACACCCTGGCAGGATACAGGAATAGAATCTTCAAACTCTTCAGACGTGCCCTGGCAGGATACAGGAATCGAGTCCGGAAATAGTCTTCAACAGATACGCCCTGGCTGGATACAGGAATCGGATCTTCAAACTCTTTAGACGTGCCCTGGCTGGATACAGGAATCAAGTTCGGAAATAGTCTTCAACAGATACGCCCTGGCTGGATACAGGAATCAGATCTTCAAACTCTTCAGACGTGCCCTGGCTGGATACAGGAATCGAGTCCGGAAATAGTCGTCAACAGATACGCCCTGGCTGGATACAGGAATCAGATCTTCAAACTCTTCAGACGTGCCCTGGCTGGATGCAGGAATCGAGTCCGGAAAATAGTCGTCAACAGATACGCCCTGGCCAGATACAGGAATCGGATCTTCAAACTCTTCAGACGTGCCCTGGCAGGATACAGGAATCGAGTCCGGAAATAGTCGTCAACAGATACGCCCTGGCCGGATACAGGAATCAGATCTTCAAACTCTTCAGACGTGCCCTGGCAGGATACAGGAATCGAGTCCTGAAATAGTCGTCAACAGATACGCCCTGGCTGGATACAGGAATCAGATCTTCAAACTCTTCAGACGTGCCCTGGCTGGATACAGGAATCGAGTCTGGAAAATAGTCGTCAACAGATACACCCTGGCAGGATACAGGAATCAGATCTTCAAACTCTTCAGACGTGCCCTGGCAGGATACTAGAATCGAGTCTGGAAATAGTCGTCAACAGATTTGCCCTGGCTGGTTACAGGAATCGAATCCGGAAATAATCGCTCACAGATATGCCCTGGCTAGAAACAGGTATCGAATCTGGAATTGCGACAGTTGATAGTAATCATCTTTGTATTGACTTTTGTCCTGAAAAGACAAAACGTTAGTTGTATGCAATGTCATGATGTATGAAATGGGTGATGCTCTCAAAATAAATGAGATTGTGTGTTCATGATGCGTATGTGCATGCTATAATGTATGAAGATGTGATGTTTATGAGTGTATTTTCGTATAGGAAAATAAATCCTTGACGAATGTCGGGAAGTTAACTCCTGGGCTGATGTTGAAGAGGAGAGTTCTTTGTTTCCGCTGGGGATGATGGTTGCGAGAATAAACCTGTGGGAGGAGATGACTCCGTTGAGGAATAAACTTGTTGGGGAGATTATTCTGCGGGGAATACTCTGTGGGGAATTGCTCTGTGGGAAGAGATACTTCGTTGAGGATTTGATGATAATTCCACTGGGGATACCGTTGAAAAGTTATGTTGAGGAACTTGATGAGCTCCATTGGGGGATAGGAAGAACTTCGCCGAGGACGATCTTTCCGTGGTAATTAGCTGAGGATAACCCAGTTATAGGCTCTGGTGGAGAATGACCTTTGAATAAAGCCGGGGAGATGCTTTTGCGCTCTGCAGGGGATTAGCTTCCAGAATCTACTGGGGATAAGCTTCCAGAATCTACTGGGAAGATTGATTCAACTTTCCCGGGGAGACTTTTGGACTGTACTGGGGAATGGCCCCACTGGATGTCTGTATTCCGCCGGGGAACAATCTTATATTAAGACTGCCAGGGATGCTTGCTGAGGAATAATATGTATACTCCGCTGGGGAATATTGAGATTTTCTGGGGATATCCAACTTCCTTAAGGCCGACAGTAGACTAACTCTGCTTGGGGAGAGTGTCGCTGACTTGCTGGAGAATACTGTGCCTTTTCAGGGCTGATGGGAGACCAACTCTGCTTGAGGATAGCATTGTTGCATCTTGTCTTTCTCTACAGGGAGTGAAGGTATCCTGGTTACGTTCTTCAGCCGAACCTACGTTGGTACCTTGGTGGACAGAGCAACTAGATCGCTTAGACAACTCATTACTGCCCCTGTTTCTGTGGGAGAAGATACCTGTGGAGGCACTTGATGACTGCCGGTTGACAAATCTTCTTCTGGTAGGAAAGTGACGAGATGACGGAACATAGTCGTACGCTTTTGATCCCTAACTTTTGCCTGGACCGCCCTTTCGGGTTTTCAGTCCACCGGGATACCCATTTTTGCCCAAGCCGCCTTTTCAGGTTTTCGACTTGCCGGGTGTACAGATTTTTTTTCATTTCATCCCTTATTTTTGCCTAGGTGTGTCAACCTAGCGGGTCTTTGCTTATGCGTAGTGTTTTTTTCCGACTATGTCCGTGCTCTCAGGATGCCGGGAGTTGTCACTGTCAGTAGTGCAGTGTTACCATGCCACCAGAAGATCTTCGTTTGATCGTCCAATGTCCCAAGTGATCCAGACGGAGATTTGCCCCTAGCTGGTTGGCCTTTTGAGAGATTCTCATAATCTTGACTTAACTGCCCCAGATGATGGACAATGATCATGCCCTGCCCCTTGGTTGGGAGTGCTTTTGTTCACTAGATATTCTTCGTGCGAATTTCTCTGCTGTTGAACAAATAGTCATATGCAAACAATATTATTTTAAGAATGCAAAGCGTATGTCTGTCTCGAAGTTTTTTTGCAAATGTATTTTTCAGTAAAAACAAGTGAATTTTGTAAACTGTGATGTCAACTCGTTATTTTACCGCAAGCCTTAAGGAGTCAGGATACCTTTCGTAACAGTATGCTTTCGAACTAACCCATGCTTCAGCTAGGACTTTTAAGGGTTGTAATGTGGCCTGGTTCACGGTTTAAGAAACAAAGGAAAAGGCTCAAATTATATTTGTACCCACCCGCTCTTCGTGATGTTCTTCAAACCTAAACTCAGTTGATCGTGCGTTAGACCTTGTTTGAGTCTTTGTTCGGATATTCTAGTGATGGTTCGGATATTGACAGTTTATTGGGAATAGGCAGTCATTCCTTTTTTTTTTGTTGAGGGTTTGCAGGACCTCTTCCTTTTTTGATTTCGTTATCCCTGTTTTTTGCCTGAACTGTTTCTTTTGTGATTACAGTCAGCGGGATGCCCCAGTTTTGTAAGTCTCATTCATAGGTTTTGACTTAATGGGCTTTTATTTTTGAGATATAATGACTGCCTGTCTTTTATGATTATTCGGAACCATCATATCTTTTGTTTTGTAAGGACTCATTTGATGCCATTCGTTATGCACTTGGATCAACTGAGAGAACTACCCTGCCCCAGGTTATGATTAAGGGTTTTAATTTTCGAAAAGAAAACTCCTACTTCTTTGGCTCAAAGGGGTTGACGAGGGATTATCATCCTTATAACTCCAGTGTTTAGGAATTGAAACAATGCATGTACCTCATCAGCGGGGTCTGTTCAAAAGCATACAGTTAATTATGGTATCGTTTTCGTCATCCTCCCTCAAGAGGCTTAGAATTTTAAATCAAGAGCTTGACATCACAAAAATATGAAAGTAATTTGAATATAGCGAAGGCGAATATATTGATTCAAAACAGACATATGCGATGCATTAATGAAATAACAACGTTTGACATGAATAAAATGTTTGAACAAATCAAAAGAAAATTACAACTTGAAAAATCCTAATGAACAAAAAAAGTGCTTTCTATCCTAGCCATGTTTTGGCAAGGGAGCAGTGATCACATTGGGAGCCTCAGGCGCCTCGAACTGGACCTCCTTTGCGTCGATTAGATCCTGAACCTTGTTCTTCAAAGTCCAACAATCCTCTGTAGCATGCCCCGGGCTGTCAGAATGATAAGCGCAACGGACGTTGGGGTTATACCTTGAAGGTGTCCTGTTGGGATTCTTAGGAGGGTCCCTTAGAGTTACCAAGTTGGTCTCCAACAACTGTGGCAATATCTGGGCCAAGGTCATGCTGAGGGGAGTGAATTGCCTTTTAGGTCTCTCTTCCCTTTGTTGGCTGCGATGTTGAGGAGTACCGGCCGGTTTTGAAATAACCACCACGTTGACAGCTTGGCGGTGTTCAGCACTGGATTCTTTCTTGAATGACTTCTTCTCATTGTTCGAGGAGTCACCCTTTGGTATCTTCCCAGACTTTATACCAGCTTCGATCCTCTCACTAGTCAGGATCAGGTCTGTAAACCCAGCAGAGGAATTACCAATGAGATGGTTGAAGAATGGACCAGATAGGGTCCCCAAGAACATGTCCACCAGCTCACAGTCAGTCAACGGTGGCTGCACCCTGCCAGCCAGGTCTCTCCACTTTTGCGCATACTCCTTAAAACCTTCACCCGTCCCCTGTGACATACCCTGGAGTTGGGTACGCGTAGGAGCGAGGTCGGCATTATATTGATACTGCTTATAAAAAGCAGTTGCCAAGTCCTCCCAGTTATGAATACTGGTTCCATCCAGCTGATAGAACCATTCGAGCTGAGTCCCTGAAAGACTTTCCTGGAAGAAATGGATCCATAGGTTCTTGTCTGCCGTGTAAGGCTGGATCTTCCTTGCGTATGAACGGAGGTGCAACTTAGGACAGGAAGCCCCGTCATATTTTGCAAAGGCAGGTGCTTTGAACTTGTGAGGGATCACCACCCCAGATGATAAGCCTAGGTCTCCAAAGTCTAACCCAGGCACTTGTTGAATCTCCATGGCATTTAGACGGTCCTCTAGTTGCTTGTACCTGTCCTCAGCAGGAGGGTACTGTTCATCATTGAAATTTGTCTCGGTTTCAGAGACTACGGGACTAGGAACCCTTCCCTCTTGGTGACTGCCTTCCTCAACAGATGGAGTAGTCCGCTCAGCTTCATTCTGCAGTGTATTCCCATATCTGCGTCTAGGGTTGAACAAAACAGTCATCTTCTTCTTCTTTTTCAAGAGCAGAGTCTTTAATTCCTGTTGTCCTTGTGCTAAGCTCATGACCAGCTCCTGGAACTGGGCGTTCTGGGCTTGGAGGGCCTTGATAGCTTGCTCATTGGATGATTCAGGATTCATGATGACTGTTGAAATAAACAGCGAAGAAGGTCAAGCAACCTGTGGGAAAGAGTACCTGTAATGCAATGATATGTATGTGTGATCGGTGGATCTGGAACTGACTGTTTAACGCTGGTTCGCGAAATGTCGCGGAAGCAAGAGTCGTCACCGTCTTTTATTTTCTCCAATATGGAAAGGACAAAAGCACAGAAAAATTCCTTATGAGATTGTTTCTCGGTTCGGGAGGTAGATTTATAGGAAGGGAAGGTGTTAGCACCCTTTCTATCCATGGTTATCCATGGGCTCTTAGATACTTGCTCATTTGTGTTTTCAAAAGTGTTTGCTTTTCAGAGTGAGTGGGTTTGAAAAAGTTTCGTTTAAAATTTCAGTTCGACTCTTGTATCAGTCCTCAAGAGTGTTTGAAAAGTTGTTTTTGAAAGCTTTTTGAAAAGTGTCGGTGTGAAAAGAAGTTTTAATTTGTTTTGAATTAAAGCAAGTATCTACGAGTCATCTACCTACCCTAAGGAATTAGGCTGTATTAATGTCCTTAAGGTAGTGCCATCCCACCATTGAGAGGTAGGTAGCACCACCGTTGGAGGTGTTCGGGTCAATTTGGGTTTAGGGGCAGTGCGGCCACCGAGCAACGGTAAGACACCTTAGAAGCTACCCTTATGCCATTGATCTTTTTATTCCGAGGCAACTATTCTGAGGCAACTTGTTTCGAGGCAACCGTTTCGAGGCAACCAGATCAATGGAACATAAGGACTCACTAAGACGTCCTATAGTCGACGACCATGTTTCGAAGGTAAGGCAACAATGTGGTCACCAAAGCAATAGTAGGACACCTTAGAAGCTACCCTTATGCCATGTTCATGGACATAAGGACTTACTAAAACGTCCTATACTCGACGACCACGTTTCGAGGGGCAAGGCAACAGTGAGGCGTACCCTAGGAGTGGTGTGTGAATTGTGTGTCATTTTCAGTTATTATTTGTCTTGTCATGCATTGGGTGAGCTACGCATTGTTTTTATTTGGCCATACATTCTTTCATGTGATTAACAGTTTCAAGGGTGCGGAAATTAAAATGCGGAAAAATAAAGGTCCTACGCTATTACAAGGCGCGGGTCTACATCGCCAAATTAACAAAGACCCGATTTTGAATAAAGAGTGCGGAAAGTAAATGTCCTAATTATCTATTACAAGGCTTTGGGGCAAATACATTATATTTAAAAAGGGAATAAAAGTAAACGCGCGAAAAGAAATTATAATCGAATGCGAGGGCGTTGGACCCTTTAAAGATATTAAATTGAAGTTGGAAGGTTAATTAATTATTTAATGAGAAAAGAAATTATTTTTATGTTTTTTGGTATTTATGAAAATAAAGAAAATTAATTGGAATTAAAAGTTAAATAAAACCCTAATTATAAATTTGTTTTTTAATTATTAAAAAAAAATTGTTTAAGTTTAACCTAATTTAACCCTAATTAATTAATTACAAGTTTATTTACAAAATAATTAATAATTAATAATGATAAGAATAAAAAAGTTATTTATTAAGAAAAAGAATAAAAATACTAAAACCCTAATTTCTACATTTTTAGTTTATTTAAGAAAAACATTAAAATTAAACCTAAAATTAAACTAATTTGATTATTAGAATTTTATTTACAAAAACATAATAAGGATTTAAAAATTAAATAAAAATATTTTATTTTTAATGATTTCTGATTTTTTTTGTATTTTTGTATTATGAAAATTAATTTTATGGAATTAAATAAAAGCAATTAATCAAATAAAAGAAAAAAGAGAATTAAAATAAAATAAAAGAAGGGAAATATGCAAACCATAAGGGGGGTATCTGCCCAATTTGGAGGCTTATTGTGAGTAATCTGGCCCAACAGATTGAGGCTTTTTTGACTTTTCAGTGATTGTGTATGGTGCGTTTGACTAGTGTGTTCCCTGGAATTCTCATCATGGCCTTCTGATTGATCATTAGAGACACATGGCAGGCTTGGGTATTAGGATGCATGGTGCTCCTTTGAGTGAATGCTGCGCTGGAATATGTTATAGAAAAAAGTATGAAATATATAAGGGGACCTGGGAATCGAACCCAGGTCCCAGCACTCACCAAACGTACACCCAACCACTGAACCACTCAAACGCTTTTGTTATAATATTGGCAAACAAATAATATAAAAGAAACAAGCACTATTGGTATAGGTCAAACGAAAACGCACCAGCTTTTGAATGTTCCAGCCACAGGATGACACCTATGCTTCTTCTTCGTTTTCCTGCAAAAACATGAATTAGATAGCGGGGGTTTTTAACCCCCACTAAGTGACATGACGAATAATAGCGATTAGAAGAGGAAGCCACATAAATTGAGCGCGGATGATTGGTTGAATTCGTCTGGCCTTGAAGAATTCAACCATGGTCCTGGCTTTGTCCAATTTTTCCTCAATCAGAAATCCCTAATTACAAGCTTCAGAAACCCTAGATGTTGTCCATGGTGGATTCTGATTCAGGCGCCTATAATTCAATTGGATGGTACCAATAGCTTCAGAGGGTCCTCATTAGTGCAAACCAAACAAGAAAACTGATTAATAATGCATGAATTATGTTATGTATTTCTGGAAAAGATGACAAACCGTATGGCCTATATTCTTCAATTCCTTGCGCGTTTGAGATGATTCTTGATGCTACTAGACTCCTGGAAGGTCTAGCAATATGTTAGGATAGGTTTCAGGCCTTGAACAATCCTGCAATTGTGTTTTCAGATTTCAATTTTTTTGATGAAAAATGCAATGTTGTTCTTTCAGTTCTTGCGCAGCTTTCTTGTCCTTTGCATTAGGGTTATGTTATGCTTATGTATGTGAATGATTTAGGTCAGAAAAATCAAGCCCAAAGCCTTGTATTCAATGATCTTCAATATTTGATTTTCAAGCATCTTTTTCAATCTTTTCTTGCCATGGAACTTGCCTATTTTGGAAGATTTGGTCTCTTGAGCATGTGCACGAAATCTCTAGGTCATGATGAGGGAATATGCTGCACAAAAAGATTTGGAAAACATGTTTTAGTATTTTTCTTATATTTAATTTTAATTAAATGAATTAATAGGATTAAAAACTCAATTAATTAATTAAAAATAAGAAAATAACTCCCCTTTGGGTCAATGGGTCGTGCATAGCTTTTGGGTGATGATTCATGGAAGAAATTAAGGCTCATTAGCAATTTTGAGGCATTTGAAGCAAAGTTGACTTTTCAAAATTCCCAAAAATTTCCCAACTTCCACAAGGCATATCCTGCTCAATTTTTAAGCTTTAATCATGTTCTTGGACATTTTGGAAAGGTCTTGGAGTCCTCTAACCAATGCCTTTGGTCCCATGTCATTTTGATTTACCAATCTCAAGTTATGGTCTTTGACTTAAAATGCCTTTTTGTTGACTTTTGAAAATGACCTATAATGTTGAGATTGATAACTTTTTGTGAGAGCATTTCTTGGACTTGAAGTGTGAAGAGGAGTTGTAGGAAATGTCATTCTCTTCAAAATGAGCTTTGGATGGAATTTTTCTGATAAGCCATGTGGAAGTTATGCCCTGGTCAATTTGCAGTTGACTTTTTCAGCTGTCCCAATATATAAACTTTTGCATCTTGAGACTTTTTGAGCCATGCCTTGAGAATCATGATCAAGAATTGATCAAATGATGTTTGTGGCTTCAAAATAAGATGTTGACCAAAAATTTGGACTTTTGACTGTCAAATGACCATTTTGCCCCTGCAGTTGATTGTGAAGCAATTAGGGTTTTTGACTGTGCAATTTTGTGCTGTGAGTCTTGAAACTTGGCATATGGATGCTTGACAATGTTTGTAGGCATGTGGGACTTGTTTGGACCCTTGGAAACTTCAACTTCTTTGCCATAACCAAAACCCTAATTTTTGACTGTTAGGAGGCAATTGGATTGTGCAACCCCTTGGGAGATTTTGAAGCATGATCTTAGCAAACCTTGAAGAATATGGGAGGGCAAATTTTGGGGTACAACAGTTGCCCCTGTTCAATCTTCTTAAACCTGAGGATGTAGATTGGCTGGCGTGCCTTTCGTAATCCGAAGGTGGAAGATGATTGAACACTAGAGTGCCCAAAAATTTGCGCTCACATAGTAGTGTGATGGTGAGAATGGGCTTACAGATGCCATTTGGAGATTGATGGATAGGAGGATGGGCTTATAGATGCCATGGATAAGTGGATGGGCTTATAGATGCCATCTGGGTGTCGATCGCGTAAGAGATTCCTTAGCGAGAACTTGCATACCTGAAAAAAGAAAGGTAATTACCTGGCTTGTTACAGGAGTTGGTCTTCAAACTCTTTGTGTAGATATGCCCTGACTGGTTACAAGAATTGAATCCTTAAACCTCTTCAGACGTGCCCTGGCGAGATACAAGAATCGAGTCTGGAGCTTCAAAAGGTTATGAATGAATCAGGTATGGTTACTACCTCAACGGGACAGTGAGAGAACCTTGGGCGATTACTACCTCAAAAGTAACGATGAGAGAACCTTGGATATCTTCTACTGAGTCTTCATTAGGAAAATCTTTAGGAATTGATTTAACTGGACCAGAGAAGGCCTTTGACTGGATCGGCATCAGAAAAATCTTTAGGAGTCGATTTAACTGAACTAAGCAAGGTCTTGGAATCTTCAACTGGAATAAGAATCAGGGAGATCTTAGGGTCGATCTGACTGAACCAGAGAAGGCCTTTGACTGGATCGGCATCAGAAAAATCTTTAGGAGTCGATTTAACTGAACCAGGCAAGGTCTTGGAATCTTCAACTGGAATAAGAATCAGGGAGATCTTAGGGTCGATCTGACTGAACCAGAGAAGGCCTTTGACTGGATCGGCATCAGAAAAATCTTTAGGAGTCGATTTAACTGAACCAGGAAAGGTCTTGGAATCTTCAACTGGAATAAGAATCAGGGAGATCTTAGGGTCGATCTGACTGAACCAGAGAAGGCCTTTGACTGGATCGGCATCAGAAAAATCTTTAGGAGTCGATTTAACTGAACCAGGCAAGGTCTTGGAATCTTCAACTGGAATAAGAATCAGGGAGATCTTAGGGTCGATCTGACTGAACCAGAGAAGGCCTTTGACTGGATCGGCATCAGAAAAATCTTTAGGAGTCGATTTAACTGAACCAGGCAAGGTCTTGGAATCTTCAACTGGAATAAGAATCAGGGAGATCTTAGGGTCGATCTGACTGAACCAGAGAAGGCCTTTGACTGGATCGGCATCAGAAAAATCTTTAGGAGTCGATTTAACTGAACCAGGCAAGGTCTTGGAATCTTCAACTGGAATAAGAATCAGGGAGATCTTAGCATCGATCTGACTGAACCAGAGAAGGCCTTTGACTGGATCGGCATCAGAAAAATCTTTAGGAGTCGATTTAACTGAACCAGGCAAGGTCTTGGAATCTTCAACTGGAATAAGAATCAGGGAGATCTTAGCGTCGATCTGACTGAACCAGAGAAGGCCTTTGACTGGATCGGCATCAGAAAAATCTTTAGGAGTCGATTTAACTGAACCAGGCAAGGTCTTGGAATCTTCAACTGGAATAAGAATCAGGGAGATCTTAGCGTCGATCTGACTGAACCAGAGAAGGCCTTTGACTGGATCGGCATCAGGAAAATCTTTAGGAGTCGATTTAACTGAACCAGGCAAGGTCTTGAAATAACTTTGACTGGATAAGAATTAGAAAAATCTTAGAATCGATTTAACTGAACCAGACTAAAGTCTTGGACATAGCTGAGAATTTAACTGGATCTTTCCTGAAAGGTAAAGGTCAGTCATATGCAATGTCATGATGTATGAAATGTGTGATATAAGCAATGATGCTCTCAACATAAATGAGATTGTATGTTCATGATGCGTATATGCATGCTATAATGTATGGAAATGCGATGTTTATGAATGTATGTTTTCGTCTTTAGGAAAATAAATCCTTGCAAGAAAGAACCGGTAGGAGAAGATAACTCCGTTGGGGAATAAACTTGATGAAGAGATTACTCTGCGGGGAATAACCACTCTAGCAATATTGCTGGGGAACAATACTCTGTGGGAGGAGAGGTACTTTGAGATGTTGATGGTAACTTCGCTGGGGATACCGTTGTTATGTTGGAAGTGTTAATAGACTCCGTTGGGGATAGGAAGACTTCGCCGAGGACGATCTTTCCGTGGCTTTTGGCTGAGGATAACCCAGTTATATCCTGGTAGGGAAATAACCTTTGAATAAAGCCGGGAGGCGCGTTCGTGCTCTGCGCGGGGAAGCTTCCAGAATCTACTGGGGATAAGCTTACTGCTGGGGAGATGGATTCAAACTTTCCTGGGGAAATCTTGAACTATACTGGACTCTCCTGGGGAAATTTTGAGATGTACTGGAAGTGACTCCGCTGAATGTCTGGTATACCGCCGGGGAACAATCTTAGATCAAGATTGTCGGGGATGCTTGTTAAGAATATTCGTATATTGCGCTGGGGAATGTTGAGATCTGTGGGGGATACCCAACCTCCTTAAGGCTGATAATATAGCTTTGCTTGGGGAGAATGCATTGACTTGCTGACTCTCTCTCTGGGGATTTAAGATATACCGGTTATGTTCTTCAGCTGAACTTACCTTGGTGGACAGAGCAATTAGATCGCTTAGACCACTCATTATTGCCCCTGTTTCTAATGTTACCTGTAATTAATCCTTTGTTTCGTATGCAAATATTTATGAGTTAGCAATTATTGTCAAATGTATATATATCACAAATTGAACCTTGGACGTTCTTCGCAAAACAAAACAAAAAAAGGAGAAACAATTGGCAATTGATCTGAAAAGTGTATTTATATTGATTTTTGAATTCGCCTGTAAATAGGCGTTTTATGTACAAGAGGCTGACGTCCTAGTAAGAGGACGCCGCCGAATAAAAGAGTTTATACAATTTGTACAAAGGGAAAACAAAACAGCTATGTGAAAAGAATAATCCCACTGGGTTCCAACTCTGCTATCACCTTTATATCTTCGAGCGTCTCATCACTTGATGACCTAGCTGAAGATGAAGCTGATTGATTGATGCCGTCTGAACTTGATGTTGATACCGGATTCTGGATGCAAGGTGATCCAATGAGACGTAGTATTACGCTTTAATCCCTAACTTTTGCCTGGACCGCCCTTTCGGGTTTTCAGTCCACCGGGATACCCATTTTTGCCCAAGCCGCCTTTTCAGGTTTTCGACTTTCCGGGTGTACATATTTTTTTCATTTCATCCCTTCATTTTGCCCGAACCCTTTTGGTTCGCCGGGAAGCCCTAATTTTTCCCTAGGTATGTCAACCTAGCGGGTCTTTTATCATGCGTAGTATCTTTTTACTATGTCTGCATTGGCGGGGTGAGGAAGGTCGTCACCGTCCATGGTGGTTAGAATCACGGCTCCTCCTGAGAACACATGTTTAACCACAAATGGCCCTTCGTACGTAGGGGTCCATTTGCCCCTGGGATCACTCTGAGGAAGGATGATGCGCTTGATTACCAGATCCCTAACTTGATATTCTTGTGGTCTGACTTTCTTATTAAATGCCCTGATCATCCGTTTTTGGTACGTCTGACCATGACAAATAGCAGTAAGTCTCTTTTCGTCGATTAGATTTAGCTGATCAAGTCGTGTCTGGATCCAATCATCTTCGCTCAGGTCTGCGTCCTTCATTATCCGGAGAGAGGGTATTTGCACTTCAATTGGTAAGACTGCCTCCATGCCGTAGACCAAGGAAAAAGGAGTTGCCCCGGTTGACGTCCTTGCTGAGGTACGATACCCATGTAGAGCAAACGGTAACATCTCGTGCCAATCTTTATAGGTCACTGTCATCTTCTGCACAATCTTCTTGATATTCTTATTCGC